>WUAM01000431.1:37248140-37292762 GCA_024336885.1 Actenoides hombroni
TGCCTTCTTGATGCCCAGCCCTCATGTATTTATAGACATTAATTAGATCCCCTCTCAGTCTTCTCCTCTCCAGACTAGAACTCCCCAGGTATCTCAGCCTTTCCTCGTAAGGCAGGTGTTCCATTCCCTTAATCATCCTCGTGGCCTTTCGTTGGGACTCCCTCAAGTAGATCTCTGACCTCTTAAACTGGAGAGTCCTGATCTGGACACAATACTTCAGGTGAGGTCTCACTAAGGCCGAGTAGAGGGGGAGGAAAACCTCCCTTGATCTGCCGGACACACTCTTTTTAATGCACCTCAGTTATAATAATAATGACAATAACAATAATAAATTGGAATAGCAGTGGGAGATTGAAAAAATAGGGGGAATTCTTTGGGACCAAAATATACCTAGATTTCATTGCTTTGGTAAGGCAGGGGGAGGAAGGGAACAACCATGGTACGTGACTGAACTTATATTAATGTTAGTTAAAATGAAAGGAAAATGAAATTCCATCATAAACTAAACTGGAAAGTTCCCATCAGTTTCTGAAAGTGATGCAGCAAAGACAGCCTTATACTTCTAACTTAACTATACAGCATTTTGGAAACTAAAAAAGAAATAAATAAAGTTTATTCTGTGCAACAGAGAAACTGAGATGATTCATATGTTATTAAATTAATGCTTCTCATTATACAAAAAGATCTAGAGAACAAACAAACTCCCACAAATGTTTAATTGTGCTTAAAATGCCACAGAATAATTCGTTTTGTACCACTGAAGCTTCCTATCAAATTTATTCCACATCCAAATCTTGGCAAGCCAAAGTTTTCAAGCCACTGAACTTAGAAACAAAGCTAATTAACTGTTTCTTCTGTCATTCACTGCAGTCCCAAATTATAAGGAATAGTATACAGTATAATACAATAAGGCCTTTTACCTCATTTAAGAAAAGCATACTGATGAAAAACAGTCCCTCACAGGAGGATTTCTTTTTCCAAACTATTGAGTTGAAAGGTTTTGAGAATGTCAACACTACCAAAAGGTTTAATTACATGAATTTAAATCATTAGAATGTTAATGAGACAAATCATTCAGTTTACCAGTTGTATACCAATTGCAAAAGGGAATTTTCTCTCTGGTGGACCAGTGGAAACATTCCATTTGAAAATGCTTTGTGAATGTGAATCATTGCTGTGAGGCCCCCTCCCTCTGTAACACTCAGGAATTTTTGGAGGAAGGTGGCACAGAGGATGAGCAGAGCTGTTATTGAAATGGAAATGCATTGGAGGCACTCTGCTTAAAAGAAAACAGTGAGACAGGTTTCTTGTGCTGCTGAGCCAACAGCTAAACAAAATAATGAGAAGTCTCTATCTGGTATATAACAACACTAAAAATAACCTGACCTTATTTAGGGATCTCTCTGGCTATCAGTTGTGGCTTTATAATGTCAGAAAAGTAAGAGCACCTTGATTCACCAAAATTTGCAAATTTATGCTTATTCCAACGTTTAAAATTTGAAAATAATTTCTCAGGGCATAAAATGGGTTACTTAACTTTGTTATAGTAAATACAATGAAAATTGCAGTTATTAAAGAAAGAATAGATGATAATTAAAAATTATATATTATAATTTCATTTTTTTAAAGAAGCATTTAAAAAAAAAAAAAAACCCACATGACAGCACAGCACTTTAACCAGTTGTCATAAAAAGCACCTTAGAATAACCTAACAGTCATAAATCAAAAGGTAATACATCAAAAATTTTCATGGGTTATAACACTTGTATATATTTCCACTTGCCTTTTAATTGTATTTAACAAGTTAATTTATAAATGGTACTCAGAGTTGAGGAATGAAAATTCAGATGAAAAAATTACAGGAGAAACATCTAAGAATGGAGAAAAACAGGATATGAGAAAAAGAATTTGAGCATAGGAAACATGGGCCAATTGGTAAAATCTCAACATTTCTGCCTGTTCCTCTCATAGTAGATTTCCTGGACTCCAAGTGTGCTTTGAGGCTTGACAATAGGAGCTGAATTGCAGTGACTTAAGATGAGTCTAGCCCCAAAGATCAGCACTTCTGGTCATTTTGGACATACTACAGGCAAACTTGTATCTTACCCAGTGACTACAGCACCTTCCTAGCAGAGAAAATACCATAAAATGAAACCAAACCAAACTAAACTAAACTAGTCCTGAGAGCGAGAAGGAAAATACAGGTCTCCCAGCCCACTCTCCTAAATATTAGGTTGGAGGAAGCGGTCATTTGTCTATATGTTTGTCTATCTCATTTTGAAGAATGTTCAAGCATACATATCCTGATCAGAAAGAAATGTCTATTCTAAAGCAAAGACCCCATGTTCTTGCAAAGTAAAGACCCCATGTCCTTGCAAAGCAAAGACCCCATGTCCTGTGGGGCACTATGGTGGCCTGGGCTCAGTATATATGCTTCACCTTGACATTTCTTATTGGCTAGTCTAAATAAGTCCCTCTTTGGTAGCACTGCTGTGCTCCATATCTAAGGGACATAACTTTTCCCATGCACCAGCTAGAAGCAAGGTGACTAATCCAGAATTGTCTATTTTTACAAAAAACACCTTCTGTTTATTTATCTAGTTCACATCATGTGTTGGAGACTTAAACAGCCCATGGGCACTTTTCAGTCTACTGTCAATATTTCTCTTGAATGCATTTGGTCATTTGGCTTTTTTGTTTGTTTGTTTGTTGGGGTTTTTTGGTTTTTTTCCTTAGTTAGAGAAAAGAACACCAGTATAAAAGTGGTATAAAAGTGTATAAGTATTGATAGACTGTGTTATGGGAATAAATCATATTGATTGAATGTCTTGTCACTAGTGTAATTGCATCGGTATTTAGGAATTCTAACACTGTAGCTGCAGAGTACCCTGGGCACAGATCCAGCGATGGAAATGAGAACTGGGGCTCACAATGTCCCTCTTGGTAGATCTAGAGAACACTAAGTGTAAAATGTTTCATTAGAACAGAAGAAAAGCTAGACTTGTTGAAAGTGAGACTATAGCCAATGGTTCTGATGTTAGGAAGGAAAACTGAGATTTAGAACTGATAGGAAATCTTTTAAGAAAGCTGAATGCAAGTGAACAGAGAAATTTCATTTAACTTTTCCACCCTTCCTGATAGTCAAAATTCCCAACAAGAAATTTAATTATCTTCTGCTTTACAGCTGTGCATTCTAAATTTCTCTTGACTGTGACCTTTACATGTGTTCGCCACAATAATGTCTAAGTTTTATGAGTTGTCAGAAACAAACAAGCTGGCCTCTATTAAACTTCCTCATCAATAGTCTTCTAAAAGGCAGAACCCATCAATATGATTGGTGTAGGTGGATAAATAGTGGACATAAATGTGGACAAAACATGACAGATGAGAGACATTAATTAGGAGATTAAAAAAGATAACTAAGAGGATGCAAGAAGGAAGGGGAGATGCTGGCTGACTAGCTTCGTGTTACTTGCTTTTCGTGCCTCCAATCATTTAAGCCTGTTACTCTATTACATATTCACTTTGTCTTTCTCCGTGTCCTTCATCTTCAACTATAGTTGCTTTTACAGTCTAAAATGACAATGATATCAAAAGCTTGTAGAAAAGGAATTATTTTAAAACTCTAATAAAAACATACATTTATTTTAGGGTAAAATAGTTTTTTCATGGTCATAAAAATGAAGAGACATTAATAGGAAAACATGAAGTCATGTAGTTTGTCCTCTTATTTACCATCAACAGTTTTGATCTACAAAAGGAATATAGACAGACAAATTAAGAGCTGCTTGTACCAATATAATATTACAGAATGCATCTAGGTATCTTAAAAAACTAGGAGTTTGTGTGCTGCTCTAAAAGGAAATATTCATACTGCTACTGGTAAGTAGAAAAGGCTTAATGAAATCACAGGTTTTTTTCAAAGGCTAGTTTTAGTAAGTTACAGTTTATGTGTTGAAGTGTGAACTACAAATTATGTGTATATAATATGCTATAATTCACCTGAGTGCAATTATCATTCCTGATTTCTTCTTCTAGAAAAGAATTAACTGTATAACTGCAAAAGACATAATTGTAAGATTTGTTTATAACTTCTGTGCAGTACTGAACAGAATTTCTGTAGAAGAATAAATGAATTCTATATATTAATAAAAAACCTGTTATACTTACATAGGGGATTGTATCCAAGGTGTCTGTGTTGACAATTATAGGGGCAGGGCTTGCCTGAAAAGGGAGAAAAAAGAGAAAAGAAATTTTAAACTCTGAAATTCATTAACATTTAAATGCCCATAATGATACATGAAATAAAAAATCTAAAAGCTTGTGTTCCCATTGAGTTTGCATTGTACAACAGTACACAACTTTGGGTACTGTTTAATCAGTTAAGGATGAAGGAAATAGATTCTCAGCCTCCAAACATGGCTCACTGTGGACTTTCTTTTCAATTTCATTAGGCTTTGGATCACATCCTGAATATGTAATAACTAGTCATTGATTTTTGAGTAGAACTATAAGAAACACAATACATTCAACTTACAATAAGGGGACCTTGGGTGTGAGGGTTTCAGCTTCCTTTACCTTAAAGTCATAGATCCCTTACCTTAAAGTCATAGAATCATAGAATTGTCAGGGTTGGGAGGGTCCTTACATATCATCTCGTTCCAACCCCCCTGCCATGGGCAAGGACACCTCCCACTAGATCAGGTTGCTCAGAGCCCCATCTAGCTTGGCCTTAACTTCCAGGGATGGGGCTTCCACCACCTATCTGGGCAACCTCTTCCAGTGTCTCATCATCCTCATGGTGAAGAACTTCTTCTTAATGTCTAATCTGAATCTACCCACCTCTAGTTTTGATCCATTCCCTGTAGTCCTAACACTACCTGACATCCTCATCAGCTTTCTTGTAGGCTCCCTTAAGATACTTAAGTCCACTTTTTGTGTTTGCGCAAAACCAAGATGATCAGCTGATCTTTAGAGAGGAAAACCTCAACATTTTATGTTTACACTACTTACTAGTTTTATATAGGTATGTAGTTTACCTATATGCATGTATACTATAAAATACATGGAAGCTATGTATTCTATGAGGTTTGTATATACTCAGCTGATGTTCAGTTTGAATTATAGACCCAGTTTAAAAAGCTTTGTGAATTGTAAAGCTAGCCAACGAGATCTTTAATATATTGATGAAACCCATATCCAGGCTAGTTTCCAGCCACTTGAAATGCCCTAAACTCTTCCTCTTCCCACACTGGGATTCAGTGGTGGTGACCCAAGGCCAGGCTCTGATTTGACCCAGCTGCATAATCTTGGCTCATGGTCTGGAGAAAACTAACAGAGTTTTGAGAAAGTGTAGAGTAGAGCCATGGACCATAAGTAACATGTCAGACATAGACAGTACTGCTGAGATGGGACTGTAGACAGCTCAAGGACTCAGGAAGAGAAGGATCAACATGTAGCATAAAAAGCGATAGAAGGCACCCCTCCTCTGCCCCACTAATGCCTGCTTGGTCAACAGACACTTCAGGCTTTGCATCGGGCTGGTGAACATACTAATGCTCTACCATAGTAGCTCATTAGTTCTATTTATCTACATCATATATCAGCCAATGAACAACTATCTGTACTTTAAACTTTTACAGACTGCAGGATCTCTTTGTGCATGGTAGGCAGGATTACAGCACTACTGAAAACACCAATTGTATTTCTGTTCTTAAATATTCACTGCAGGATTTCAAAACCTAAGTAACATAAATTAAGATTGTAACATCAGTGCAACAATTCAAACACTTTGAGAGTATCACAGTTTCTTTCCATTTTTGCGGCTGTTATTGAAAGATAATTCTGTGTATTTTAATGCACAACAGCTACTGATTATTAATACATATTTTTTTATAAAATTATGTTACCCATGAATAAAGATTAAAAATGACATAGATACAGTTTTGTGTGTATACATTTTATGGCATGTATCAGTTATCACAGTAAGGTATAATTCCATATTAAAATGCTTAGTATCTTAAAAGATATTATACACCAACACCTGTTTATTCCTATTGTACCCCATAATACTGGACACTTTGGAGTGACAGATAGAAGCTTAAGGACATATAATTATAATATTTTTAGCTTTAGAATTATGGATTTATTTATATATTACCACTTACCACACTTCAGTATTACCACTGAAGGTTAAACAAAAGATTTCCTTTTTAGAATCACAGGTTTTTTACTTGCATAAATATTTAGCTCCATACAATTAAAGACTGAAACCTTTGCTACAGGAAGAAAAATATTACTTTTCTCTCACAGAATTTATTTTATTTTCTCTTTATTTTTACATATTGTGAAAAGATCTGGTACAAAATATAAACAAAGTTTGCACTCTTCAAAATGAAAATGTCTTTCCACTACTTTAAAAAACAGTATTTATCGAAATAACAAACATCTTGCAGAAGTCATTTTCCAAACCATTCTCATACAATCACCAATCAATTTTAACCTATTGAGAAACAAAGCCTAGATATAAGGCTGAAGGAAAACTGAAGAGATTTATTAATCAGGAATTAGCAATTGTGGGAACACTGTAAAAATAAAATTTAGGGACTTGGGAGTTTCTTTTGAAAACTCAGTTATTCCTTTACTTCTTCTTATGTGCAGAACCTGCACATTCTTCATACTATCAGCTGCAGTTGCTTTGACAAGGTCTTTTAGAGTCTTGCTCAAGAGAATCATAGAATAGTTTGAGTTGGAAGGGACCTTGAAGATCATCTAGCCATCTGCAATGGGCAGGGACATCTTTAACTAGATCAGGTTGCTGACAGCCCCATACAACATGGCCTTGGATGTCTCCAGTGATGAGAAATCTCTCTGGGCAACATGTACTAGTGTTTCACCACCCTTAGTGTAAAATTTCTTCCTTACTAGTCTAAATCTAACTTCTTTTAGTTTAAAACCATCACCCCTTGGTCCTGTTGCAACAGTCTTGCTATAATTCTAAAAAGATTATCCCCATCTTTTTTTTAGGCCCCCTTTAAGTAGTGAGAGCTGTAATAAGGTCTCCATAAAGCCGTATCTTCTCCAGGCTGAACAACCCCAACTCTCTCAGCCTGTCCTCATAGAGGAGATCCTCCAACCCTCTGATCATTTTTGTGGCTCTACTCTGGACCTGCTCCAACAAGTCCATGTCTTTCCTGTGCTGAGGACTCCAGAGCTGGACACATCACTCCAGATGACATCTCACAGATGACATCTCACCAGAAGGTAGAAGAGGACAATCATCTCCCTTGACCTGCTGACCACACTTCTTTTGATGCAGCTCAGGGCATGGCTGGCTTTCTGGGCTGTGAGTACACTTTAATGGCTCATGTCTAGCTTTACATCTACCAGTACCCCCAAGTCCATCTCCATGGGTCTGCTGGACCTCTGTTTCAGTGCTAAACCACCCTCACTGAGAAAAAGTTTCTCTTACATCTAATCAAAATTAGCATTCTGAGCATTTAAGCTGCTCCTTTGAATAGTGTGATTCTTCCCTGACTCACCTTCAGAGCCTGTAAAGACTTGGCTTTCAAGCAAGAATAACTTTCAGGGTTCATTTTGACACAGTGTTTACTGTATTCTTTACAAAAGAATTTGAGTTCAACCTCAACTATTAAATTGATGATTTTCTGCAACTGAGGTATTCATCTAGATCAGACAGATGGACATAAGAAAATTCACAAAGCAATAGTTCAGATGGATATAGTGACTACAACCATTCACTTGCAACTAATATCATCAGTGCATTTTTACTTTTCTGTCTCTCCTGTTCCTATCTGTGCAAGTGCGCTTTGTTTTTTTTTTTCCCCTAAATACAGCACTAGCCATGGAGTACACAGTAGCATCAAAATAGCACTGTAATCACAGTGATGTTACTCAAGGACAAGTCAAGAGAAGATCAGTAGCTACAGGGTGTCAGAAGGATTTTACCTTCCAGGATGATGTGTCTGTATCTATGCTAACTTAAAAACATGTCACACACATCAATTCATTAAAATTCTCAAAAAAGATACCCAGATATCTGCACATTTCTTATAGATAACACTGACAAGTCTATCATAGCAGTTTCTGAGCTCATTAAGAAAACTTTCAATTGTGCATAAATTAACAAACAGATGAAAAAAAATAATCTAGATTCTCTTGAGAATGTCTGCCTATTGTCTCTTTGAGACAGTGCTGTCCACTTTCACAGTCTATATACTCACACATATAAACTGCCTATGTAAGTTTGAGACTCAGTGAGAAGATAAAATGGCATTCTGGAAGACAAAGATAATGACTTTATTCCTAGGCATGCCCTTTGGCCTGTTCTGCAGTCTTAAACAAGACATTTAATTACACTGTATGTAGCTTTTCTCAGATAAAAAACCACTCTAGCAAAACTGGCTTAAGTTGGTCAAAGTTTTAAGGGAGGTGATGGTTGACAAGAATTAATTAATCTATCTATATGTAGGGAGTTTTAAAATGTTACATGTCTAATTGCCTAACTTGCACAGTGAATTCACAGAATCACAGAATGGTAGGTGTTGGAAAAGACCCCTGGAGATCATCTAGTCCAACACCCTGATAATGGAAGTCCACCTAGAAAAGGTTGCAGAGGATTGGGTCCAGGCAAGTTTTGAGAATCTCAAGAGAAGGAGACTCCACAACCTCTCTGGGCAGCCTGTTCCACGGCTCCACTACCTCACAGTAAAGAAGTTTTTCCTCATGTTCAGATGGAACATCCTGTGTTCTAGTTTGTGCCCATTGCCCCTTGTTCTGTCACTCGGCTTCACTGAAAAGAGTGTGATGCCATTTCAAATCAGTAGTAATTAGTTCATGAAAGAGACAGCTCTTTCTTAAGTCAGGTAGCATATATAGGGCTCAGAGGCTTTGCAATCAGATTTTAAAGATGGGAAGAGGCCTTTGTGAACATATTCACTTTCTGCAGCTGCAAAATAAATCACCAAAAGAGGGAATTGTACTTAGTGTAGCGAATGGAGTTGATCCTGTTTTCCCTCATCATGCACTTTCCTTTTTGCCCTAACACTTACCTATACATTATTATACTATGCTGACAATGTACTGTGCGAGCTGTCAACCTTACAACTACTGCTCCCTGCACAGACCTTTTTCCTGCCCTTGACTAGAAGCAGTGCTTTCAGCTGAGGCATCTCTGTGCTTTGAAGAAAAGGCATCACACTGACAGCTGCAGTGACAGATCGGCATAGCTGAGACAAAACTTGAATAGCTTTGGGGGAAAAAAAAAGGAAGATTTTTTTTCTTTTTCTTCTTAAAGGACTTGAGCACAACAGACTTTGCTTCCACAAATATATATGAGATTGTTCTGCTTCCAGTGAGTCAGCCAGTCTAGTTGCTTTTCCACTAAAAGCACAACTTAAAAGCAAGATACAGTGAAAGCACTTGAAGCCAATAGAAAGGGAACAAAAAGACACACGGTCTAGTTCATGAACATTTACTTTGCTACCAAATTCTCTACAAGTGTATGGCATGACTCATACCTCTCAGACAAGATGAACTTTCCCTCTACCATGAGTGCTAGCATTATCCTGGTTGACTGGCTGTACTCACAGCATCCACAGTTTTATATACAATCCATACTATATTGAATTTGAATCTTTTTGGAGCATTCATAGCGCCTTGTTTTAACTGTACCTACTATTCAGTGCTGTGTTCAACACCAGACCATGAAACTACTTGCATAGGTATACGGTAACTATTTTATAAATAATGAGCACAGAACATTACTTCTTAACCAGAAAACACTAAAACAAGTATGAGATCATGTTGAAACTAACCACATATACTTACTCCTACCTGGAATTTTAATTTGACTCAGAACTCTCAATTGCTTGTTTTCCTGTTAAGAAAACACCATCATTACCTACATTATTACATTTAACTAAACTCAAAATAAAGGGGTGGTGAAATTCAAAGTAATACAACAGTCTATGTATTACCATTTTAAAAGTAAGATGAGCTGTCACTGCCTTATTACCATCTTTTGCAGACACCTGATTCTGTGGACTGTACATCAGAGTTAAGAGCTTATCTTTTCAGGTAGCCAGTTCAAAATTCTAAAACACTCTCTGGAATATTCAGCTGCACCTTCATTTTACTTCAGAATGTTAGCATTTTGTGTCTTAATAATACGAAGTGGAGCAGCCCCTAGATTTGTACATGAATAGGGCATGCTGCATGTCTCAGATATAATGTGTCAGATTCTTTGAGGCCTTAAGAAGGTAATGCTGAATTATTTTTAATTCATTACATATTGTCAAAAGTTTCCTTTCACAGCTGTAAGAAATAGATTTACACTGACACACAATGGCAGGAAAGATTAAATGGTAATTTAGATGTCAAAACAGTAATTCTCTGGCATGCTATGAGGCCTCAAGATCACAGCACACACAGAACATTCGTTGTATTTACCACTGAATTACAAACTGTAAGACTAAGAAGAAGTAATTCGCTTGTTATTAAACAGAAAATACAAAAAAATAGGGAACCTCTTTGAACATCTAAAGAATTCAACAAACAGTCCTACCTTAACTTAGAGACATAAAAAAGAAGTTAAAAGCAGCTTTGCTTGCAGGTTGCAGCTGTCAAGAATAAAAGAAAAATGTCTCAAAAAATCCTCGAGACCTTTCTCTACATATAAAATTTAACCTCATATAAAGTCATTTAATTTAAAGGTAAATAGTATCTTTCCAAGCAGGTAGTCTTATTTTGGGGCTTGGGGTTTTGCATTGGATTTTACTAAGTCTATAGGAACAACTTCCTATTTAAAATTGCATTAGCTGTGACATTATTTAAAAAAATAAAATAAATTTAGACCTACAGAAAACCTAACATTTCTGTGTGGATCCACAGGTTGCCAGAGAGAATGACAAGAAAGCACCTACTTTACAGCTGTTGCAGTTTCACCTGTACTGATGCTGCCCTTCAGTGGTTTGAATTAGCAATGGTTGACATAATAGTAACTTTTTGCCCAATATCAGACCTAGTAAAGGATGCAGAAATGTCAAAGGGAAAAGCTCCATAGAGAAGGAGGGATGATTACAGTACATCTGAATTTCCAGTGTTCATCTAAATGTTACTATCCATTACAATTTGAGGTGATAGCCTTCCTATCACTAGACAGGGTGTAGCCATAGGTCTCATTCTAGGATGCCAAATGCCACACTAAGACTCACAAGAGAGGTCCTGGTGTCACATTTCTCCTGACTTACAAAAGAAATTGATGCAAAGTGTCCTACAACAGTGCTCTAGCTTTGAATAGGAATATAGGCCTAAATCCTGGGTTTAGATATACTGGTTCAGCACATGCTCATGGCCTTTGGAAAGTGAATGGGCCACAACACAAATTTATTGCACAGACCTCTGCTCTGATCTCCACTGTGCTTCAGAACTTTCCCCAAAGTCTGTGTCAAAGCTGAAAATAACAGCTTTAACCAATGCAGGCAATGCTGGTTTCTGCTATGTTCTTAAGTCTGGATATGGAAACTTTAGAATCAAGAATAAAAATAGAAATACATTCCATATGCTCTTTTTATAAGTGTGTTATCTTCAAAACTCTGATACCTGATAGGTATACATTTTTTTTCAGATTTTATATCATTCATAACAATTTTTAAAAAAGATATTAAAAAAATCTTGACACTACCATCAACATTAGTGGAAAGATACACTGCAAAAATAAAGGGTTGCAGAGTGATGCTACTGGAAACCTGAGCTACAAAAATAGTGCTATGTAGTGATGCTACTGAAAATCTAAGAGCTAAACTAGCTCATTTTATAGTCTGAAACTACCGAAACAAGTTACACCCATCATTTCAAGCAACTTAATGACATTCTGTTACCTCTATGAGATTGAAAAAATTCTGGGTGAAAGTCCCTGCATAGCTGAAGTTAATGGTAAAATACTGATCTGCTTCAATAGAGTCAAAATTTCAGCTGATATGTTTCTACTGAATATTAGTTTTCTTTTTCTCCTGGCAGTATTTATAGAGCATGCATACATTTATCTGGAAGGTTCATGAAAGCAATAATAAGCAAAAATAATTCAGAACAAATTAAACAAATTAATATTCTGCTTTTGGGTTGTTTTACATCTTATTTAAAGCACATTAACTAAATATCCAGAAATAAAGAATCCAGGAGAAAAAAAAAACAACACAAAATACTTATGTTAACCACAAAATTGTTAACAATGGCAAATGGTGTCATTAACTTGAGCACTCCCATTTTTTCTGAAACATTAACAACTTAACTTTTCTACAGTGTGCCTAAGCATTAGGTTTATTAACTATGTATTGGTGCGGTTTTCTATAAAATAGTGTAAACTTCAAGAACAATAAAAAGATCAGGAAAGTAATCTGAAGTGCCTGTTAAGTTCTTTTAACCAGAAAAGAATTCATTGCATTACTTAGGAGTGTAGACTACTTTGTACATTTATATAAAAATATTTTTTCTATCCAACTGGATTTTAAATATCTACAGAAACTATTAAGACTAAGTGGCAAGTGTATGCATGTACATATGTATATATAGACATACACCTACATGCATACAAACATGCACATAAACATGTGTGCACATAGACGAGGAGAACATGATGCACCCAGTTTTTGGGCTTCCTATTTGACCCAGCTGCATGCCACAGTGCATGATTCAGATGTGTACTGAGATAAAACTCCTTTCAGAGAAAGGAAAACAAAACCAAAACAAAAACACAGTCATTCTTTCCCTCCTTTCTCTTCAGAAGTGAAGACTGCATTGCCCACAGCATGACTTTTTACTTCTAAAATCATGGTACACCAAGCTCAAAAAGCAGTTATCCAGTATCTTCTTCTGTACCTTTTTACAGCTTGAAGTACCTGCAGGTTGAGTGTAACATTTATTCCTTCACGGAGATTATTATAACCAGTCTCAAAAACACAGAATCAAATGGACTAAAAATTACAATGCACATGAAGGCAACAAAAAAAGTGACTGTAAAACTAAACGTGAAAGAGGGAAATTACTGTAGCAGAATTCAGCATCTATTCAAGAGAATTATCAGAACATAAATTCCAAAGAATGAAACACCTGCTTTCAGGAACTGATCAATTACATTGAGCACTGTCTAGAGCACCCCAGAAATAATGGAATCCGTGCCAAAGAGCACTCACCACTGCTTGGCAAGAGCTGAAGAGGCCAAGAGTTACTGGTGCTACAGCTAAAATTCTCCACAGAGAGGAAAGAATAAGAAATAGAGAAGAAAGCCTTTTTAGAGGTTTAGTAAGGCTTTGAGGTATAACAGAAGTAGCAAGATCACCATTATCCTGCTTCAGCACTGAATTATCTAGAAGAGCTGGGGGTTACTGTGGTCCATAAAATGCATCAACTTAACTCACTCATTCTGGCTAAATATGTACAGGAGCAAAGACATTTTGCCAAATACTTTCATTTAATGAATGTTTATTTAATTATTTAGGAAGAACTTAAAGAATTAGACTTGATTTTGAGTATCTGCAATAAACTCAAAGTCAAATCAGTCTGTGCTGGAACAAAAGAGTTTTGATTTTCACGTCAGTAGAAGTAAACTTCTAACCTAACGTTCTCTGGAAAATTTTTAATTGATGTCCCAGAGTGTCCCCTCATGTCCCAGAATCACTACATGATGAATAAAATTAACAAAATAATTCCAAATATATCACTTGCTGACAGCTTGTTTCAAACCCTAAATCAATGCAGGACCACTGCACTCACAGTACATTATTTCAAAAGATAAAGAAATATCAGTGTGTAAAGTAAAGCTATCCAGGGTTCCGGACAAGTCAGATGTTTTACAAGGTTTTGCCTTATGCGGCATAAAATTCATTTCTCAATGGAGATGCATTGTTACATAAATTACAACTATTTGGCATTTTACTGTAGGCCTTGCCAGCCATTTTTAATTTCAGCTTTCTCACTGACATCCTTCTGCCTGAGAGACTGGGTGCTCTGTGGATGACCTGCAGGATAGTGCATGCCTAAAGCTCTTTCTATAACCTACAGATTGTAGTATCTAGCAGGAACATCACAGGCTGCCAAGCCTAGCAAGGGCTCTCCTCGTGAATCTGTGCTATACAATCAGGTTGTTACTGAGAAAAAAAAGAATGCTTCTTTTAGGATGATGCAATGTTACTTCATGATAGATGGTGGAAATACAAATGTTCCATTTTCTTTTTGTATTTAGGACTGATTTCCCTCATAGTTTAAAGATTTGCACAGAGGAAAAAAAGCAGTCCGATTTCTAGACTTTGTACCTTGTTATTCCTTAATCAGCTACATTCAAGAGCCTTTTTTAAGGAATATGCCCTAATGAAAGATGAAGCTCTTATGATACCTGGCTTCATTCCACCAGGGACAGCAGCCTGTGGAAGGCCCAGGCTGGGGCAGAAGAAGAAAGCAACATGGAAGAAAAGAGTGAGGAAAAAGGAGAAGTGGAGAGAAAACATGACACCCTGACCCCAACCTTCTGTGCCACCCTCAGTTCACCAGAGGGACTGAGTGTGACTCACAGTGGTAACTACAAGGAAGAGAGGTGTCTGGAGTAAAGCTGAGCCTGGCAAAGAGATGTTTCCCCAAGTATTAGTTTAACTGTTTGTTGTCTTTGTTTCTCAATACTCAATTCAATAATTAATAAAGTTAAATTACAAAATCATAATATCACAGAATTGTTTGTTCTGGTTGAAAGCAACCTTTAAGATCATCAAGTCCAACTATTAACCAGCACTGCCAGGTCACCACTAAATCATGTCCCTCAGCACCACATCTATGAGTGGTGCATCCCTAAGTTGAGTCTGCTTTGCCTGCAATATACCTATTTTTCTGAAATTTCACTGTAGAGAAGGTATTTGTTCAGTATGTTTTATGTATTCATCCTATTTTCTGATAAATCTACAGATCATGTGTTGGAGGTGAGACTGGAACAGCAGAAGAAAGTAAAAGAACAAGGTTTTCAGTTATGAAAGAAAATGTTGACTTGAGTAGCAGAAGCAACACAGAGAAAGTGCAAGCAGTACTGCAGCCACAAGGAAAGTTAAGTTATTGTGTAAAAAACAGAAACACATAAAGCAGCAACTGATTATTTTTCATAAAGGAGCTTTCCACAGAGAAGGAAAGCTGTACCTTCTTCAAACATATAGTCTATCAAGTTGCTCTTGCAGTCAACTTCATTATTAGAAATAGCGTTTAGCAAAAAAAGTTTCGAAACACAGAATCAACACAACATGGCACCACAGGATTGTAAAATAATGAAACCATGGAAAGGGACTGAAAAGTAGCTCTACAATATGTCATTGCTAGTATAAAGAAAGTGCCTGAGACATTGTATGTCTGAGAAACATAAACAATGCTACTGGAGAATACAGCAATTATTTCAAAGAATTTGTACAGGACCTTAAAAATATACCTTACTTAAATCAAAATTAGAGGCCTGGACAAAATTAAGTCAATTCCTATTAAGTAATCAAGGGAAGAGCATCCTTGTGAACCTAAAAAAATTAGATTAGAGGTGCAAATAGGTGTATCAACACTAAAAATACAAACTTAAAAAGTTGGGCTAAAAACAAAAGGAAGATATGTAAAAATAAATTCTTTGATACTATGAATGATGGTGAGAAATGCTTCATATCAGGGAAATTATACTTGCCTGGTTTTCCACAAATATTTTGCTTTTTTCTAACATGGGAACATTTTTCAGTTTCATGCCAAGGGCAGGAAAACAGATTTTATACACTGATACAACCATGTGGCAAATTCCACAAACTGTAGTATAACCTCCCTAGAGGTGAGATAGAACCCTTAGTGCCTAAAACTCTTTGTATATAAAATACATACTGTAGGCAGTACTCACATTCTGGCAGATGGGAAACATGACCTATGAGCCTTTCCCCATCTTTACATTTTAGCATTCTGTCACTTCTAAACAGTGTTGTTTTGGCTAGAACTGGATGCAGAAACACTGAATAAAAATGATTATCTTAAATTGAATTAAAATAGATGGGGGCAATTTTAATAGTAACTTCTCTGGCAGTATGTAACATGGCACTTTTACTGATGAGGCAGTCACAAAAAGTAACACAATGCACCACTTTGAAATATGATAGTTCTTAGATTATAGGATATCTTCTAGTTACCAACTTCAAGGCATATTTTCTGCTGTGTAAAACACAAAAATCTAGGATGATAAAAGAATCTGTGTTATACATTAGTAAGGACAGGACCAGGAGAGTTCTGTGCTCTCTGGATTAACTGTGTGAATGTATATAACCAAAAACCACTTATCCCACAAAATGAAACAACCTTCCTTGTACACAGAGACAACAATGACCTCCTACTGTCACTATACTGAAAAATTAATGTATCAATCACAGAGACATAAAACCTAAAAACTGTCAGACCTGATCTAACAAGATTGAGAAGATGGGTTTGCAAAACAATTAGGGGAAATTCAAATGTCACAACAACCTTTCATGCATTTACATGATGGCCAAAAACACCAGAACATTAAATAGTTCATAATGTCATGGCAGTCTCTTCCTATACTACTACAACTACTACTGCTATTAACAATAATAATAAGCAGATGCTGGATGTCTGTCTCTGATATGATCATGTTTTGCTTCTCTAGTTTAAACAGAAAAGGTCCAGGAGAGGACTTTCAGAAATAAGCTTTGTTTACTGTTATGATGGAAAAAGAAAACATTCCTGACAATGCAAGCAGCGGAAGTTATGCACTATACATCAGGTGCTAGGAGATAACCCCTGGAAAAGGACTAAGTATAGCATTTAGTAACACAATTTTAGCTGGCTGCTTAAGGCACGATATTGGTATAATACAGACATCAGAATCAAAGAGTGCAGTCCTGAAAATACTCAGCTTTAGAAACTCAGATTTCCCTTGCACCTGTACAACAGTGTTTCAACCTCAAAAATCAACTCAGCATCTATCTAGTGCAATTGACATTCAGACACGAGGCAGCCTTTACCAAAGAACTGTTTGGACAGATCCGGTCTGCACCTACCCTGTCTTTTAGGCACCAATTCCACCCTCCAAATGAAATGGAAAATTTTCAACATATCCCCCTCATCCAGTAAATCATGATGTCTGGCAGAAATATCATCTTTACCATTCTCAGCCTGTTGTAAATCTTGACTTTCGCCATAGGACGTCTGGGGAAAATTAACACCTACTCTGATGGTCCTTTCCAAAAACTAACCAACTTCACAGGCAGGTGCACCAATTCTGCGCACTAACATAAAAAAAAACCCCACTGCAGACATGACCCGGATACTAGATAAATGTTTGGTTGAGAGGACAAGAAATGGGAACATCATGTGCTTCAGAGGAGTGGTAGAAAAATGACATAGAAAATATTACTGCAAGAAGAACATAGAATCTGCAGGAGGCACCAGGTTTTTTTAGGGCAGCTGTAACACAGTCAAATCAAGACTCCAAAGTTAAAGTCAGTGGATCCTTCACATGCTACTATATGCTTTGTGACAGATTTTGAAATGTCATCTTTGATTATAGTATCAGCTCTCTACTCATACAAACAGGGGTCCCAGCATCTTTTGCTATCAGCCCATCTGGTATTGAAGGCACTTCGTGCACTTATTAGCTCAATACTGGCTCAATACTGAGCTGATATAGTTAGTATTTAAATAATTCTTCAGAGTGTTGATAATATACTTAACAGTTCAGACATACATATCTTCTGCACAATATTAGTGTATTTTCATTCAAAGATACCCCATCAAATTTCTATTCCACATGAAATGAAGACACATGATAGAAAGCAAAATGCTCTTTTCTTTCCTCTCCAGCACTTTCCTCTCCACACTCCGGCTTACTAAACCCAGTCACCAAAAGTGTCGTCCTGCATATGCTACTGCATATGGGAAAATAAGTATTTCCTGTGCATTAATAGAATGACTCCAATAGAAGTAAAATATTTTTTAAAATATTTGAAAGTAAAGTATGCTTAAAATTAGTAACACATATTTTTATAAACATAGATGAGATCAGTCAACTTGTTTTGTTTTATACACAATATAAAATATCATATTACTGTACACCATTTGGTGATAAGCAGTAATACTTATGTGGTCAACTTATATTTATTAATACAGTTAATAAATACTCCTTCATTTAAAAGCTACAAAGTAATGATAAAATACAAAAATGTTGCATCTTTAACTCCAGATATATAGAACTATGCATTTTCTCTGGAGAAATCACCAGCTTCTATTAAAGGCTTTTCTTTCCCACTCACCTGTTCATCTGTAAGAAACACAGAAGACCTATGGTCAGAAGTCTGAGTTCATTCAGCTTAACAGAGAAGTTCAGTTTAAGCCATTTTTTCCAAAATAAAAGAAGCCTAACCCTCAGAATTTAAATGTTAAAAACATGCCTTATTTAGGGATATGTTACATTTTTCCTTACCGGGACAAAAGAATCATATGAATCTTGTTCCCGATTCTCAATAGCTGAAATTGTTTTCAACCAGAAGAGATAGCTTGAAATATCAGACATTTCAGAATGCTCCATACCGAAAGCTGCAAGATTAGTAGAACTGAGGTGAGACAGACTTGAAAAGGAGGACTTTGGCTGTGTTACATAAAGTTCTTAATTAGATTCCTGGTACAAATTGCTATCCTAAGAATAAAAAGTTAATCAAAAAGCCTCAGTGGAAGGATAGGAGGGCACGATTAGAGATGAGACAGCTGTTTCACTGTAGGATAATCATGCAATTGTCTAACTAGATAGTGTTCCACTAGTCAGAAGTGAAAATACATGTGTGAAAATGAAAATGTTCCCTTTGTATTTCTTAGAACTAAATTGTTTACAGCTGGTTTTCCTCAATCTCCCCATATTTATGTTCCAGTGCAGCAAGGACCTATCAGACCCCCTTAAAATCACAGCCAAAATATATTCATGAAGAGGGAAAATTTGAAAAGTAACAAATACAGAATTGGTATGAGAAAAAGTGTTGCAAGGACTTCTGGAGACAAACCGTAAGAATCAACCTACAAAGATTTTTCTAATGTGACTAAATCCAAGAAAAGTACCCTAACAAACAGCAGTATTTCTTATCTCTCCCAAAGGATGCCATTCCATCTTCCATTGCCAAAGAGATGTTGTACAGCTGAGATCTCTCTTTACCTGTTTAGGTTTATTTTCCCTGCACTTATGGGTGGCATTATCACAATGCAGAAATGACAGGACTTCTATCCATCAGTGGACAGACATGTTTGCTTTACCCATGGTAAAATTCAGAGACCACAGAAATATTGAAGATTTCAGTAAGGTCAGGATTTTAATGATGACATCATTTTGGGCGGGGGGTATAGCACGTGTGCAGGCTGTCTGCTCAGATATTTCATAGAAAGACTGACATGACAGAGATTTTCTGGAACTAGATGTCACCCTTTGCTGAAGAAGCTCTAAAGCAAATCTGAATGTCAGAGTTGCTAGGCAGTCATGATGAAATGGAAAGAAATATCATGGTATGAAGGATGAAACACATCATCAGTACCATTTGCTTCTCAGAAAAGTGGAAGACTTAAAAGTGAGAGCATAAATAGTTAGCTAATTATTCATCAATTTGAGTAGCTAGTGATTAAACCATTATCTTGTGGGACATAAAATGGATCCCTTATTGTGAAAGTGGTTACAGCTGGTTTGTTAGTTATATTTCTTAACGAGATCATAAAATAAAGTTTAATTTACAGACTACTTTGTCCTGTAAATTTGAGGGATCCAAACAGACTGTGATAGACATGGTGAAGCCAATCAGCGAAGCTGGTGACACCTCTGTGAAAACATATTTAATAAAGGATAGAAAATGCTGAGGAGGAGAGAATGACGGAACAATAGGTCCAGAACAGTAGGAGGTACTGCACAGCCAAGAAAGCACACTCCCCAAAGAGACTTTAGCTGCTGCATAAGCCCATGCTGAAGCAGGTACTCTCTCAGAGGGACTGAGCCCATGGAAGACTCACGCCGGTGAGGAGGAAACAAATAAGAAGGAAAAAGCAGTGGAACAGAAGTGTGAGAAGGACAGAGCAGCAGACAGAAAATGCTACATCCTGACCCCAACCTCCTGCATCACCTGTCACCTCACCAATGGGACTGAGTATAACCTGCAGCGATAACAAGGAGGGAAGGGAGGTGTCTGGAGTGAAGCCAAGCCTGTGACAGCAGGAGGAGATGTTTTTTGCCCTAACTCTTTTTTGTTTCTCAATACTCAATTCAGTAATTAAATGTTTGTGTTAAAATGCAATAAATTAAATTCCCCATATTAAGTCTGTTTTGCCTGTGATGGTAATTGATGAGCACCTTTCCTCTTTTTATTTAGATAAAGAGCTTACTCGCTTTTCTTCTTCCTATTTTCTCCCCCATCTTGCTGCGGGGGCAATGAGAGAGTGGTTGTGTGGGCACTTGGCTGCCAGATGGGGCCAACTCACCATAACTTGATCTACCATACCTCCCCGTAAAGCACAGTTGATGAGACTTTCCAATCTTATAGAATACATACAGCTTTTCCAGTATCTCTAAAAAATCACTACAGACATGTAATACCTTATGATTGGGGAACAGCCTTAAGCACTTTGATGAACTGTAGTTTAAAAAGTTTTTGCTTCCCTCTCTACTGGCATGGCTTCTTATTGAACATTTGTTTTTCAGAAGTCCTTGATGGAAAATATTGTTTAAGAAGTTTTAGCTATCTTTAATGACTTTTTTGTCATTATTTTGTTTTTACATTTTCAGTATTTTCTCCTCTTAATCCAAGTTTACTGATCTAGTAGTAGAAGAACTGGTTAAACTGTGTTGTTCAGCTCTGCACAACATCCCAGCAACAAGGTCAGCTCAAACTGCTGTACTGACAGAAAGGCTTGAAGGAGTAGTGCTGGCTGAGTAATTGTTTTGTACCTCCAAGCTAGTATGTCCATCACTCTGAGTACAGCCCTTCCTTTAGCTGAAGTTTCTTATAGATTGATTTAGCTTCAGCAAACTGACCCACTTCATCAAAGACCTCGCTACCCCACTGCAAAGCATTCTTCATGAAGAACCACTAACCTCAAAAGATGGAAATCCTATCAACATACACAGGCTTGTGGATCCAGGTAGTCACTGAGATTCCCAACAAGGGGAGTGTGCTTGATGCCACACCTCCATGGTGACAACAAGCAGCAATGGCCCTTGAAGGTCCAATGGGAAACAGATTCCAGATACACTTCCACATAGATGGTTTAACCCAGCATAAATCACCTTAAAATTACAAGTACTTCAACAAATATTGGAGTCTGGTCCAGTCTAGCTGTTGCCTATAGGATTGAGCAATGCTAAAGGTGTTGAAAATGCAAAGCTCTCTCTCTGTTCTATGTACAAGGAAAAAAATATTTAACCTCCCTGCCCCAGTCTTCCCAGTCTGAAATCGAATGAACATTGACCTAACTCATGAATGTATCAGAGAACAAAAAAAATCGTATGTCTGCTCCTTCTGAGGTGCTTTAAGAAATCAGTCAGTAATGACATCTGGAGAAAACACAGTGTCATGGTTTAGGGTCAGGACAGCCTGCTAGACCTGTAACAGAGGCTCTCTGTTAACGCCCCTCCCTCCCCAAAGGAAAAGAGAAAGGGAATAAGGGAGAGAGACTTGGCAATTAGAAAAGGAAACTAGAACAACTTTAATGAAAATGAAAATAATAATAATAAAAATGGAATATACACAAATATATACAAAACCAGTATCGAACCCAGCCCCCCCTGATGACAATTACATCACTGTCACCACTGATGATGTGGATCAGACACTGGTGAAGTCCCAAACTGGGCCCAGTGGCAGACAGGAACTGTGTTCAGGAGCTGGATTCTGGTACTGGATTCAAGAACACACATATCAGGATCAAAGGCAGAATGGACAGAGTCCCCTTCTGATGCTGACCTTTGAAGAAGTGGGGAAGAAGCCAGAAAAAGAGCTGAGATGAGCTTGACCTTCCTGATCCCTAAGCATCATACCAGATATGACGTATACGGGATGGAATCCCTTGTTGGTCAGTTTAGGGTCACCTGTCCTGTCCGCTCCTCCCTGCAGGAGGGTTACTTTCTGCACCTCTCCAGTGTGTTATACAAGATCCAGCAGTGGCCTTGGTCTGCACACCAATCCTTGGTAGTAACTAAACATGGGGTGTTATCACTGCTAGAAGCAGACACTGTCTGTGAAAACACTGCTAACTTCAGAAAGTGCAGTTAGTTAGAACTGAGCTGAAAAGTACAATCAGTGAACAGAATTAGTTCTGTTCTCACTCAAACAAGGACACACAAGCAGGATCAATTTTGCTTTGATCACCTTTCCTGCCCCTAGTTGTTTCTTGAACACCAACTAATACTTCAGATTACAAAAATAATTTCCTTCATCTTTGTGGTTTTATTATTGCTATTATTAATAAAAGCAAAACCAAGCTCCTCTATCCCTTATCACCCTGCCACTAAATGTTTCTGATGTGGCAGTTCTGTTCCCTTTTGCATTTTGCTGTTTTGTCAGATTTGCTGAACCCTCAAGTGCAAGAAGTAACATGATGAAATAGAAACTGGCAGAAAATACATTAAAGTTATTATCACCTGAGGACAAATCCTGGCAAGTGAACCACAATAAAAAAGACTTCCATCTGGAAATAAGGTAAAGAACATACAGGTAAACCCAGTAATACCACTACTGTTTCGGCTGCTGTTCAAAGATGTGAAAATACAGATGAAGCATTAAAAAAAAAAAAAAAAAAGGTAGAAGTAATGGGGCTCTTAAAAAGAAGACAGAAAGGAGCAAAGGTGAGAAGGAAAACAGGTACTAAGTTTCCCCAGTGCCAAAATGTGTTTTGAAAGGGCATTACAGAAAATGAGCAAAAGGCAACCTTTTGATTAGACATGACAAGGGCTAACATCAGAAGATACAAGGACCCAAGAATTATGAATCTGAAGAGCTTTTCATTTTTTGGCTATTCAGCAAAATATTTCTGCAATTCTGCATTTTCATCTACTACAAAAAGCTGATTCATTCCTTTCTGTATTCTGTGTATGATTAACATTACATTTTATTTCTTGGTACATGGACTAGTTTAGCTGACAGACAGCAATCAATGCTTGAAACCAAAACAACTAGGAGTGATAACCTCAATTTTCAGCACAAATTATTTAAAGAGTAATGTATGAGTTCCAAGTTTGTGCTGACTACACAGACTTAAGTGCATCTCAGTAGAAACAGAAGATCCACCAAGAATACCACCATGACAACTCAAAGAAAAAAAGAACTACAAAAGGCAGTATTTTGCAGGTTTATGCTTGCAGAAGTGATCAGATTGCTACCACTATTATACTCACAATGGCTGAGCAAGCTAGTAACAGCCCAGAGGTAAACTGCAGTATATCAGGACTCTGCTTATTACATATAGAACATCTACATGTGGTACGCTACAGAAAAAGCATGTTATAGTCAAATCAAACTGTAACAAACTAGCTAGCCACTCCTCATATTTCTATAGGATTTCACTTTTAAAAAATCATGAAAGATCTAAACAATAATTATTAAATATTATAATAATAATAATAATGGCAACCTATAAATTATTTCAATGATTTTGTGGGTGTTGTCTACCTGGATATTAGTAGAGTCTTTGATACCATCTCCCACAGTATTCTCCTGGAGAAACAGGCTACTCATGGCTTGCATGGGCGAAGGCTTTGCTGAGTGAAAAACTGGCTGGATGGCTGGGCCCAAAAAGTGGTCAATGGAGTTAAGTCCAGCTGGTGGCCAGTCATAAGTGGTGTCCACCAGGGCTCAGGACTGGGGCCTGTTCTGATCAATATATATTATCAATGACCTGTATGAGGAGATTGAGTGCACCTTCAGTAAATTTGCAGATGATAAAAAGGTGGGCAGGAGTGCAGATATGCTTGAGGGTAGGAAGGATCTTCAGAGGGACCTGGATAGGCTGGATTGATGGGACGAGGTCAATGGCATGAGGTTCAACAAGGCCAAGTGCCAGGTCCTGCATTTGGGACACAAAAACCCCATGCAATTCTACAGGCTTGGGGAGTGGATGAAGCCTCCTGGATTGTATCAGAAATAGCATGGCCAGCAGGAGTAGGGAAGCGATTATGCCCCTGTAGCACTGGTGAGGCCACACCTAAAATACTGTATGCACTTTTGGGCCTCTCACTACCAGAAAGATATTATGGTACTGGAGTGTGTCCAAAGGGCAATGAAGCTGGTGAAAGGTCTAGAGCACAAGGTTTATAAAGAGTGGCTGAGGGAACTGGGGTTGTTTAGCCTGAAGAAAAGGAGGCTCAGGGGAGAACTTCTCATTCTTGACAACTCCCTGAAAGGAAGTTGTAGAGAGAGGTGGGGGTTGGTCTCTTCTGCCAGTGATGAGAAGAAATGGCCTAAAGCTGCACCAGGTGAGGTTTATGTTGGACATTAGGAAAAACTTCTTCACTGCAAGGGTAGTTAAGCACTGGAACAGGCTGTCCAGGTGGTGAAGTCACCATCCCTGGAGGTATTTAAAAGACATATAGATGAAGGTGCTTAGGGACACGGTTTAGTGGTGGGATTGGCAGTGTTTGGTTAATGGTTGAACTCAATCATCTTAAAGGTCTTTTCCAACCAAAACAGTTCTATGATTCTATGATTTAAGGTTGTTGCAAATCCTATAGGCCAGTTTTTTAAAAAATGCCCAATGATTAATGTGTTCAGTGGATGTCTGAGTGGTTCCAAAAATCAAGAGTCCTTGAAAGTATGATATGCACCTCATCACTTTCTAACCTCCTCCACAAATTTTGTGTGACTTTCTCTAGGCAGTTGTTACCAGTTATTCACCTGCAGACAAGTTCTACCCACAGTCAATCCCCAGGTTTTGCTCTGAACATACAATGCTAAAAAATAGTTGCTGAAATATTAAATCAATGGACACTGAGGATACACAGTTGTCAATAACATTTCTGCAAAATTTTTCAGGAATTTCATATATAAATGCATACATTAACAGTATGAATTGTCAGCAAAATATTAATAAGCTGCAGTGGAATCTGGATTTCTTTCACAGGTTTTATGGATTGTCATCTTAAACAGTGTGGTTTTGCTTCCACATATGTGTTTCTCCTGTGTGTTAGGAAGTAGTACAGAGGAATGTACCATAATCTCTCCAAGTCTGAAATCAAGAGTTGTGTGCTAAATTCTGGTAAGTCAGACATGTACATGTCCAATGAGGAAAACTGATGATAATCACACTGTTTTCTTTTTTTTTTTCTTTTTTTTTTTTTTTTTTTTTTTTAATTTTTAAATAACTCCATATCCTAGGAAATGGAAAAAACCCAAATCCTTGCCTTGTCCATCATTAGAAAATGTAAACAGAATATCTGTCGTGTTTTGGTTTGTGCATAGCTGCATAAAATATCACTATTTACTTGTAAATGTATTAAAACATTACACGTATTAAAACATGAATGTATAAAGGCCTTGTACACTGTAAATGTGTATATGTAATGTTACCCTTTTCCCACTTTTACACACACAATTGAAAAATAGAATAAAATTCATGTCATAGGAGTGAAGTATTTTACTGAGAGAACAGAAATACCAGCTAGCTAAGAAAACTGCTGTACAGAACCACAGATGTATTTGTGGAAGGTGTATAGTTCAGTACTACATAGTGTATAATTGTAATAACTATGGTTGTCTGGTTCATTTCAGTTTGTTTGTTTGTTTATTTGTTTGCTTGGTTTGGTTTGGTTTGTGTTTTTAAAGCTATGACTTACTAACATTGTATAAAAAATGTGTTTGAGAAGTGATCTCTTGGAAAATAAAACAATAGATATGTGTCTTTTCTACAGGCTTGAAGCACTTGCCTCTAAATTTATGCTTGAGAAAGCCTAAGGACAAAGAGCATTCAGAATAAAGTAACAAATGTGATAGCATCAGCCCCAAAGAGAATGCGAGACAGGCAATCTGATTTTTACTGCCTTCTTATTGAATGCCCAGATGAGAATTTTTGGTTCCTCTTGCAACATTAGCCCATTCAAATCTGTCTGCATGACTTGCAGTCTCACAGACCTATATTCAGTTGCAACAACTGACCTGTGACATGTGACACTCATGAGTGCAAGATGAACAATTTTTGAGAGAAGCCAGATGTGCCTGCTAAATAGAAAGTATGAATAGAAAGGGAAAGGGAACAAGGTGTACCCAAGACTCTGCATTTCCTAAGAGAAGCATTTTTTTTTCTGAGTTCTTGGAGGTAGCAAAGAGCTTGATACAAGTTTCTGCACTTAGCATGGGGATGCCTCTGAGCACTATTGTGTTGTCAAAACCAAAACACACACATCAGATTGCACATTAAGTCTGACTACCCTTGAAAGAGGCAGCTATGCGGTATCTTCTGGGATACATTTCTGGTCACATGCTTCTGCTCTCAGCCTTGTGCTGGTGCTAGAAGCTGTGCTAATGGACATCAAGCTGGGCCACCTAGTAGGTCTCAAACACCTTTTTTTTGTCTGGTTTAACTTTATGCCATATCAGTTCTCTAAGCTTAGTATGCAATCGTACAAAGCAGCACAATGAAGGAAGCAAAGCATAGGGCCAGGACCCCACTCCTCTGGCAGCCACTCTTCAGTGGAGCACAGCTGCAGCTCTCCTTCACAAAGCTGTCAAAGTCACATATTTCACAAAACAGACCCTACAGAATGAAGAAAAGTAAAAACAGAGCTTAGACCTTACTCACATTGTCAATAAATATTTAATGTGCTCAGCTATCAGGTGAGTGATGACTGCAACATAAAATCTTGGACAAACCAGAACACAGATAAATAGCAAAAGTTTCTGTGATCGTGAATACAACAAACACCAGGTTCAGTATGGATGAAGAATTTAAAAGAAAAACAAATGTAAACAAGGAGTCTCTGTTTAACTGTTTTCATACCTGCGCGCAGCATAGCTGCTCTACTGGAAGGCTAAGGCACGACTCCATTCTGCTCTCATTTGAAATGCATAATGAAAATCCTTTGTCTGATGTTCTGCTTGACCAATTACATGAGCAATTTCAGCTGCTGAAGTAACCTGCTTCTCCTTCTACAAATACTTAATCAGAAAAGTAAAACTCCACAGTAAAAGTACAATATATCTAAAACAAAACCAGATGTTATTTTGCTAAATTGGATTTTGTACTGCATTCATAGCTGGCTCTTGTAACTTAAAAGAAAGCTTATATTAGAATTGGAATTTACAAAAAGGATTATATTGTTTGTTCTTCTGATGTTCATTTTAGATATTACAGAACCTGTATTTTGAATACATAAAGAAGTCCTTTTTGATCCCTGTATTTCTAACTTTCATAACAATGTGTGGTTTTGAAATTAGGCAACCATTGAGTCAATTAATCTGATTAATTGCAGTAATTTATGAAAAAATACAAACAGGTAAATGAATATATGTTATTTAATTTATAAACTCTATTGTAACAATCTATGACATTTCAAAACAACCACAGTTTTTAAAAGCAAAGTAATTTGACCCATAACTCTTTTTGGGCTTTACTGGCTTTCTTTTTATTATCCTTCATCCAAAAGCCACATGCAGTCAAGAGGAAACAGAGATATAAATTGGCAAACTCTGTAAATCTTGTCATTACTACAAGAAACTCCCCTTAGGTTGTTGGGGTTTTTTTTGTAGGGGACTCTGATATTTTCACAGTTGATTCAAATACCCTAGGAACAGTACAGATAGCCATCTCCAAAACAGAAATAGATTTTCAGGTTCTGTCTTCAAGTCATGCCAAAACAGCTGAGACAAATTCTATCTCAATCTTAGCCTTTGCTTAGCATCCATATATAAACTGTCATGCATCATCCTTCACTTATTTTGTTTTGGTTAGATCAAAACCATCTTGTTGAGTGGCTGTAGAGGTTTTTTGTCTTTGAATGCCTAATTTAAATGTTGTGGAACATTAGACAGAAAGCACAACCAGGGTTATCAAGTCTTATCCCTATCATTTGAACCATATTTTAATTTTTTAAAAATTTTTTAAAAATTTTTTCCATTTAGTCCAGAGAGAATCCAGTCTATCAATCCTTTTGACGTGCCACAAAACAATTCCAGCAACCTAGAAACTCTTGAGTTGGTGTAAGAGACGGGAAGACTAAAATCCTTTTCCTGTGATGATCAGGAGCTGCTTAGGTAAAAATACCTGAATATTCCTAGGAGTGTATTACATGACAGACTATAGAGAAAAGTGGAAATAAAGAAATAAATGAATAAATAAATAAATAATGGGTTTAATCCCTTTGGGCTCTGCCAGTCTGGTCCTAGGGAAATGTCCTTCTGTTCTCAGATATGATGAGGAGTTTATTCATGGGTGAATACACATGCCAAATGTTAGAGAAATTTAGCAATAGAGGGAGGACTCTCAGGGCTCGTGTGCAGTTTTAGCCATTTATCTATGCTACAAACAATCCAATTCAAAATCCTACCATTCCATTCCTCTGTCCCCTTTCATCCCCCCTGAAAATCCCAGAAGCCAAAGTATATGTCAAGGGGAGAAAATGTTCTTGGCTTCTTGAAGCGTTTAGGAGGAGGAACTTTGAAACATGGGATTAATTAAATGCAAATCTAAATATGGTGCAACAAATCATGCAAATTAAGCATTAGCATATTTATGACTGAACAATCAGCAGGAGCCAAAATGTGTGTAGATAAACTGTAAATTATTACAATCATTGGTTAGTAGAGTATGAGCATATATTTTTCCTTTTCAGTATTTAAATGAAAATATATAGAGTATCTTGCACACAAATTCTTTCACGATGTGTGTAACCATGCCTATTTCTTAACTGTATTTGCTGCCACTTAAAATTATGTATTATCAAAAATAATAACACTGATGAAAGACCTGATACATTAATAGAAGGAGACAGAATATTATACAACAAAAGAAAAGAACATCCACTGAATGAATGGCCTCTGCAAAGCAATGCTACATTATCAATGCAGGCAGATGTGGCTGAATGAACCCTTGAGACACGATGAAATATCTGGAATAAATGACACATCCCCAGGTTCCTGAGTCTGCAGAGCACAAAACCTCATGACTAGTGCTGGGTTGGGTGGTTTCTGTTTGTTTATTTTTGTTTGTGTGTTTTAAGCAAACACACAAACAAACACCTATGTTATAGAAAAAGTCCAAATGTGTCTCAGCATGTTTAGTTCCTGGTCATTTCATGACATATCATATCCATCTTTCAAATCAGAACAACGTAAACTGAAATTACACAATGGAAACTGTATTTTCAAACAACTATTATACAACATTCATGTTACTTCTGACCAGGAACATTTCCTACATTGCTAATGAGACTGTTAACCTCAATGCAGGGGACTCAAAGGCTAATCTTTGACCTCCTTTTTATGCCAAACATAACCTAAATGCTATGAATTCAGTATGAACAATGCTTTCCTTGTTTTGGTAAAAGAAATAGCTTAAATATGAATGTAAAAGCATAATGTTTTCTAAAGGAGTTGTCCTGAGAGACTGTCAGATGTGAATGAATGTCACCCAGAATGCTGTAGACTTCTCAAAGTCCTCTGTCAGTCAGTGGAACTGTACGCAGGAATCATTAGAACAGTATTATTCATCTTGCAAAAGAACATGCTAACAGCTTTTGCATTTCCGCTTTGAAACATTGTCAGCAATTTGTGCAGCTGTCACTTAAAGGATGTAAAAACAAGTTTACTTCTACAAATTCAGCACAATGATCTAACCAAGGCAAGATGCTGAATTAAGATACATCTTCCTAAAACTTAGGAGCCGTTGCCTAAATCCACTGATAAGAGCACATCAGCCTCAGAATGGGATACAGACTTCTTTCTCCATTAAAAATTGCCCAGCTGCTCCTCTCTTTCTCCCTCTCCCGCTCCCTCTCCCTCTCCCCTCTCCTCTCCTCTTTAACCTTCTTAACAGTGTCAGTTACATCAAATCCTTAACTCCTGACTTACGACATACAGCTCTCAATAGCCTTGAAGATTAAAAAAAAAAAAAAAGAAATTTACAAGTCAAATAAACAGCATTATTTAGATCTCCTTTAACAGTTATTTTTCTGGCACTTGAACACATTAAATTAAAGTGAAAAGATCTCCCTTAGCTAACTAAAATAGCTCCATGTGCTTCTATTGCTAGGAGTGACTTCATGGAAGAATGTCCAGTTGCAAGAAGGAATCTGTGAACATGAGAAGAAATAATCTAAGCTTTCAAAAACACAACCGATGACAAATCATTTCTTTATACTGTTAAAAAGAGGCAGCATCTCTTGAAATAGGCCTTCTGCTTTAGTACTGTAGTAGAATGCCTTGAAGCTAGCTCTCACCTCATCTCACCATGCAAAGAACTCTCAAATGATACACTGAAATATCTGCACTAGTGCCAAAGGCCTTCAAACACAAAAGACCATTCCCAGCTGATACTTCAGAACCTGATTACTCACTGCCTTTTTAAAGTCATGCCACATCTATAAACTCAGGTTTAGCTCACAAGTCTCTCTACCAGGTAACAAAACATCTCAGTGATGCCATTTCTTTTAAAAGTGACTAACTGCAAAAAAAGTCATCAAAGCCAACACTGTCAATTTTAAATTATTTAAAAATATGTGAAAATCTACTCTTCTATGCAAGTTTTCAGAATATTCATTTTGCATATGACACATCCAGGATACTGAGATGAGATTTTTCCCTGAGAACATTTCAAAATACAAGGGCCAAAAATTTAATAGCAAATAGAGTTAGCAGATTTAAAGTGGAGTTCTCTATTTTGTTCTTCTCTGGGAAACACCCAAAGATAGGAATTCTATTCTACCTCTCCCTACCCCTTTAACAGAACAATATTGAGCTCTAGGAGTCTCAAACCATGCAGTTACACATATACTGAAAAGTTGTTTAGAGAAAGCAGTCTTTCACATAGACTGCAAGGAGTGAAATTTACACCTTGGACTTTTTAAGACACGTACAGCAGATCAATCAGGTAACATCCTTTCCTCTGCACCTCCCTCCTCCCCCCAGATTTCACTCAGATCTCTCACAGTTAGCATAATACTGACCTTACATATGAAATCACACAAATTATAAGCCTCCATGATACTAACAGTGATAGAGGTAGCTGGTACCCTGCAGAGAAACAAGTACTATTTCCAGGCAACAGGGACATAAAAAACTTCTTTATTAACTTACTTTTCTTCTATTTTTCTCCTGTCTAAAAAAAGAAAATCTTTTAAATAAAAGAAACAGAAGTGTAAATAGGTTTATCAAAAGGGACTGGAAGTAAAAGATAAACTAGGTCTCAACTCACTTTCAAAGTTAAGAGGGTTTTTTGTTGTTGTTGTTTTTGTGTTTTGGGGTTTTTTGTTTGTTTGTTTTTTGAAATTCCAAACGAATTTCTGTTCGTATATATAAAGAACATTTTCCTCCCCACAACTCAACATGAAAATTTGAGCAAAGACAAACATGCAAGCTAACAAAGCAGAATTTCTAAGACAGTTAAAATATTAATAATACCAGAGTGCCATTCTTTGCTCTGAAATACTAAAAAAGAAGGAAGTGGTAAAGAAAATGGACCCATATCCTCAGCAATAAAAAAATCAACATTTTTATGAGGATGACAAAGTGTACATTAGTGATAATACTCACTCTAGGAACTAAGGACCTGTACATTAATTTTGGTACTACAGTACTGATAAAGAAGCAGTTTTTCCAAGGTATTATGTCTTTCCTATGCTTGAAGAAGGTAGTCTCTCCCAAAAAATGTCAAACAGAAGAATAATCTGCTCAGAACGTTACAGGAAAAAAAACCAAACCACCTTTGAACCTGTCACTAGCTTATCTACTATCATATTTACACATAAGATGGAAATTTCAAATATATATTCATTTTTTTTCAGGTCAGCAAATATAACTGTTTCACTACTACTCCTTATTTTAGCAAGAAAGATGACAGTAGTTACAGTGAACATAGCCCTCAAAAAGCATCACTGATTTCAACTTATATCACCAAAGTAAGGGCAATTATTAAGGGTAGCTCTATAGTGTTTTCCTATATTGAATCTATGCAATATAGTTGATAAAATTATTGTCTAAGTGTATGTACATACAACAATATACATACACACATATATATATACACACAGTCTTTCCTTTCTTCCTGCAGCTTGCACAATGCTTACTTTGCACAAAGACAAAAAGATAATTTGAAACAAACCATCTCACAAGTCTATGACATAAAACCCACCAAGTGTATGCCAAAGTAAGTACATCACTCCATCTCTAGGCACAGAACAACAGTTTGATTGATGGTAGATTGATTCATTATTAGGCAGAACCAAGAAAGGGAGTTTCCTAAACAGAATGAGGTAGTTGTCATTATGAACACGCAGTAAAGAAAGTTTACAGGGCAGAATTCAAAATTAAATATATGAAAGTGCATACACCTGAACAATTCCATATTATCTAAACACAAGTAGATGTGAGTACAAAGGCATTAAAAATACTGAAGTAACTTTACAATGCATCTATAACTCAGATAGTGAAGTAGTAGTCCTAGAAGTGGCCTTTATTTTTTTTAAATGCTCCTTCATTTTTTCTCTATAAATTCTATACCTTTGAAAACCTAAGAACTCTTTCCTTCATAGTACTTTTTTTTCCCTTTGAGCTTTGTCCAAAATAAAAATCTTCAGAGCCTAAGAAAATATTTAGGGCTTTTTATAATGAGAATTAGAACAAAACCTAGTTTTATGTTTTATATATTATTTTAACACTGGCATTATTCCAGCATAAATAGTTTTATGTGCTTTGTACATAACAGAAAATGTAAGCATGAGCAACACTTTGGTCACCCTAAAATATATTAGAAAGCTTAGTTTTTTCCACGTGATAATAAATCTATTAGGGCATCTGTGAGAGAAAAATTGAATCTTTTTATATATAGCAATCACTTTCAGTCAACAGAGCACCACTTTTTTAGACCATAAAAGCAGGTAAAGTACAGCTACACTATCTGACAATCTTTTGCCTTATTTCTTTTCTGTTCAGTGAGAATATATTAAAAACTTTTCCATCAAAGAATTGATTTAATCTCTAGAGGGGTTGCATGTGTTCAATGTGGGCTAAGGCTAGTTAAACTCTAGTGTATACTTTTTCAGTAAGTAAACATATATCTGAAAAACCTATTTCAAGATTAAATTGTGCTTTTTTTTTTTTTTTCTGGTGTGAACATTATAAGAATCTGATGTTGACATAATACAAAGCTTTTAAATCAGCTTGAAGTTGTCTAAAGGAGAAATGAAAATATGCATCAGTGGAGGAAATGTTAATGCTTTTTAATATTAACCATCATATGAGTGTCACTGTGATTTCTGTTTCACAGTGCTGGGTTATCTGATGTGTAATCATTCTCAGTCTAAATGTTTATAGGTATCTGTACACATCCTAGACCCTAGTTGGTTTACATTTTAAAATATACTGCCTTGCCACTAAAAAAAAAATAAAATCTATAGATTTGTGAAAGCTAAAGAGCTATTTTATATTTATTAAAGATTTCAATTACATTGCAAGTTCAAAAGGGGAAAACCAGGTCACACTGTCTCTTATTAATAAATCTAACACACCTCTCCTTCTTGTCTATTTAAAATATCCTTATTAACTTCATGCAATATTTGAAAACAAAGTGTTTACAGAAGCAGGCAAAATCCATTACACAGGGGAGATAAACACATCATTTCTTTACACAACACAATGGAATACAAAGTCTGTAGAACCTGGAGGCAGAAAGCAAAACACTTTAACAAGAAAACCCTTCCAAGAGGACCCCACAATTTCCACAGGCCACAGAGAATCAATATTCAAACAACAGACATTACCAACTGACACTTTGCCTTTGCGTATAATTTTTCCAGAAGGCACCACTAAACACAAATCAAGACACAGCACGAAAAGTTGCCAACACCACCAAACCTCTCTTTCTTTCCCTGGAGCATCCTCTAAGTTGCTTGGAGAGTGAAGAATTGTCTCACCTGTACTGGGGGGGACCAGCCGTGGGCACAGGCGCACTCTGACCACCACTCCCCCGGGCTGCCCTGTGGCTTGGCTGGGGTTTTATGGGGGCTCTTCCGCACTGTGTCCCACAAATGGACAAACTTGCTCCTGCTCTGGCTGGCACCCCCAGGTCCCCAAGAGGGAAGAGCCTGAGAGCCGTACGGGAGCCCTGCAGGATGCTGGTGCCAACGACAGGCGCAGTGGGCATCCTTCGCTATAGGAGGCACATTCCTGCCGGCGTCCGACCCCTCAGACCCTCTGCCGCAGCTGTGCTGCTTGGGAAGGTGTGCGTGCATGGCGCGCCCAGGGCTTCCTTTGGCCAGTTTGCATCAAAGTGCTTCTCCTCCCAGACGTGAGGTCCTTTGCCGGGGCCCCTCCAGCCCCTTTGGCATCAGCTAGCGGCAGGGCATGGCGGGAGCGGGGCGCAGCATGAGCTGCTGGCCAGCAGCTCTGTGTCAATACCGGACTCCACTCGCGCAGCGACTTGACAGCATCCCCGCTGCAGGCAGAAGCAATCAATGCTGTGCGTGGCTGGGACGCGCGCCTGCATCCCTTTCTGGATGACAAAACACGGGAGAGGAAAAAAAAACCCAAAACCAAACCAACAAAAAAACCCCACAACCCAAAAACTAAAGCAAAAAAAAACTCTTGCAGTTTTCAGGAAGATTTAGTGTTTTTCTAGCTGACCCTGACACAACTTGCAGGCACCCTGCTGAAGCAGATTTGTATGTACAAGCTTTACAGGCAAAGCGCTTTCTCGTGGAAATAGCATCTAGACAAACTACTGTAAAAGATCCCCCTTTGCCAATGATCAAAGCAGACGTGGGAGTGGTTTTTCTCCCTGCATGCCTGAAAAGACCTTGTCAACAAAATTGAATCAGAAGATGGAAATGACAAGTTCAGGAAGAATGTTATCTGCCCTAAATGCTAAACTGTAGTATAAACTTTGGTATGTACATAAATATAATGGAAAGAAAACAAAAGGCTGAATTTAAAAACAAATCCCCCTAGAAAAGATCTATGCAAAAAATCTCCAGTAGCTTATATTTACAACTATGAATATATTTATTTGAGCATAAGATCTTCAGGATTGTGATTGATGAACCATTTTCTCCTCTTTTTTTTTTTTCCACTCTTTACAAATTCTCTCATGTGTGCCAATAATCTTCTGTACAGAGGTTTCTGTAAATCCCTTCTTGGGTTTTTCTTACTGGTAGAATCACTTTTCCTTAAATTTTTTCTGCAGTCTTTATTTAAAAGTCTGTTCTGTTCTTTCTTCTGATAGAAGTGACAGAGGTGTAAAGTGTATAAAATCTAGACTGATCATTTCAAGTGTCTGGAGAAGTTCAGGGATACACTCCACTATCAGGTGGGTAAGTCTTTAGCCCCTTAAGACTCAGCGTATCTTGGACCCCTACATTTCTGGGGCCTTTTCTTTAAACCTAAGTATGTCTCGGGTACTTTTGGCCATGGAAAAAAACCAAGTGATTTTTGAAAACAAATGCAGGATGATGTGACAGACTCCTTTTATGTCTATTGGTATTCAGCTAGGATTTAAGTACACAAAAATAAAATGGAATTCATAAGTGATATGCGTAGTTTTACCATTCCAAAGACTAAATTTTTTTTTTTTAAGATTACAGAAATAACTATGACTATCTGCAAATACATTTTCAAATGAGATAAATTAATTTTTACAAATGCTGTGATTTGATTCAATTATTTAATTCCTTCTAAATTACTAACCTAAAATTCCTCAAAATGTAGACATTGCTAAACTGCACAGTGTAAGAACCTGGCAGTAATTCTTAATGAAAATGTATGACAATACTAACAGTGAAGAAATATTGTGACAAAATTGTAATTCAAATTGTTGCATGTGAAACTAATAATTTTTAACTGCATTTTCTTTCAAGGTCCTTGTCCCAAACTATGTTACAATCATGTTATAATGCAAGATTTATTCAGAACTTTGCTGAAAAAAAAATAAATCATACACCTGGCTGTGTCCTCTCATAGAATAACTGCCCAACTGCAAGAACTCTCATACCTTTGCATACAGTTAAGGTCACTTCATGTTTGGAAAACAAATATTAACGCACTTCTAAATTACAGGTGTAGATACAGAAGCCAACACTTAAAAATCTGAGCTAAGGGCATCTATAAGGCAATTTTTCCTATTTGTAAAATAAATTTGTAGAGATTTGTAAAAATCTGTAAGACTGAATACATGGGTTTGCAATTTTACTCAAGCATAAGGCGTGGTGTGTGAGCTGACCAGAAAGCTGCTTTCCTCTAGTGCTCAAGGGTAACTCAATCCTGAGCACCTAAAAACTTATCTACCAGAAGATAAGCCAAACCATTACTGCATAATTTGCAGCAGAACTACCTCTATGTAAGAAATATATATTACCATTAATTTATTCTATAAATCATATGCAAAATAATAACATATTTATTTATATATCATATATATTTTAAGACAAAACACCAACAAGGCCAAATTCAGATTCCATTTTCATCATCATAACATGGCAGTGCCCATCAGCTTAAAACTATCAACTTTTCTGTGAAAGAGCAAGTTACCCAGTTCACTCCAAAATATACTGATGTTATTACAGCTTTCTCAAATGTCTGTCAGAATCTAAAAGCTCAGTTTAAATATGTCTTTCAAAGCTATTTGGAGAAATCTGGATAATTGCAGGAAAAAAAAAAAAAGAAATTCACATATAAATTTTAAAAAGGCCACTCAAAAAAAGGTCTCAAAAAAGACAAAATAAAAATCAGGGCAAGCAACAGCTGCAACATAGTTGGGGAGTGGAAAGAATCTACACATTCTGTGACCATATACGCATCTACCCTAATAAGAGTGGGTAAAGCCACCTGTATCAGAGCACTGAAATGTCTGTCAAAAATCCCAATAGTCCTATATTTTAAAGCAGTTGCTGACCTTTCAGCAATCTTACTACACCCCACCCAGAACACTGTAGAACTGCAAAGGCATCCTCTTGACTCTAACATTTATTCACATGCTGTTAAAACACTATATTTGAAATGCCCTCTAATCTGAATGTTGAAAAAGTTTTTACCCTGAACCTTCCCAACACTATTAGGCTTGCTCATACTTAGAAAATCTATAAATAAATAAATTCCTATTGATAAATTATTTAACTGTCTACATGATTGTTTTTTCTTTTGAAGGTTGTCACTGACTATGTGAGACAAAAACACTTGAATATGGGATGTATATATGTAACTAATTACTAGACAACATGGTAAGAAGGGTTGGAAAGATAATGTAATTTTATCAGCTATAATTGAACTATTGTTTTAGGCAGGATGACACGCACTTCTGGATGAACTTGGATTAACACATGGCTCAAATCCACATGCCCAACTATCATCCTAATTTGATAACATCTGCTGCACAAAACAAAACTGAATATTGTACAGTACACTATGTGAACTGTGCTTGACCCGATAATGTTGTGGAAAAATCTCACTAATTTTCTTTTTAAAATATTAAGTAGGCATGACAAAATGGAGCAAATAGATTTAGCTGATATTCTACCAGCACAAATAACTGTAACTGGATTACAGTAATGTTGGACATACACCAAAAATAAACACTGAGAAGAGTTTGCTTCAGGCAAAAATGTTCATATGGGAAACAAAAAGTGCATATGGGAAAAAAAATATTAATAGAGTTCTGAAAGGGAAGCTAGAAGCATGGGTGAAGATGATTTAGATATAGTAACAGATTTTTCCCTCCAACCAAGAATGCAATGTTATGCAACCATAAAAAATACGGAATAAAAGAAGAGTAATAAACATGGAGTGGACCAGATTATTTAGCGGTCCTAAAAGTTCTACAAATATTTTTCTAGAAGGAACACTAATTAGAAAATTTTTAACATGATAGCAAGGCTACTGAAAAGTCAAATGAAATTTCTTTGCAACTATATATCTTTTTTTGTTTGGTGAAAAGCAATTATGCTTCTGTAGAAATAATAGTCATAGTGGTGGCATAAGCTAGAAGAAACATTTGTGATTGCTCCAAAATTAGGCCAGGAACCAAGTGCACAATTTGAACCAAGTGCAGGCACAACTCACTGCTATCACAGGGTACCTAGGAAATCTTGGGCAAGTTGATTTCTATTACTGCCCTATACGTAAAATGAAAAAAAAAATAAAAATTCTTCCTTTCATGAAACCAGAACATAAGGAATGGGGAAGGACACATCTGAATTAAAACAGCTTAACTTTTATTTCAGGCCTGCTTATTCCTCCCTTCCTCCAGATTTGCAAGATAAGAGAGGCATGCAAGATTATAACACCAAAAAAATCCACAAACTGACCAAGCAAATAATAAAAGGTGGATATTTAAAAATTTCATTATTAAGGAAATTTCATTGGAAATCTGTCAATGGTCCTCAGAAGTAATATTTTATTTACCTAAAAAAACTGTATGATCCCCATATCCTTTAAACAAAATGACAAGTCTCAAGCTTTGAAGTTTTATACAAAATACCAGCACAGCACTGAGACACAACTCCCTGCACAACATGTCTGCCTATATGATCAAGGGCATGTTCTTTTGATTTTCATGAAAGGGTAGAAAAGCTTAAGGAGTTACAAGTGCAAACATATCCATTCTCAGTGATAGTCGCATGTCCTAGGGTTAACATAAAGGACAATAATTTAGAAATCAAGATACAATGAAAAAGAAAAATGACAAGGGTTTGGAAGGGAACTATATCAACAGAAGAAAACAACCCTCAGCTGGGAATATTAAGTCAAACTCAATCATGTCAAAGCTGGTGGAGAACAGAGCAGCAGGTTTACCAATTTCACATCCAAGTGAATCAAAGAATAATAAAATTGCTGTGGAAAGACTGAAAATACAAGAGCATTTCCATGCCATATGGAAAGATCCCTTACAGGACCTGTTATTTTCAGGTAGAGGTGTGTAATAGTTTGTGGAGTTCTCTCCTCTGGAGAATTTTCTGCACTTTAATTTAGTGCTTTAGTTCACTGTAAACTGGATTCATATAAAAACATTAGGCAAAATAACTTAGATAAAACTGCAAAAAGATCTATTTAGAAAAGACAGATTAAATGCAGATGATAGAAAGGATAGCAAGAGCTTCTGCAACCATCATTTTTACTATGTTGGAAATACTAATACCTCTTTTTCCACATGCACAGACCAGGAGAGCTGCTGAGATCAAGGAGGGCCCAACATACTTAAATGTACCTTGAACTTCCACTCACTATCATGAGAAACAAAAATTCTTTGCTTGAGTAACATTGGCCAGGTAGATTGTGACAAGCACTGCTGAATCCATGGACTTTAACCCCTTTTATAACCCCTCAGTTTACAGAGTCTAATACTAGCACATTGGCAAATTTAAGAGAGTTTTTTAAGATCTGATTTTGCATTTCCAATCTTTTAAGAATTGCATTTCAGATCTCGAGTATCAGCCTAATACTCTAATATTGTTTTGCACATAATAAAAAAAGATATAAAGAAATGTTCATGGCTAATAGTTACTACATTGGGTCTCTGTTCAGACAGTAACCTAAGCACTAAAAGTATACCATAAATACCAAAGAGATATCTATAGAATAAGTGAATTAGGAGTTTTATTATGGAGTCTCATTGCATAAAGATCTAAGCACTGTATTCATTACATAAAGAAAGAGGACAATATAACCAAGCTAGAATTTTTACAGGACTATATTTTTATTCCAATGTTGGCAATCCACTTAGCAAATAAAGAATGCCAATTAGCCAACTTAGGCAGTCCTTCTTAGATGTAGTGCCTATTACACTATCCTTTTTCCAACTGATTGCTTCCCATTAAAGCTACCTTGAAAGAACTTCGCTCAAATTTATTAGCAGACAATGAGAAATTGTTTCAACCCTATGAAGCTATTTGTGTTATGTTCATAATACTTAACATTTTTAAAGAGTTTGGCACAGTTATGGCGCTGTCTTACTATGAGCCAGTTGTAAGATTTCACTACAGATGAATGGAAAGCAGATATGCGATCACACAGCTCAACCAAACAAGACAAGGTTTATAGCATGCATTATCAATAATTCAAGTTAATGAGATCCTTCTTCAGCCTTTGGAAAATAAAGACTCGATTTAAGTGACTAATAAAAATTTCACAACAAAAGCAAAATCATTTGAATGGAACTTGACTGATTCAATATTAGAAGATTATGAAAATCTGTTTCTCTGCAATCCATACCTGACCACTCCTGAGATTTCATTTCAGTTGAAAACAATGTCTAGGAAGATTTCCCACAAAAATATTCTAGCATGTTTTTGTAAAAGAATTCCATACAGGTGTGTGTGCTGTGTATTTATATGACAAGGATGGTACATGAATCAAGAAAGGGAGATATAGAAGCAAGATGAACCCCTGATGGCTTTATACTGTAAAGAACTTTACTCATAAACACAGTCCCTCTAGACATAAGTGGGTTTTATATATTTTGGGTATTTTTTCTTAATATCTATCTTCATTACTTTGAAGACAAAAAAATAATCTATTGCCATTATTTGAGCATCTATCACATTACACTGTGTCTGCACTTAGTGACTTCTAGGGCCTGGAACTATTGCTCTTTGCTTTGATACAGCAAAGTTATTGAGCTCAATGCATGACTGACTGATTGGGTAAAATTCTAGAGCATGTGTTATACAGTAGGTGAAACCAGATAGTCACAATTGTCTTGCTAGCACTGTACATATGAATGAAACCAAACTAATAGATGAGATGAAAAGTAGTTTCTCCGTATTAGTGTGTGTAAAGGCAGCATGCTACTCATAACTACTTGGTTTTAGGAAAAGAAGACAAAATTAAATATGCTTTCCAGAACAACACTTTGGAGGAAGATCTCCACGTTATAGCAGGTGATGGACTAGCCATATTCCTGAGCCACCTACAGCTGTGTTGGTTAAAGCAAGAAGAAACGTGGTGATACAGGAGACCACTTTTCTTCCTTTAAATTATAAAGATGACATTTATTTTGATTAAAACATCCAAGAAAGTAAGCCCTCAGTAACAAAACATGTGACTTCTCTTGGAAGTACTTGCTATCTTAGGAAAAGAATCTGGTCTATGTAACAGGATCATATGGAAACCACATTAACTTCTGAAGGAAATTGAGATGTCATGTATTGTCAAGTAGAAAACTACATTTAGGTAATTCAAACAAGTCTGGCCTGTTTTTCCTTTTGGTAGAAATCTCTGACATTTTACTTTTCTAATGTGTGATGGTAACAGGATTGGAAAAATAAAGGTCAGAAGAAATGAGCAGTCTGAAACTGAAGTCACAACAACCTTTTGATTTCATAGAACTACAGTCTATAGTCCCAAATGAGATGTCAGAGCAAATAAAAGAACAGTTGAGAAATCATACACTGAACAGTTGTTAATGATGTGTGTTGCAAGGTTTTTATTTTGCTTTGTGTCATTTATTGAAAGAAATTCCACCATTTAGATGGAAAAACTGCTCTTCAGTCAAATAGCTCTTGCTCTGAGAAACATCTGCCTGATCTACTTTCAAATTCCATCTTCTTGTTTTAACTTATTTCTGTTCTCTAATTTTACTTTCAATCAGTCTTTATCCCTCTCAGTAATCATTACTTTCAAATGAAAAGATAACTATAGCTCCCATGCTTTGTTAGTCTGTTTATGCAGTTTGTTAACTAGTCTTTCATAAGTCTCATAAGTCAACTCTCTCATCTTACAAGCATTTTACTGTTTACTGTAAAGTTTATCCAGTCTAAAGAGCATTATACATGCTTTAGGGGCATGGTTTAGGAGTGAAATTTGTAGAGTAGGGTTAATGGTTGGACTTGATGATCCCAAGGGTCTTTTCCAACCTGAATGATACTATGATACCTTTGCAGCTTTACGTGACAGCTAGAAGTTCATGACAGGTTACTGACAGAACGCTATGAAAGAGTCCCAAAGCGAACAGCCCACTGGAATACTGATAAAACAAGTTTATAGAAACATCTACATGCTTGGAGAGTCCTTGCAAGATAGTTCTTGGCAACTTGTATTCATTACCTTAACATTCTGGAATATGTGTAAAAATACAGCATAACATCTATCTACTAAAAGAATAATGTGTAGAAAAAAAAGTCTCAAACCAACGCATGCAATACTATTACTATAAGGTGTATTATTTCAAAACAACAGAGTTGATTTATTAAGCCAACATGTAAACCAAGGCTCTTCATTCTCCAAATCCAGATACTTTCTGTTCTGGAGGATCTTACATAAAAATGTTTGCAGAAAACAAACAAAAAAACCCTCTCAGAACCCAAAAAGAAATTGCTGCAAAATGTTTGTTTCCTTCAGAAAAGTGACATTTTCCAAACAAATTTTGAAGTGAGGAAAAACTCAAGCTACTGTCAATGTCACTCAAATATCTAGAGTATAACTGAGAAAATACACTCTCTGAACAAGCTGCCATTCATTTATGTTACAGGATTACATTAAGAATAATTTCATAATGCTGCATTTGCCTCACCATTGACTACAAGGAGGTCTACATGACAAACTCACAGGATGATATTTATGTTACTGGCACCTGTATTTGGATCCTGAATGTTTGTAAACCATTTTTACCTAATAATGCTATATTGTCTTCTGGTAATTGAAAAATCAAGTAGTACAATAATTGACTGCAGTATATAAAACACAGGAATATCTTGAAGAACCTAAGTAATGTAAGATCCCAAAGGTAATTTTCCAAAGAGTCTAGAGTACTGAGGAAAAAAAAAAAAAGTCTAATTCAACAGAAACTACTTTTATCTAGAGGACAATCTAAGATTGAAGACTTCCTCATATGCTAAATGTTGACTATTTTGACTCTTACAAGGATAATGTATCCTTCAAAAAGCTATGTTTCTGGATAGATAGTCTGATAAGTAGGTAGATAAAGCATTTACCTTATAGTTCAAAGACAGCAGTAAAACTATATAATACTGATCTTAATATATGAAAATACTTAAATTGAAGTTATACTTTTCATCTTTATGAAAACTGAGTCAATCACACATATGGGCTTGTCAGATGAGTCAGAAGCTTCTTGTGTGACTTCACAGTTTGCTGCAGTCTAAGATAATTCATATAATATTTCACTCTCAGCCAATTCTGTTGCCTTTCCAAGTTTCCTACATGTTAAGCAATCAAATCTTCTTCAGACATGTTCTTCTGAACTTTGTCAAAAGTTTTTAAAAATACAATTACATTATATTGAAATATTTTATTTCTGCACATACTCAGCTACTCTTCCAAGGAATTAGAAGTCTTCTGACAAACCTTGCCCTTTAGAACACCTATGTTGACTCTTCCTTTATGAGACTGAATTACATTTTCAACTATTTTAGGCAGTGTAAAGGCAGAATACCTGGTCTGTAATTATTTGAATCGTCTTTAAAATCTACTTATAGAAAGATGCATTTTTCATCTTCCATTCTTGTATTTCCAAAAGCATCCCAAGTGTTAAGATACCCATTGTTTTAGCGTTTTGATAGTTTTAACTTCTTTCCTGGGCTCAAAACCACACGGTCCCAGCAGTATGCAACTATTAATTTAATCAAATTCCTCTTTTACAGCACTTTGATTTTAGACAATTTTTCTGACTTCTTCCCTGTAGAGAAAAAACAAAACTTCTAACATTTCTGTACAGTGGAAAGAGAAGCAAACAACTAATTACAGTTTTGAAGTAATTTTATCTTTTTTCAGTTACCCTTTTTTTTTTTTTCCTATTTTGCTCATCTATTAATGCCATCCAGTATATTTTTGAGAAGTTATCTGCTTCTATATACCTAAAAAATTACTATTTTATTCTCCATTAATTGTTTAGCATGCGTTACTGTAAATATAGTAGCTTATGGACATCTACATATTTCTTACTTAGAAAGAATACAAACGTTGTAATAAAATGCTTTGCTCTTTTAGTGTTTTTTAAAAAAAATCCTGTGAAACTAGTTTCTTGTTTTGTATGAATTTTATTTTTTGAACACAATGTTTCTGAGATTTTTTTCCCCCACTCTTACTAGGATATGACATTTAGCACATTATGATCTCTACGTCACATCTAGATTCTATGCATTTCTCAGGACTAATTCAAGAGAGACTGTGCAATTTTCTGTTTACTTCACATCAGTTGCTGTACACAACCTCTTTTCATTCAATTAACATTATGTCTTTAATACCATACTATGATATAGAATTTCTTATCCCCTGGTGATACAGGTTAACTACTTTGTGTTCAGTTTGCTTCCACTAACATTCCTATGCAGATTACAGCAATATCCCATGGAATTTCTTCTTTCTACAAGTTTCTTTTAAGTATGATGCACTAATATCTTAATCTATATGAAGGATTCCATTT
>WUAM01000431.1:37292862-37319859 GCA_024336885.1 Actenoides hombroni
TGACCTCTGAGAATACACAAACTGTGCTGTAATATTTCCCAGAAATTCATAACATCCCAAATTGAATGCAGAGCACTAGATAAAACAAAACTTAAGTTTTCAGTCTTAATATGAGCTATCATTATAGCTCTTTTATAATGTATACGTAATAATAGTCCAGGACATAAAAATAAATAATTAAATATATATTAACTGGATAGTCCCAAGAAAAATAAACAATCTTACTGGCAGATAACTCTGGAAGAGTGGACAACTCTTTTCCTGAACTTCTGCCTCTCTACCACTAAGCACACAACATTACTTTTTATTAAATAGCAAATTGAAATTACACACAAAAAAACCTCACAGAAATGTGCAAGTATATTTTTAACTAGTTCAGAGCAAAACATGATGACATATTCATCTACTATTTCAATCAAACATAATTTTATTCTCTTATGACTAGTGACTGATTAGTGAGTTGCTTTTATGCCAAAATAACTGTTTCTAAATATGTACTTAAATAGATATAATGATTGCAAAAAATTATGACAGAAAAAAGGGAGCATATATCAACAACAGAGTTCCAGATTTCTTCAGCCCATGTATATATTGGCTTGTGAAGGGAATAAAGAAAGTTTTACAGGACCACTTCAATTTGTCATTGGGGAGAAAAATGAAATAATTACTTGAAATCTCTGATATTTAGTACTTCTTAGAAAATATTCTGTAATAGTGAATCTGACCATATAGTGTTATTTGCGGATATATCCCCAGCTCTATTTTCGTTGTTATTTAAATTCTCTAGAAAGAGAGCTACTGGAGTTCAGCTGAAGTTAAAATTGGATATGGACATGAAGGATAACAAGAAGTGTTTCCATAGCTACACAAGGAAGATGAAGGAAAATGTGGATACGTAGTGACAAAGTAATGGAAAAGCCTTTCTTGTGAAGTGACTTTGCTTCCTCCATGTTTATAGCTCTGTGGCTTCCCTAGTCACTACAATGAGTCCAGAAATGGAAGTGCTACTGTCCAGTGACTCTACAATACAAGAATAAGAAGCTAGAGAACACTTAAGAAATTGGATGTACACAAGTTCGTGGAGCTGGATGGGATGCACCCAAAAGTGCCTAGGAAGCTTGCAGACCCTGTAGTGAGATCTCTTTTATCTTTGAAAGGCTATGGTGGCAAAAGTCTTGATAACTGAAAAAGACAAACATCACATCCATCTTCACGAAGGGCAAGAGGAGGATCTTGGGAACTATGGAATAGTCTTCCTAATGTCAGTTCATGGGAAGTTTATAGAGAATTAAAGTTCACAGTTTGCAGATTTGAGGGAGGTGTTGATCCATTGGTAGGCATGGCTGTCATTTGTAAGAATCTTGACAGAATGGAGAACTACACTCACAGAAACTTCATGAATTTTAAAGAAGGCAATTTGAAGATTGACAACTTGGGAGGAATAATCTTATGCCTCAAATATGGTTGGGGACTGAGTGTCTAGAAGCAGTATTTCAGAGAAGGAGCTGGGGCTCCTGGTCGACAAGTTGAACAGGAGTCAGTAGTGTGCCCTTACAGCAATGAAGGTAAACCATACACTGGTATGCATTAGTAGGAGTGTAGAAAGGATGTCAAGGAAAGTGATTCTGTACTTCCACTGAGACTTATGAAAGTACATCTGAAGCACTGTGTCTGTTTTGAGGTACCCAGTAAAAGAAAGAGGTGATCAAACTGAAGTGAGTCCAGTGGAGAGTCATTAAGATGGTCGGTGGGCTAGAGCACATGATGCATATTAACAGGATAAGAGAACCATTTTACAGTCCAGGAAAGGTGCTAAGCATCAGGTGTATCTGACCCTCTTCTTAAACAAGTGGTTACAGAGAAGCCAGAGCCAGAGCTGTGCAGCAAAAGGCAAGGGCCAATAAACACAAAGGAAATGTGATTAGATGTCAGGAAAAAAAAATTGAATATGACTGTGATCAAGCACAAGAACAGGTTGCCCAGAATGTAAAAAACACTAATGCTTATACAAGTGTTGCAAATGCTTCCTTTACTCAACAAATGTCCCCTAGTGTAGAGCACATCTTTTGATGTTTGACTGGTATGTCAGTCTTTGGTGTTTCTGTTTCTGCTTGAGACACCCAGCTAGTATAAACCACAGCAAAAAGTTACCTCAATGTAAATTAAGCTAATTGTTTGATAGAAGTGACAATTGTTTCATATTTCCAAAGACAACTAGTTGGCAAGAGTCAACTCAGACTCGTTTACCTCATTCTTTCCTCCCAAATATTTTTTTGAAAATACTGATTGTAGATCTTGGCAGGTGAAGACAAACTATTTCAGTCTGGAAAATTCATACTGTGGAATTGCCAACAAGCTGAAAGAATGTGAGAAAACTGAAGAAACTATTAACAAAATAAATCACCGTCATATTAATCTCCCAGGACGTTGACATGGCAAGAGAGGACGCTAGTTTGCATTAAATATTGGTAGTCTGCTCTCTTTTAGAAAAGAAAGAGATTTTTTTTGTCGACATCTTTTGACAACTGTTTATAGTTTGTCAGGGGATTAGACTGTCAAAGTTTAATGACAAATAATTGTTTCACAGAGTGAAAGGTGTACGGAAGTTTAATTGCATATCGTTTTCTTCTAAGTCCTTTATTGTTCGTGGATTGTGGGACAATGTACCTATAAACAACAATCTGAATTCAGCAGTGTCAGGGTCTTAAGGTCGCTATGAACCCTGACTGTCCCTGCCCACCTTCCCCAGAATCTCCCCTGAATCTGGACACAGCTCAGGATGCCATTGCAGTGCATCCTGGAGCCATCAGTCTCAGCTACAGGGTCTGCCCTGTAGGATGCGGTTTCCAGCTCCACCACAGCTCTACTCTGCCCAGCTATGGGTGTTGATGAGCTGGGCTCACTCATGGACTGACATTCCAGCCTGTTCTCGGTCCAGTCCTGACCCCATGGAGGTGCCTGGTGCCTGGGTTGGGACTGCCCCCTGCTGCCCTGCTCCCCAGCTCAGGTGGTGGGACTGGACCAGGTTGTGACACCCTGACCAGCAGGGAAGCTGGTCCAGAGGGAGCCCAGGTCTTTCCTGTCATCCAGTAAGCCATTAGTGCACACAATTCCCTGACAAGCAGTTGTATTAATATGTAGTTTTTTCTGTGTGTCCCTGATCATGACCCATGAATTTAAGGAATCGGGAAATGAAATGTACACCTACAGTCTCTGGAGAACCTGTCCCCATGTGATATTTGAGGATGCACATGCATACTTTTGTCTTACAAATGTTGTTTGTGTAACAAGTTGAAAGTAATGAGTGCAGATTTCTCTTCACAGCCAAATAATTTAGAAAATGACCTTCATTAATCTTCATTTTCTCTTCTAAAATATTTGAAATTCACTTTTCTCTGGACATAAGGCTTTTGTAAAGATTTGTAAGCATTGTTTTGCCAATATATCTGTATTTGCCATGCAAAAGCAATCTACCTGCCCAATAAAAACAGAAGTTCATACTAAATGAATATTAGAAGTTAATATTTTGCTCTTACTGAAATAAGCAGCCTTCTGCTTCAACTAACACAAAACACCCATCATGACTCAGATTGTATTTGATTTACCTGTTCAAAAATGGAAAGCAAAAGAAAAGCTATATTTACAAAATTACTGGAAGTATGACCTCATTTTCCACAACAGCTCATGTATTGAGACACTCACCCAAGACAAGGTTACCGTGAAGTCTAGCAGAGAGTCCTGAAGTACTCTAGACATGACTCAACAAATTTATCTTGACCTAAAACCAAGTCTTTGCACTCTTCAGAGGATCTCAGTTCAGGATCCTGCTCAAGTTGTCCAGCAAAAACAGATGATTGCAGCCAACATCAGTGAGATATCTGGGATGTCTGGGCTGGGATGCCTGTTCCCAGAGAGCAGTGGATACAGCATAGTCAAAAATACATGATCTCACCATTAGTAGGAAAAACTTGACAGTGCAGGATGTCTTACCTGAGCTCATCTCGGCCTAAGCTGATTTTAACTTAGGTAGCTGTGATAGCAATTGCCTAACAATCAGGTACTTATTCACTTAACTTGATCTACCTTCATTTTGGCTGACAACAACTGGTTATTCAGTATGGATTGAATTGTCTATGACTCTAAAATAAAACATGGCGTGGAAGAGAGCAGATAAATGATGATACAAGAGCTCTCAGACTATAAATGCTAATCTTAAAAAAAAAAAAAAAATAAAATTAGAAAACCTTCAAACCAAGACCTAATGGTCCTGGCCACTTCCAAACTAAACTTGAACACATTTCACATTGATTGCCCCACTCTCAAACACACAGCTTGCAGAAATTGACTCCCAGCCTAATCACTTTGCTATAAGGTACACTGGAAGTTATTTCATCAAACATATCAAAATAAATACTGCAGGATACATTTCAGTTTTGATGGAAATAAAAAACCAAAACAAGCCCCCAACAATCACTATGTTGATTCATCATTATAGACTTTTTTTTTTTAATGTCACCACAGAAAATCCAGAATCTACAATGTTAGTTTATTGTACAACATACAAGAGTAGTTCAATAAATTCCATGACATTTACTTTGTACTTCAACACTGCACTGAAATGATCCATGTGACTCTTCCTTATGAGAAATGATTGGGCACATATCTTTGTTTTCTATGCCTGTGTGTCAATCGGTGACTGGAAAACAATATACAGGGTGCACTACTGTCTCTATTCCTTGAACCTCTCCCAGTGTGACGAACTAAGCCATCTTCAGAGTCTTTTCCAGATTAAAAACCATTCAGAAAAACTTATTCAAATTAGTAAATAGTTCAAGGGCAGTCAAAAACATGTTTTGTAGTAGCCTCACTAGTTACTAAACAAATAAACCATTCTCAGTTCCAGTTGAGCTGCCATGCTTTCCTGTTTTACTCATGACAGCAGCCCAAGCACAGTGCATACACTTTCATGTAGACCCATTTCACAGAATCACTGAATCATTGACGTGGGAAGGAACCAGTGTGAAACAAAGGTGAAGGACCACCTCCCTCCGCTTGCTGGCAGTGCTCTGCCTAACACAGCCCAGGAGGCTGTTGGCCTCCTTCATTGCAAGTTCTGGCTCACAGTTGACTTGGTGCTCACTAGAACCACCAGTTCCTTCTCTGCAAAGCTGCTTTCCAGACAATTCATGTGTTAGTGTGGGCCCAGAAAGTAAACAAGAAATGTCAGTAGAGGATTCTGCTGAGAGATTATGGTATTCATCTCTTGAGGGAAGGAACTGGGTGCCATTGTAGCTTAAATTATTATTTTATAAATCTCATTTGCAAAGTTCAAATCTCTTTGTTTTGACTATCATACATCTCAAAAACTGTGAAACAATGAACCTACAATTCTATAGCAATGAGGAATGACATATATCATGATACGTACAGAGTTCCTGATACTAAGACCTTAACAGGAGGTTTTGGTCATCAGAAAAAGAGGTTAGGAAGAGAACCTTACTTCTCAAGTGGCCTAGAAGGCTCAGCATAAACCAGTGGGCTCAAACACAGCAAAAAGATGAGTAAATAGCACAGAAGTTTTGTCTGATATGATATTTTAATGGAACTAGCACATAAGAAAAGAGCTCACAACTATTTAACCAATACTACCAATGTGGCAATTATTTTCAATTACATTTTTTCTCAGAAAAGTTCTCAATTCACCCTTAAAATGTAAACTTATCATAGCATTCATAAGGCTATGTAGTTAATTGGACTTAATTTAGTTTCAATCCTGAAAAATAATTCATTTAATTTCATTTTTAAATCTACAAGCTTGGTAGGACATTAAAGTCCACTTAGCCAATTTATAAAAAGCAAAACTCACTCAATGAGGAAAGGCCCCTACTAGCTTGGACCTGTATCTCTAACCCTATCTCAAAAATGTCTGAATGATAAAGTGACCAGAACAAAGCTGGGCTGCACACAAAACAATGCACTGAGTTATATCTTAGCACATATGCACTGCACTGTATATAACTAATGAGAAGATACAGGGAATTAAAGGTCTGTCTCCCTCCCCATCTGCAAATAAATACCATATTTAAACAGTCAAAACCAGTTCAGAATCTGGTCCTTAGTATTACCATCTTCATTACAGTCACATTTCTGCTTCTAGAGCCAGATCTCATCAGATTCCAAATCATTCTGATTATGGTAATTTCCATATTTTACAAGAGCTTTTGCAATTCTGTAGTTATTGATGTTAACTACAAAAAGAATAATCTTCAGTTTCTCCAGTAATGAACCACGGAGTTATCCCACAATATTATCTCTCCAGACCCTGAGGGTGACTTTGAAAAGAATGTTAGTTATCTCTAATGGAGATATGTAAACAGATGTTATATTTGCCATCTGATTAAGCTTTTCAGAATGATCATTAAAGTTGCTTACCCATATGGAACATCATATGTACCTACTGTTTAACTGGGCAAAGCTCATTCCTCGGTGTGAAGAAAATATATGATCTGTAGCAGCTAAGGAAAGACTAGGAATCTGAACTTTATTTTCTCTGTTCTCCTTTGGAAAAAAATTATGGTTATCTGAATGAAACTGTTTTCAAGGCCTCTATCTCATCTGCACCAGAACAGAGAGTCTGTGTAGATAATCAGGATCTTGAGGTTAAGATAACTAAATCATTGCCTTTGCTGCCTTTGCCCCCTTCTCCTGCCAAAGTGTTTCCATGTTCCTCTGGGGAAGCCATTTAAAACAACATTATCACATGTGGTCATTGCATATGCCTGATTTTCTCACTACTCAGTTTGAAAGCATTAGGTCTAATTTGCAGCAAGATCTAAAAAAAAAGAAAAATGCAGCTGATGTCAACATGAATTTTCTTATATACTTCACGTGCTTTATACAGCTGAGCAAATCCTGAATTACCAGATGTGGAAAAATATCCAAGATGAGTGTGAAGGTGGGTTTAGATTTTAGGTGGTTTGATTACACAAAAGTGTGTTGTGGGGTTTTTTGTTGCTTTTTTTTTTGTTGGTTTGGTTTTGGTTTGTTGGGTGGGGTTTTTTGATTTTTTTTTTGTTTGTTTTTGTTTGGTTGGTTTTTTGTTTGATTTTTTTTTTACATTGTTTTATTTTGTTGGGGTTTTTTGTTTTGTTTTATGTTTTGTTTTTGTTATTTCTCTGTACTCTATTTTGCCCTAGAGTTTGTTATCTGAGTGATCTTGTTTTTCCTCTCCCCTACTGGTTCCCATGCACTCTCCTTACCCCTTTTTTTCCTCAGAATACATCTAGACATATGGATTCATATAACCACTAATGCCCAGTTTGTAAGCTACTTGGACTCAAAATGTAGCTGTGTTAATGCAGTGCTGTTCCCAAGCTAGCACAGTCTGGTTTTCAGTTTGGTTTATTTTTCTGGGAAATAAAAAAGAAAGGTTCTGTGCTTTCAATTATAGAGCACAAACACATCCAATGATGGAGCTGTTGTTACAGTGAAAGGTTGACTTCATCTTGGAGCTAATCATACTTAATCCCTGTGAAAACAGTACCCATGTACTTTGATTAGCAGGTGGAGCAGTAAGAACATTAAGCATGCCCAAGAAAAATTAGCTTTTTGAAGACTTAATTATTATCTCTAGTAAATATATATAGAGAGAGCCTATTTGAACTCTGGGTTCTCACTCAGCCACATTTGTTTGCATTTTCAGAAGGACTACCCTTAATGAAAGTCATCCGGCTCTTCTAGAAATTCTGGACTATCATGAATACAGAAAAGAATTCCAGGTTTAGTTATTTTTGAAAATAAATAATGTATTTTTACTGCCTAATGTCTGTCCATAAATGACAATACAATTTTGGCTAAAATTGTGAAGATACAGAAACAAATGATCAGGTCAATTATCCTGAGACAGAAACAGAGCATGGAAAGTTTTATCTTAACATGTAAATTTTGTCAAGGTTACAGACTGAAAGGTGATTGTATAAGTAGAATCACGCAATACTAATAATAGTAGGTGTTATCAGTTCAGCATACCACACACAGTTGTGATAGCTACGATGGAATATTTATAATTACTTTCTCCAGTTAAAGTAACTTTATTTTGTACTAAATCTCTAATTTACCTTAATTAAGCTTTTTGCTTGACATAGCAAACATAGTTAGGCATTGGAACAGGCTGCCCAGGGAGGTGGTGGAGTCACCATCCCTGGAGATGTTTAAAGAACGAATAGATGTGGCGCTTGAGGATATGGTGTAGTGGTTAGAGGAATGCTAGGATAAAGGTTGGACTTGATGACCCTGGAGGTCCCTTCCAACTATAATGATTCTGTGTGATTCTGTGTGATAGAATCATAGAATGGTTTGGGTTGGAAGAGTCCTTGAAGATCTTCTAGTTCCAACCCCCCTGTCATGGTCAAGGATACCTCCCACTAGACCAGGTTACTCAGAGCTCCATCCAACCTGACCCTGAACATTTCCAAGGAGGGGACATCCAGAACTTCTCTGGAAAACCTGTGCCAGTGTCTCACCACCCTCACAGTGAAGAATTTCTTCCCAATATCTAATCTCAATCTACCCTCTTTCACTTTAAAGACATTACCTATCATCCTAGCATAACACTCCCTGATAAATAGGCCCTCTCCATCTTTCCACTTGACTCCCTTTAAAGTACTAGAAAGCCTTCTCATCTCCAGGCTGAATACAGCTCTCTCAGAATGTCCTCACAGAAGAGGTGCTCCAGCCCTCTGGGCATCTTTGTGGCCCATCTCTGGACCTACTCAAGCAGGTCTATGTCTTTCTTACTCTGGGGGCCCCAGAAATGAAGACTGTACTCCAGATGGGGTCTCAAGAGTGGAGCAAAGGGAGGAATCATCTACATCAACCTGCTGGTCATGCTTTTGATGCAGCACAGGATACAGTTGGCTTTCTGGGCTGCTAGCATCATTGCTGGCTCATATTCAGTTCTTCATCCACCAACACCCCTAAGTCCTTCTCCACAGAGCTGACCTCAATCCACTCATTGCCCAGCCTGTATTTATGCTTGGGATTTCTCTGGCCCAGGTGCAAGAGCAAGACCTAGCACTTGGCCTTCATGAGGTTTGCATAGGCCCACCTCTCAAGCCTGTTGAGGTCCTTTTGGATAAGATCCCTTTCCTCCAGTGCATTGACAGCACCACTCAGGCTGGTGTCATCAGCAAATTTGCTGAGAGGGCACTCAATCCTGCTGTCCCTATTGCCAACAAATATGTTAAACAACACCAGTCGCAATACCACTGGTCTCTACTCAGGCATCTAGCCATTAATATCAACTATTTGAGTGTGACCATCCAACCAATTCCTTATCAATGAGCAGTCCATCTGTGAAATTCATGTTTCTCCAATTTAGAGACAAGGTTGTTGTTTGGAACAACATTGAATGCTTTGCACAAGTCCAGGTAGATGATTTCAGTTGCTCTGCCATTATACACCTACTCCATAGCCCCATTGTAGAAGGTCATCAAATTTATCAGGCACAATTTGCCCTTAGTGAAGCCACGTTATCTGTCACCAATCACCTCCTTATTTTCCATGTGCTCTAGCATAGTTTTGAGGACAACCTGCTCCATGATCTGGATAGGAACAGAGGTGAGACGGACTGTCCTGTAATTCCGTGATCTTGCTGTTTCCCCTTTTAAAACTGGTGGTATATTCTCAAATATTGTGGATAGTAGTTTAGCCATTTACTCTGCCATTTCCCTTCAAGTTTCTGATTACACTCCCATTCCCCTGGCTCAGACATCTTGACGCTCAGATCTTGTCATGTTTCTGCTTTTTAACTATTTCTATCATAAGAGAAAGGCATTTCCCAAGCCTCCTTCTTGCTCACATTTAGATTATATTACAGGTACTGAGAAATACATTATCATACCTTCACTAAGAGATTATCTAATGAAAAATAAGTGAACACTTCTGTTACAACATGCTTCAGCATCCAACTGAGAGTTGATAAACATATTAAAAGAAAGATACGCTAGCCAAGACAGATTTAAACACAGCTGGGATGGTGCTGTAAAGGGGAAAACAGCCACCAGCCACCAGTATATATATATATGACTAGATCTAGCAAATTCATGTTAATTAATTTTTGCACTTCATTAAAGAAATGAGGATTTACAACTTAATAGGCCTTGGGTTTTATGTCCCATCCTTGTCCTGTGGCAGTCCAGAGTCTAAGCATCTTAATGACCATATGCAACCAATTAACACAGAATTTCATTTATTATACTCATGTTGATATTAAAAGTAATGAGATAAAGTGCATAATAATAAAAACAGCAAATAAAGAAATATGAGTTAGGTATAAAATGCATTACTTCTTTTAGATCCTTTAAAATATAACTTTATTTGAATGAAACCTAATATGGATAAAGGATGGCTGCATTAAATACACATTATTGATCACCCTTGATGTTTATTTTGAGTGGAATGGTGACAATATAACTCATTTTAAGGGTAAGAGAGAAGTCTATGTTATTATAACTGGTACACTTAACTGATGATATTTTTTCCCCTTATGGAATATTCTTAATGACAACATCATATTTCATTTTATTGTGCTGTTAGTAAGTAATAAAAACAGTAAGGGAATATGAGTTTCCAAACAAAAAGCTGTTTTATTTTTTCAGTCTCTACTGCGAAACACATAGTATCATTTAGGTTGGAAAAGACCCTTAAGATCATCAAGTTCAACCATTAACCCACCACTGGCAAGTCCATCACTCAACCATGTCCCTAAGCATCACATCTACACATCTTCTAAGTATCTCCAGGCATAGTGACTACCACTTCCCTGGACAGCCTGTTCCAGTGCCTGACAATTCTTTCTGTGAAGAAATTTTTTATAATGTCCAATCTAAACTTCCCTGGGACAACTTGAGGATGTTTCCTCATCCTATCACTTGTTACTTGGAAGAAGAGACTGACCCCCTCCTTGATACAACCTCCTTTCAGGAATTGTAGAGAGTGATAAGCTCTCCCCTGAGTCTCCTTTTCTCCAGGCTAAAGAAGCCCAGTTTCCTCAGTCACTCCTTGTAAGACTTGTGATCTAGATCCTTCACCAGCTTTGTTGCCCTTCTCTGGACATGCTGCAGCACCTTGATGTCCTTCTTAGTGAGGGGCTCAAAACTGAACACAGTATTCAAGGTGCAGCCTCATCAGTGCTGAGTACAGGAGAACTATTGCTGCCCTAGTCCTGCTGCCACATTATTTCTGATACAAGCCAGGATGCTGTTGGCCTTCTTGGCAACCTGGGCACACTGCTGGCTCATGTTCGTCTGGCTGTCAACCAGCACCCCCAGATCCTTCTCAACTGGGCAGCTTTCCAGCCATTCTAAGCCTGTGACATTGCATGGGGTTACATGAGGACCTGGCACTTGGCCTTACTGAACCTCATACAATTGGCCTCGGCCCATTGATCCTGCATATATGAAGCTCTCTGTAAAGCTTTCCTACACTCAAGAAGATCAATGCTTCTGTCCAACTTGGTGTCATCTGCAAACTTACTGAGGGTGCCCTTGATCTCTGTCCAGATCAGTGGTAAAATATATTTGATAAAGACATTAAACAGAATGGTCCCAAATATTTAGCTCTTGGGAACACTGCTTGTGACTCTCCAGCAACTGGATTTAACTCCATTCACCACCAGTCTTCAGGCTTGGCCATCCAGACAGCTTTTTATCCAGTGAAGGGTAAAGTATTAAGTGTTAAGAGCAGAACTTCAGCAAATACAGAACAAAACAATAGATGAAAGTCTGTGCTGTGCCTCTTGAGACATTGTCTACATAGTGCAGGCATCACTATAAAGAGCTACCTCTCAAATCTGAAGCACAATAATTGTCTGGCACTAACTCCCTGTTGTTATTCTGCCCTGAGTGCCTTTGTGCATCCAGGTTAAACTCCACTGCCAAGGGGAAACAGCAGAAAGGCCCTGGGAATTACATTGTTCATGTAAGGAGCCAAGCAGTCTGCAGGAGCTACTTTGGGCCATTTCCCAATTCTTTGAGACACAAACCATGAGCCTGAGGTGTAGCTTCAGTCAAATTTAGTTCCTCTCATACCAGAGCCCTTGCTACTGGAAAAATGTGTGCAATTTGCAGTAATATCCTTGCCTGCCTATGGACTGTGACACTGAATGCACCTGAAGCCCACAGCTATGCTATATGCGTGATAACATACTTTGATACACCAGTCTCTCCAGCAGGTCTGCTTTCAGCAGCGGTCCTTATGCCAGCATTCACAAGCATCCCCAACACTAGGATCTCACAGACCTCCTAGATCAATGGAATCCTGGCCCCTTACAAGTGATGTGGAGGTTTTTTTTTATATGCAGAATCTAGCAATTCTAATAGTAGTAGGTTTTATGTTTTATGGGTTTTGTTTGTTTGTTTTTTAAAGTTCTGGGGGTTACTTGTCAACCAGACTCTGTTGACAAATCCAAATGGAAAAGCTCATCTACTACACTTCTATTACACAAATTTAATTTCCCCATGCTATCAAACAAGCTTTATACACAGAAGAATTTTAAGAATACTTTGAAGTCCGGACTTCTCAATTTATTTTCTTTTTTCTTACTAATATTTAACATTTGATATGAAAGCCAGTTTAAATTCTTTTGATCCCAGTCAAGGAACTATGTCAGGTTATTAAAAAGAGTTGTATTTACACAAAGTACACATTTAGATTAACCTTATTTAAATGCAACTTTGATTATTTTTAGTGCTAATATACCCATTTTAAAATTCCTTACTAATTTATTTTCTGACCAAATGCATTTAAAAAAGGCAGCCTTGAAGTAGTTTTTAAACTAATTGACACAAACAATCTGAATAAATTTTGCAAAAGTACTAGTCAAACATAATGATTCATTAGGAGTAGTTTCAAAGAATTAAAAATATAAAACCTGACAATTTCCAAGATGGTCTTAGTAAATAATATTGTCTTTGCTATATATTTATTTTAAAAGTGACTTCAATGAGTGAACCATGTTTTTTCTCCCATCTCCTAAGTGCCAACACAATATGTGAAGATTTTAGAATCAATACAAGTCTATCAGCCTTCTGAAAAAGTTTGTATGATTAAACAGGATTTCCTTGGGATAGAATCTTTCCAGGTTTCAGAAATAACATTGAAAATACCAGAATTTTATCAATCTAATTTTGCATATAAATACCTTCCTACGCCAGCTTCTGTTCCCTTAGTTAATGTCCACTGTACAGAGACACAACCCAGACCAAAACAGATAATTATTACAATATATTTTCCAGTGATTGCATACTTGAGAAGGTCACTGTACAGACTACAAAATGGTACAAGAATCACAAAATAAAAAAAAAAAGGATTACAAATTAGCAAAAACACCTTGTATTTTTCAATATTGTACACTTGACCTAGGCATATGTTTGTCTGAAAAACTACTACACGTGCTATAGTAAGAGAAATATTTTCAAAACCGTTTAAGAAATTTAGAAAGCCGTATCAAATTCCTAAATATTTCCTCCAATATAAACAGTGTAATTTTTGTTTTCTTTCCTACATTTCCTCATATGACTTCAACATTTTCTGTACTTTAGAATATTCACTTCCTATTACTCTACAGACTGCAGGAATTAAACTAAGAATAGAAGGTTTTTGGAAATTAACTGTTGAGATCAGGTATGTTGTTGAAAAGGAATGTGCAAAAGAGTTAAATATAATTTGCACTTACATAGAATCTTTATCAAAAAGGAAAAATTCTGGCACAGAATAACCTCATATGCATTAAGCAAAACACTGGGGTTTGGGACATGGAAGGATGAGATCAGTTCCCAGTTAACTGTTGTTACGTTAATGCCAAATAAATTAGAAAATATAATAATGACAATAAGTGGTCTAAAAATTGCTAGATAAATTCAACAAAATAAATAGGCTATGCTAAATGGCAGAGCAATAACATGTTTTTTGGAGACTTTTTTAACATCAATCTCACAACAGTTTTCTCCTTTTCTGAGCAAAACTAGGGCCAACTTAACTGAACTGGAGACTCAAATTTATAAAGAAAAAAATCAGAAGGAAAAGCACACAGTTGACATCCTGACAACCACAAGAATTTAAGCATTATGAGACTGATCTGGACTACAATTCCTGAACTGGTTCTCAAATACTCTCTACATATGCACAAATTCATCCCAACGTTTTTTGCATATTGTACTTTTGAGCATTCTATATAAGAAACTTTTCCTTTCCGTTGCCCAGTAGTTGTGTGACTTTCTTTTAATATTTCAAAAGTGAAATTATGACTACTGGGACAGAAAATTATTCCAAATACCAAGTATCACACTGAAGGATGTGTTGCAAATAATCTCTGTGTTTCATTTCAATGCAGAGATTAAAGAGAAATTGCATTTACTTATAAAGGCCAAACCATGCTGCTGGCTTTCCAAGATTAATATCTATAAGCTTACAGTTTTCTTGTTCAACAATAATGAAGTGATACCTGATTAGAAACACATGCAAAAATAATCTAGTTAAAGGAATGAGTCAGAGAAAGGTGTCAAATCATCAGACAAAATCAAGTGATCTGGGTGCCAAATTCTGGCTGAAACCAAGATAGATCCAGCTGTGCTCTGTCTTAGTCAGTGCTTACACAGTAGTTAGAATGACTGGAACTGTGCAACATGCCTTCTCTATGCATATGAGACAAAAGTTCTGAGTTCTGAAAAGTATTTGTGCAGAGAGAAAGTATTTCTTTATCCTCTTTTTTGTACTTCTGATCTGACATAAGAGGATCATTCTCAGAAGTATGAATATATTTCAATCTCCAGTTCTCATTCAACATTTTGTACATATTTCAAGCAATGAGACTCTAAACTTTCTGCAGAGAGTAAAAGAATTAAAAATTCTTCAAATCCTACCACAGCTGTTTCATCGTAATCCTGTCAGACAACCTCTTCATAAAAAGAAATTCAGAAGTAGGTAAACATTTGGCGAGATAGTGAAAGTCTATATTCCAATAGGGTGTCCTCAAGAAGGGTGATTAAACTATGAATTTACTTTCAGAATACTCAAACAAGAGAGGATGTAGCTTTAGTAAACAGGAAGGTTAATGACTTCATCTAGATATAATTTAAAGAGATCAAAACCTACCCCTTTTTCACAAGGTTTTATCATACGGTTAAATCTGCGCAAGCAGGATTTGTTTATTTGATATTTTAATACAAAGAAAAAACTGCCATTAATGTGTTCTGTAGATGATGAAAGTAAGATGCAAATAAATGTTGATGTGAAAATAAATCATTGACAGTTGCAGACATTTCAAGCATTCCAGCTTGTGCTGGAATTCTGAAGCCCTGTGTGCCTGTTCATAACACAGCTACCTTACTTCCTTCTATTTTATCTGTTCATTTTTAGACTGAAGAATGGATGCAGGTACTGAATGACCTGGTCAAAGCTGGTTTACATTGCTCCTCTGCAAATCAAACTAATCTGTACAGGTGAAACCTAAAGTCAGATTATGTAGACAGGAAATTTGCAGGTGCTTTATAAAAGACGTACAAAAATTATTACTAAGTCCTTCCAGTTATCAGTGTGGTCTGTGGCTTTGTTACTATTAACCAAACTACAAACTAGAAGAGGTTATGATCTCTCAGACCTGCAGTATCATCACTGCTGTTGCAGTCTTGGACCCCATAGCTGTATTTCTGGCTGTGGTCTCTGTGACTGCAGCCTTTGGGGCAACTTTATGGAACAAAAACCCTGGAAAGGCACATGCTTTGCTTTCTCCCATAGATCTACCATCCTTTTTTAAACTGTTACTTCTGCACTTTCTGCTATACTCACTCCCACTGCAGATGGTGTCTCTCCAAAAGGAGCCCTCTTGTCTCATTCCTTCTCCTGGAAACAGCAGGGCACTCTGCAGATGGCATGGTTTTCTGATTACAGGAATTGATCTGTCAGTTAACCCTTGCCCACACAAATGGCCTATTATTTGCCACATTTTCTGCTGCTGTTGCGCAGAGGTATCCCTCCTGACATTGCAGTAGAGCCTTACTGGCTATAAGCTGATGTTTCTGCTTAAAGACATTTTAATTATTCATGAAAGATTCTTTTTCACAGTTTTGCATAGGTAAACTGTCAATATATGCCACAAAATGAATCACAAGGAGGACAAAGGTTTTCTTAAAAATATGGCTGCAAAAATGTTGTTTTTTTTTTTTTTAAAGGGGGCTTACTACATTGCCTTTCTCCATAATGCAGATAAAATCCGATTGTTGCAACATTGTTTGCAACAGAAAAATAACATATTTGATTGTCTATATTGCCACATAAGCTGTGACTTCTTTATGCACTGCTGAAAACTTCCAGCTAACATACACAGCAGCCAGCATGTTAATTGCTTTAATTACGAAGTACAAGTAGAATACACAAACAGAAGCCCACTTCACCGTTGCAAAGAGAGTTACATTTACATGAGAAGAACAATTATAGCAAATTGTTTTAAGGATGACATTGTCTGGTGGAAAAACAGGGGGAAGGGAGAAAAGTAAAAGATAGCCTGTGCTTCAACTCAATACATTTGCAGTGTCCCACAGTGTTCTGCCTTTCCAAAAAGAGCCCCATTTCCCACTTCTTCCCTCAACTAGGGCTTGTAGGTAACTCATCAGTTAAAAAGAACGGGCATGAAAAATATTTCAGCTATCATTTGACTGTTCTTTATTAAACTAACTGCAGTGGCTTCAGAAGCCACAAGATGGCACATTGTTTGTTCCTTGTTTCTCACAGTCTAAACGAAAGATTGTGTTAGGAATCAGGAGGATAAACTACCGTAGCTTTATTAGCTCCATTATCTTTTCAAACACAAACACTTTCCTCAGAGTACAACGTCTAAGATTTTAATTAAAAAAAAAAAATTTAGAAAAATATAATTCAAGCGCATCAATCCCACCTCCAGAAATGATACACATCCCATAGCAGTGAAATATTACTGCTTTTACCTAAAAGGCCTCTGCAGCGTATTCACAGACGTATTTTGAATAGTATAATCTTACAGTAAACAAAACAGATATGTAAAACTATCTGAATGATCAAAACACTAGTACAACATACAAATCCCATTCAATATAGTATATAACTTGCTTTGAATCCCTCAAATTTTTTTATCAAATGTATTCACCACTCAGGCATCATTACTACAGAACCGTTGATGTCCACTATGTTTTGTGAATGCATTTTCTTCTCCATGGAAATTATCTGAAATACAACAAGTGATATGAACAACTTCATAGAAGCTCTATATGAGGAAAGACAGTCATGTTCATTCCCATGACCTCGCTCACTAATTCTATTCAGCATTTGATATGACCACAAGTAATTGTATTTCATAAAATTTTGGGGGGCATTAGCTAGATTTTTATGCTGTACTGGAATGAAATTGACATTTCTGAACTGGGAAGGCAGGGTGGGGGTTGGGCAGGGAGACAGGACAGTGATCGCTTTCTACTTTATTACATCTCTGTGATCCCTTTTGACATCCTTAGTATGAACTCCTTCAGTTTTTCTGGACACAATTTGTGGCATTGTACAGTGGTTTGATATCACACTTGTCCCAGTTTCACACACTGAAAACTGTGCCATGAAGAAGACAGATAGGAGAAACATGAAAGTAAATGTATTAGCAAAGCAATGCTCCACCTCCCTTAATAAAAACTCTTTGAGCTGTAATGTTTCTAGGTTTCAAATATTAAAGCTACATTTTATGTGGTGCTTATCTACCACAGTGACAGGATTCTAAAAGACTGTTTCCATTTCAATCCACAGCAGTCCCATCTACTGCTTATTGATGTTCTTAAGTTTGTGTAAAATTATATCATGTTTTCTTTCCAGACTGGGAATATTTCTCTGTTTTGGATTTTATTAAACCTAGTAATCTAAAAAGCTAAATTTGTCTTATACAAGTCAGACTGCAGTGATATATTAGAAAAAAATCTTCATGAGATGAAATGCTGTTTTCTAGCCTGACCCCTTCTGATCTCGTCAGCAGAACTCTTACACCCTAAAAGGGCAGGGCACAGCTACAAGTTCTTACCTTTACTATATTGTTTTGTTAAATCAGTTCTTAAAGTTCACCATCAACCTGTATGTGATGAAGTGGTACAGGAGCATAAGTATTTAGAAAATCATCTGGTGGACACTATTTATAATTACCAAAGGTTTCACATAATTCTTAATGGTGCCAACCCAGGTCTCCTGTAATATTGACCCATGTGGAGTTAGTATAGAAGTAGTCTAGAAATATCTATATGACTAATCACCTCAATCCAGTAAATTAAGACCAGTTATTAAGGCAGTTGCAGTTTCTGCCTCCTGAAGACAACAGCTTTGTACACATGACACAAAAGAAATGTGCATTTATTGTCTCTCTTTCTTTGCTTTTGAAACTTCCTGCTTCAGCACTTCAAAAAACAGAAACAGAAGGCAAAATGAAGATTATCACAACAGGGGAAGATTCAGGGAGAGGAGAAGGAATTCTGTATTTCTTCCCACAAGTGTTTGTTGTGGCCATAAAAGATTTATGTAGTAAAACAATAATAGATGGTAGTTTCCTTTCCCTATCTAATTAGAGTGAAATTACATTAAGAAATTGAATACACTTTTTCTTCCATTCAATTCTGTAATAAGGGACACTAGCGTTCAACAAACTAAAATAGCTAGAAGGAAAGGCCTGCTACATCAGGCTGCTTTCAAACATAACTAATATTGAATAGTCTCAAAACAACATAGTGTTTTTATACACAACTAATGTCATAGCATGCTGCATGCAAACACCTGTAAGCTATATGAAAAGGAAAATGCTTAATTCTACACACACACACCCCGTGAAATTTGGACCCTGAAAAACTGTTATGGCAGGCACTCAGCTCAAGTTGAGACTAGGTACATGGCACTCTCCATGGTGAACACAGACCACTCAGGGAAGCTAAAGACTGGGAATGTGAACATAAAATATGACATGTACACAGCATATGTGACCTTTTATGTCAAAATTGTTGCTATCATGACAGCATCTGTGAAAGAAAACTCTGTGTTCACTGGTAAAAGGATTCAGGAGAAACCTTATTTAGTCCATGAAGATCTTCTCCGAGTTCTCACACTTCAAGGAACTTTAAACCTCAGATTTTGAACATGCTCAGTGATAAAGGCCTATGGAGATAAGGTGAGGAGAGCTGCAAACTCATTATGAAGCACAATTAAAAGCAATCCCATTTGACTGTCAATGAGATAGCAATTTCTCTTGCTCAGAGGCAAAAAAAAAAAAAAGTAATAATCATAGGAAGAGGGCACCTAAAAGGCTGATTCCAGGATGACCTTCCATCCATTAAAGCATATGGTATTGCAGGTGAAATACCTGATGAGGTTAGTGAGAGATTGAAGAGCTACTTATGCTGTTTCAAGGTCCCTGGTGCTAATCCAAGTCCACAAGGCATGATAAGCAGCGGAAAGTAGCTGTCCCAATCTGAGTAAAGCAGACTGAACTTCACTGTGAGAAGACTATATGATTCATCATTCTTTAACAAAGGTTCCCAAAGCAATAAACCAATTCACCTACCCAGGGTGATATAGAACTTTCTGTTCTCTTAATTTCTGGTCATGTTGGCCTTTTCTGTGCTCTATTCTTTTCCTAACAATTTGTAGTATAAGAGGAGGGTTTGAGGGTTTGGGTTTTTAGGGTTTGTTTGTTTTTTTCAGCATTACAGGGTTGATCTTATCAGGGCACCATCATGAATCTAAGACCTTTGTCCTTGGTACTCAGAGCACACTTTATTAAATGTGTTCACCCAGCCTCCACCAGCACTTGCACTACATAATTTTTTTTAATAAATTTCATCAGCCTTTTTGTCTCACAGTCTTTTAAAATCCTTTTGCAATTCATCAGCCATACTATCTTTGCTACATAAACCTGCACCTAATAAATATAACTCTTGACTATTCATCCCAAACTCAAATTAGGCAATATACAAACCCAACCTATTTTGCTCTTTCTCCCTCTTCCTAAGACTCAATCATCTACACTCAAAGTCAATACCAAGCTGTTACAGAGATTCTGCAAATATTTTTGCACATTTCATAATACAAAAATTTACATAGCATCAAGTTCATTTTATTTATATTGTAATGGCAAATCTACCTATATTCCAGTGTCTATAGAGTTTTCTATGTTAAGCATGATGATATTTTAGGTATCTCTATTTTACATTTACACAAAGTTACCTCCTTCAACAATTTTTGGCTCAGGTAGTGCACACTAATGATGGAAAGATAAAAAATTTACTTATTTGTTTTAATCAAAGTCATGTGTGTTATGGAACATTTAAACAGACTTCTGTTTTATTTCATGAGAATGTGATGAGTAAATTAAAAAATATATTGAGAATTTATTGATTTTTTTTTATGTGAAAAAAAGCATTTTCAATGTTTTTTTTTTATTTTGCTGCTTAACAATGTCAAATGAGTACAAAGCAGTGCATTTTGTAAATTATTATTCTGAATATGAACAGCAAAATAGTTCTTTGAAATAACCCTTTATTAGAGCCTGCACTGCATTTATTTTTAAAGAGGGAAGCTTATGAAAAGAATGGAATTGTGAATGATTGTTATGACCCACTCACTATTAGTACTCAAGCACTGCTACAAGATCTATAATACAATCCATTCCTCATTAAAAAATGCTTTATACTCTTTCACACAGTTATGTTTTGTCTTGTGAAGTTTAAAAGGATTTTTGCTTGAAGGTTAACTTTGAACAAGATATCATTATATCCATGAATTATCATTGTCCATCTACAAGTAAGAGCACTGATCAAAATAAATTTGTTAGAGTAGTAACATAATAGGAGAAACTAAGTTCACTACACAAATATCCTGAAAACAGACGTACATAGTATTATATACAGTCTGTTATCTCTAACACTGCTTGTTATAAATATTCCACTGTTGTATTTAGAGATTATTATTGAAATTCTGATTGCACTGAAGTAAGCAGTCAGACTTTGAACTTAACCAAGTTCTTACCAAGTCATAGTGAGATACCATTTTTATTGTATTTTTAAGTTTTCCAAATATATCTTTATTTCATACAGTTTAATGTGGGACTCCAAACTGTGACAATGAAACTTGATGAGAACTTGCACACTCTTGCAAATATTACAATGACTGTCAACATTGTTCTACCATGATTTTAATATTTACAATAAATATTTTTATTTTCAATTTGCTTTTAATCAAATGTGGAAAAGAAAAAATATGATGTAGAGGAAATAAGACTTAATTTGTAATCTCTGAAATACAATACTACAAGACATTCATTATATGCACTGCAAAATTAATATAGCCATACTTATATTAAAAATGAGTTATTTCTTACTTCAGAATTCTCATCTGAGATCTTGCAATGATTTTAAGCAAAACGTACTAAATTATATTCTCTGACACTTCAGAAAGCATCAGTAAGAATGGACTTAGCCTTTTAAAGCATCATATACTTGGCTGTGCACTAATAACAGTTCTGAAAACATATTCATAACAAGTTTCTAAAGCATTAGTGCAGATTAGGAATGACATATGTATCTAACATTAATCTCTTAGACAAAACCACATGCAGTTGCTGATTATGTTCAATCATATTACTTACAACAGCCAAGGTATTCTGTGACTGACACATTACCTGAAAACAATTCAATTTAGTTTTGTGCTTCTTCAGTAGGCGCTCTTCCAAACTTTGTCTCCATTTAAAAATAGTAAGAAGAGATGGCCATTTCAGATGGCTTGACTCTTGGGTTTTTCCTTTCTGCCCATCCAAAGAACACCTTTTTTGGTAATGTGGGTGTAAAGCCTCATGAGATGCTGCTTTTACACTAGGTACACTTCCTCTGTGATTTATCAAGGCTGAGTTATTTACCATCAGATAGTTCATTTTTAACCTCAGTCTTCTGATAACTGTTTACTCACTTTAAAAAAAACAACAACTATAATGTAAACAAAAAATTCCCTTACACATCTGTTTTCAAAGCCTGATGAAGGAGTTTTTGTTTTCTGTATGCAATAGTATTCTATACCATAAACTGTAAACCCATAAATTATGCTGTAATTTATGGTACTTAATGCAATTAACTGTGCAATCCCAAACTGAGTTTATGTCATGCACATACCACAAAATTGGTAATCTTTTTTATCTGACCTAACTCAGAGCCTCAGAGAGACTCCTAATCCATTATTAACAACTCTTATACAAGACAGGCTATGTAGCTGTTCTCTCTCAGTTTTCTGTCCTGCACTGTTCCACTTCTATTGTACTAATGTTACTGTTCTCTAATTTATAATTGCCAAAAGCAGATCACAGCATCAGCTCACTCATGCATCATGAAAAACAACTCCATTGACACATAGTCAATGTGGCCAATAAAGATGTAGTACCCTAATGAAAAGCCTGTGGAAAAAAATAAAGAAAAAATAAAAAAGCTTCCTGAATACAGTTTGCAGAGGCACATAATTAAATGCCAGAGGGCTATGATTTCTGCTGGATAAGCTGAACTGTTTCTTGCTTTTTTTTTGTGTGTTTGTGTCTTTGTTTGGTTTTTTTTTAAAATCAATCATGCAATCCTGAGAGCATGTAAGGACATACATATCTATCCATACCAAAACAATAATAAGAAAATAATGCCTAAAGCAGAAGCTATAGCTAGCAAGTTGCAATTGTGGAAAAAACTGTCTGACCTTTCCCTCCTCTTCTGCACCCTCCTCAAACACACTGGAAATAGAAAGAATAGTCTGCAAACTTTGCAGCTTCTGACTTAATTTTATAGAAGTCAAGCTGATATATTTGTCATTAATCAGATGGTGTTCTTGCTACTATCATTCTTCATTACAGTCTTCATTTCAGGTATCATTTGAGAAATGAGTTTTCTATGAGTATTAATACTAAACAGAAAATCATTTTTTTAAAAAAACCACCTTTTCCTGTGACCCCACCTTTCTTTTTTTTAAAGCATGACTTAAAAGACTCAGTGTCCACTGGTCTGGCATTATTGAACTAATCCAAATTATACCAACTGTCTGCTGGTATTATTGAGCAACGAATTCAATAATAACAGGGACATTTATGAGTAAATCTGGACAACTTTCACTATTCCTGATAATTTTCAAGGGAATAGTAGAAAACTTGAAAGAAGGAGAACATATTATTGCTTCCACTGAAGGAAAGGCTGCAGCATTGTTACATTTTTAAACATCAGATAATCCACACAGAAGTAAGAAAACTGGAAGTAAAACTACAAGGACAGCGTGCATTCAATACATTTAAGAATTAAATGAGGACATAGAAGTTAAGCTTTGCCATTCCTTGCACTTATTTTCTATCACTAGAAGTAGAGGACCACAAAGGAAATTAATTCAGCAGTACCACTAGGAAATATTTCAGGTACACGAGTGAAGCACCAAGAAAGAGATGTTTCTGGAATTTGTAATGTGGGCTGGGTTTGGTTTGGGTTGTTTTCAGGGGTAGAGTGGAGGGGTGGGGAGACTACATATCACATATGGGACTGAGTGACATTCAAGTCTGAGTGCCATTTGCTCTAGTGCAACACTAGTAACGTCCTCCTACCAAACTATTAGAAATGAAACTGTGAGTGAGCCAGAAAGATGCTACTTTGTCCCTCAAAGCAAAGCGCCATTTTCAGCTGTAAGCCCTCTATTGCATTTAGACTGATAAAATGAAATTGTGACTGTCAAGTAGCACAAACTGACATATCATTATTATCAAAAGAGAAGTAAAACAGTCCAAGTGAAAACTAATTTTGTTGCTCAGCTCATTTTTGTCATGACTTGCATAGCGCTGGGCTTGATTAAAGTGTTTTATCATTGTTATTATTTTCAACACTTGTATAATTTTTTGTTGTTGTTGTTAAAATCTCTAAAATAATTTTCTGCTCAGTTTCAGCATTAAATTCACATGATAACTGTAAAATATTGTGTCTGAGAAAATGATATGTTTTCTCCAGCTTTAGGATAAGAAATCATATTTTCCCTCTAATGCACAAAAAAGGTCAGGGATTATATGATCAGGGGATCATTTCAGTCAGAATCAGACTTGAAAGTTCTTTTTTCCTTTCCCAACAGTTCTCTTTTCCTTTCCTAACATTATCAGCAAATGCAATGAAAAAAAGTCTTATAAGCTTTCTCTAGGCATTTACACAACAATCAGTGTGATGCTTTTGTAGCCCTGATGATTGGGGACAACAAAAGGAAGAAAAAGGGAGGGGTTCCTTGCCAGCAGGAACTTTCAACTAAAAATACTCCAGCTGCAGACTGAGTTTTCAGTTGAAAACTGCAAGAAAACTCTGAAGTGACTACTGAGAGTCCAGAAAAGAGACAAGAGGAAGTGCGAGATCTTGAAAATGTAATATATAGGGAAAAAATGGCTTTATTTAGTCTAGTGATGGAAGGAGTCATAAAAAGCAATAGTAGTCTTTAAAGAAAAAGATTGATGCAATAGTAAGAAACTATACATTTATTAATACAAGACGACTAAATGCTTAAATTTCAAGAAACATTTGGAAAGGAAACTTTCATAAATGCAAGTTATGCTGGAGTTGAATGCCTTAGATAACCACAGGAAAATGTTGAATTTTAGTGTGTTAGAAAAACATCTATCAGGAGTAGCTGATCTTGTCTTGAATCATGGGGATGGTTAAAGTGACTTTTTTTTATTATTAATCCTATCTTATTTAATCTAATTTTTATTTACTAGTGTCTTATTTTCTTCAGGGAATATAGGAAATCAAGGCTTTTTAAGCTCTAGTTTTAATGTTGAACAGCTTAGAGAAGGTTTGAAGAACCACCCTTAATATAGAAATGAAAAAAGATTATTATTTGGTATTAATCTTTCAAATTTTGCATAGAAATTCACTGACACTTATAAATGTAATACAAATAAAACCCACACTGTACCCTTGCCCCCACTATCAGTAAATTTTTTCTTTAAAAAAATTCAAATATCTATTTTCTTAAAAAGAAGCAACTAAAGTTTGACTCCCAGCTCAACAAACAACAGGTTTAACAACATAGGCTTAAGATAGCTTATAAAAACAATGCAGATACTGAAAATCTCACACATTTTCAAAAGCAGGTATCATTATTTAAATTCATAATTAGCTGGAACACCAGAAAGACACTGATGTTCAATATGCCTAACTCTGTATACATGATAGGAATTTGAAATAGAGAGCTTACAGTATCATGCCTCTTCCCTGGCAATGGTTGAGACAATTTATATATAACCACAGAGGCCACAAAAATTACAGTTAAAGGAAACAGGACCTTTCAACATAACCCCATCTCTTAGGTGTGTTGGGAGATACTGGCAAAACACAAGAGAGTATTTACCAAAATCTGGGTTTTGGTACATAACACTGCAAACTGCAGATAAGTAAGACTGTACATCAAAGTGTTACAGCATGTTAAGAACATGAAAGAAAAGATCTGGGGTGGAATTCAGCTGGCTAGGTATATGAGACAAGAAACATTTTAGATGCCCCAGGGTATCCTGCCAAGCCTAGAGCTGCCACTCCAGAAAAGGTCAGATTTCTAAAGGTCCTGTGTCATGTCTGCCACTTCTTGCAGCTGTCTCAGATTCTCTAAGGTACGTAAAATGCATGAGAGACTGATGCCTAGACACCTAAATCGTGCCAATTATGTTCTGAGACCCCTTAAGCAGTTTATGTCTGTTTGTGTATTACAGCTGCATAATTGTGTTAAAGTCATTAGTTTTCCCAGAAGCCTTTGCAATGAGCAAAAAGAACTGACATATTCCTTAGTGAGCTTCTGAGTCCCTGTTAAAGCAGAATGTGCTAAAGTATTAGTAACAGAACTCACTTTTATGCAGGTTAATGTCACCAGAAATTTCAAATGCCTGGTGAAATGAAAATAAGCAAGGAAAAGAAAAGAAGGGGAAAAAAAATAGATAGATAGATAGATAGATAGATAGATAGATAGATAGATAAAAGAGAAACTCCTCTTGAGTCTAATGAGCAAAGTAATAAATTCACCTTCTAACACTAACTGGAAACCAGTTCCTACCAGTTATTCAAGAAACTCTGAAGATCAAAGAAATGTAAATAAAATCCAGCTAGGGTAAGTATGCTAATGTCAGCCTAATTTAGAAGAAAAGTAATCAATAAAAACTAAGCAGGGATAGGAAAAATAGAGGTATAAAGTGAAAAATGTCATTGAGATCTGTATAAAAAGGAATCTTCTCTTCATCAGTCTGGGAAATATTAGTATAGAAATGGCAGTATATAAATCATTAGAAAAGGAGTAAAAGTGAAATAAAATTAAATAAGTGCCCTGGTTTGAATAAAAGAATTGGTTTTAAATAGAGTAATTCTCTTATTTGAAAAGCTGGGGACCAGGACACTGCTATCACATATGTGTTCTCAGTTCTGGTACAACTCCCACCTGCCAGGTGCGACACTGAACAAGATAGATCCTTTGGGCAGACCCAGCATAACTATTCTTCTAATTAATTAAAGTATGACTAATAAATTTGGGTGTAACAAACCTCTTATTTTCCTACTTTGCCAAGAAAAAACAGACACAAGAAAAATAAGGCAGAAGAGGCCCATGTAATAGGGTGGACATGACTGCTCTTTGAACATTTCCATCTGCTCTCCTTTCCTCAGAGCACAGACAGGAATTTCTGTCTTTGCTTTTCAGACTCTACCTCTCTGCCTCCAGAGGGTTAAAGAGAAAATTTTCTGAAGTCAGAAACATTTTTAGAAAATTGATCTTATTGTTCAGAGTTGTTTCAGAGGGAGGTGATTCTCCCCATCTACTCCACTCTCATGAGACCTCACCTGGAGTACTGCGTCCAGTTCTGGAGCCCCTGTTACAGGAAGGATATGGATGTGCTGGAACATGTCCAGAGAAGGGCCATGAGGA
>WUAM01000431.1:37325825-37356073 GCA_024336885.1 Actenoides hombroni
TCTCTTTCTCTCTTTCTCTCTTTCTCTCTTTCTCTCTTTCTCTCTTTCTTTCTCTCTTTCTCTCTTTCTCTCTTTCTCTCTTTCTCTCTTTCTCTCTTTCTCTCTTTCTCTCTCTCTTTTTTCTTTCTCTCTCTCTTTCTTTCTTTCTTTCTTGGGGTTTTTGGTTTGGTTTCGTTTCTTTGGGTTTTGTTTGGGTTTTGTTTTGTTTGTTTTTGTAATAAAAACTTCAGGTTTGTATATATGTGCATTTTGCTCTTATGAGAGGTTGTCTTTATGGATGTGAATTCAAGTGTGAAATGTAAATGAGCAGAATTTCAGAAACAGATGTACCTATACGCAGAGGTCATTTTAAACAAAACAGAATGGGAATGCTTATCCTGTTAAGCATTCTCTGTGATCTCAGCACTAAATTACCCTAAGGACTGCAAACATCAGCGTTATTGCAGTGTTCTCTAAGTTTTTTTCTATCACTGTAGGAAGTTTGACAAACAAAGTAACAGTCATTGTCTAAAGTTTTCCAAATATTTCATATCCAAAAGATAGACAAATAGAAATGTCAGCAACTAAATGCTACCTGATAGGAATAACAAAGCTAAAAAAGGGAGATATTTTTCACAAATCTGGGCTCTATCCACACAATAAAAACCTCACCTCCACAAATTACTTCAGCCATACAGAGAACCAAGGAGAAAAATAACAAGGAACACTGAATAATTCAAGGCATCTTTCATACATCACTGCAAGGTTCACAGAACAGCAAGGGAACACTTCAATTACTGATACGCTTTCCCCTTCAGGGAGCAGTGAAAGTTAACTTTCACCATTAGTGCAGTAGAATATCACTTAAATAAATTTATTTTAGTAGCACTTAATACAAGTCCTTAGACACAAACAAGAATAAAGTAAAAAGGCAAGGTGGGGAAATAGGTTCTCAGATCAAAAAGACTATTGTAGCAAGGCAGCCTTCAGATGGAAGTGAACTTTCTTCACAAGGTTATTAGGAAATTTCCCATGTCTCCTCCCAGTTGTCTAGAGACAGTGGATAGTATTAGAATTACAATGTGAATCTTTACTTATGACACTTCTCTCTTTGGCTGTGGGTTATTTAATGCAAAGGCAAGTGTTTAAGGCATTCTAGAAAGTAACACTTCTGAGTATGAAGCATTTAGGGGGGTTCAACAGAATGGGAGAAAAAACCCTAGTATGTTTTACTTACCAGTCATTACCACATTTCAACTCGAATACACACAAGCACTAAAACATAACAATGTCTGTCCACCTTTTCTAGCTATGTATTACAGGATGTTAGTGAGAGATCAGAACATGAGTAAAAAAGTAAAAATTCTCTCAGGTACACATATTCCTGGTGAAAATATGTTCAGTTCATACATTTCCCTGAATTCAACCTGTATCTCATCTGCTGTATTTTAGTCATTTGTCCCAGTCCTATAAATTGTTTACCTCCTCAATTGGTCTCAACAGCAAAACCTGCATTTTTGAAAAAGTATTTGTAGAATCACTGAACAGAATTGTTCTGTTCTCATTGAAACATGGAGAGAGAGACATGACAAGACTGACAAGAAAGTGGTAAGTATGGTCAGGAAGGTAATCTTCAGCACCACAGAAATATGTTGTACCAACTTCAGAATCACTCTCCCTGGTTTTGCAGCACAGGTTGGATACCATGTTAAATATATTTCCAATCCTAACATATATAGCCATGCTTAGAGAATGATATTCTAATGATTTTGGGAGTTCTTATGATATGAGGTACCACCAAGGATCAACAGGAAAATACACTAAGGCAAAGTTCTACTCATAGAGGTGGTGCACCAACTATCAGAAAGTTATATTCCTTTAATAACGGTAATAAACTGCCAGGCATATTTTTTTCTTTCTTAAGTTCTGTTTTCATAGCATAAACAAAAACAAAACGCAAAAAAAGCCAAACAAACAAAAAAACAAACACAACCAAACCAACCAACCAAGCAAACAAACAAACAAACAAAACCCACAAAACAAAAAACCAAACCAAAAGGAAGGACACCAACCCTCAACAACTATTTCCAGTTGTGTTGCCTGGTTGCATGTGAAAATAAGGGAAAGGTAAAATGAAGCTATGCTACAGTGAAACTTCATAGGTAATTTGAAACTATGCAGAGCTTAAAACAGTTTTTATAAAACAAGGCTTTACAAATACGGCAGTGACCTTGCTCTGTGTTAGACTGGGAAGGAGACTTATATACTATATACTGTTATGTATTATGTCCTTAGGATACAAAATTTCCAGTAGCAGTCAAAGTTTCCCTCCAGGCTTCATGGCTGGGACAAAAAGTCTGTCAATAGGCCAGTAGAGACTACAGAATATCCCAGTCAGCAAGTTGAGGTTTCACTAAGTGAACAGTTTACCCCATATTCATTACCCTAAATGTAAGAATAATCTAGAAAATACAGGTTGTCTGTTGACTGAATCTATTCTGAAGCATGCAATATTAAGCTGTTTGTCTAGATGCTGTAGTGCAAATACTTCATAAAAACCTTTGCAGTGCTTTATGTTCTATATAACAGTGTGAAGAAAAAGAATAAAATAATGTAAACTAAACCAATCCATAGCTTAACAAATATTCTAATGTGTTCAGTATACTGTTTTAATTGATTTTGCTTTCAGCTTTTATGTCTTTCACACAACTATAGTGTGGATTGATTTAGAGATAATTTCATATGCTACCACCTCTTATTATGGTCTGAATAATTTAGTATGCTTATACTTTAGAGAAAAAAAAACCAACAAAAAACCCAAAACAAAAACAAACAGTAAAAAATATGTATCTACCTATTCAGCATTCATCCTCCCTTTTCATTTTCCATATTTATTCCATTACCATGCATAAAAGTTTCCTTTGAGCATTAACAAGTCCAGCCTCATGCTTAAAGTTTAATCTTCATTCTCTATGCCCACATAATTCTCAGGAAAGCCTTTGTGATCTTACAGTCAACAGTGAGTACTTCAAACTCTCCTGTCACCTATTAACAATACAGAGATCTTGAAAAAAGGAACCAGCTTGAAGTAGGACTAATTCACAACTGAATGTAGAATTAAGGATTTCCCCTTATAATAGTACACCTATTTGTACAACTGAGCATTTAAGAATTTAGGATTCAATATTGACTTAAACTCTTATGCATTAAAGTATTACGTACTTAATGATTAAATTAATGATTACATGATATTTCTTAAAATGTATACATGATTTAAATGGATTAATCCAAATTTACATAGTGTTTTGAAATTCTTTGTATCAGATACCTTATGGAAGTCATCTATATGAGAAATACTTCATGGTCAGGAAACACATACTTCTTGATCTTTTTAACAAATATTAATGAAAAAACCACAATCTGTAGATATACAAGGCAAGTCAGTCATTGCTAGAATAGCACATAAAAAGAGGTAGGTTTCAGCTCACCAGTGTACTGTTTCGCAGAATCATGTGGACTGAGGACCAGTTTTTTCAACTCAAAAGACAGGAGTGACTTTATTCACATAAGATAAATTCAATTCCTCCCATGCTTAATGGTTTTTTTTTTTTCCTTTGAATCAAATTATCAAAAGATACCATTATATAGAAACAGAAATGTATCTGAAAAAATCCATTAGTGAAAATCTTTTGGAAAATCACTTTTAAATACAGAAGAACTAGGATAAGTATGAAGGGTATAGCACTGTTGCTTCTAGACCTCAAAAGATAAATGCAGTCATAAATGGATGTAAAACCGTTCTAGTACACATTTTAGGAGTTTATAAAAAGAAAAGGGAATTCCAAATCACTACATTTACTTTAAAAAGAAAAAAAATCACTAGATAGTAACAGACACAAATATTTAGAAAAAAGACAGATCCTAACTGGAACAAATTCTAGTGTTTCCACTGTTGTTGGTACTGCCATTTATACTGAGCTTATAAGATAAACTACTGACAAGCTGAAATCTATATATAGCCTTTTTGAGACATGAAAGCATAACTTATTTGATTGTTTATTTTAAAAATCGTAATAACAATAAGTCCTTATTTTAATAATGCATTTGTGCTGCTTGGGAAGTCATCCAGATGGCCATTTAGTGAATATAACCTAACTTTTCGCTGGAACTTTTAAAGATCAGCTTCTTTGTTCTAATTACCTCTTGAAAAGCTTCTAATGAAGTGCAAATCCTTTATTATCAAGTACCAAGTGTACATCATCTTTTTTCATCTCAGTCACATGCTGATAGTGTTTCCAAATAAGGAAAAAGGAAACAAGATACAATAAAGGAGATGGGGAATAAGAGGGTCTTGGCACATGATTAGGTTTTTTGTATAGCAGTATGACCAGGAACATATTTTTGTTCATTACTTGCAATATATATCATTTAAAAAGTACTGCAATAGCTATTATAACTTCTCTGTAATGACTGTACAATGCCATATGATTTTAGTTCTTTTTTCTTAAAGAAAAACATGGGGGAAAATTGTTTAGAGTAACACATGAGAGGGAAAGAAGCCTTGTTGATGTACCACTTTTATTATGTAAATTAAAAATGGCAACCTCTGACATTAATGTAAACTGCTACATAGACATCCTAGAATTTGTATTCCTATTTTGTGTTCTCAGAAAAAAAAAATGCTGATTCCAAAACCTTTGACAAAAATGAAGTATAGGAATTAATATTAATAATTTTTTTGGTATTAACAAGCCTGCTGTTTGTGCTGGTTTTTGTGATAACCATATAAAGTCTCCAGGGAATTGCAGTATATTATCTCCACAGGAAACAAGTCTTAAAGAGGCTTGTGCCTGCCTACAAATGATTAAAGTATATAACACATGTGAATGAGCAGCTAAATTCTGACAGATACAATTAAAATCAATAGTTCAGTTATATATAATCGTCTAAGATGTGGAATAAGTTTTGTGTTAAACATAGACACCTAGCTCATCTCTAATTAGCATTCCTATTTCTGAACCGCTAAAGAAGCACTGAATGCAGTGGCTGAGGTTTATAACCTTACTCAATCTTAAATTTAAAATATTTTTTTTCTGAATTCATCTACTGTGAATACTATAGGAAATTCAGCATCATATTCAAGATGCCCATACATACTTTTTACTAGTGTTAACACATTTTCTATTGGCATTTTGACTTTCTGCCAACCAGTTACTGGGTTTTCTTTGACTAATTTTATGAAAAGCAGTGAGAAAACTACAGACATCAGGTTTGTTCCCCAGGAAATCCACTTTGCAAGATTGTTCCCATTATTCACCACAAAGATCTACTACCACATGTATGCTAGAACGAGTCATACAGACAGTTAAAAGTACAGTATGATTTTACAGAAGGTTTCAGAAAGGAAACCTTCTTGAAAGGTGGAACTTTGCTCAGCAGGTATTATACCAAATGCTACAGAGGAGCACAGTGTTCCCTATAGCAGTCCAATCTTTGTGTGGGAGAAAGAGAAAAGAGGTGAAAGAGGAGTAGACATGTGTGTACAGCAGAACCTGGACAGAGTTCAGCTAATTTTAATGGCTTATGTTAGAAGTCTAGTCAGCTTTGTCTCCTCATATGGTGAATAAAGCATTTCCAGGGAGCAATTCAGCATATGTAAATATGAAGAACACCTGAATGTACCTTTCTCCACTGATTTGGGCAATATGACTATGCTGTTGCCTTAAAGCGGAGAGAGGTGAATGCAAACCTAAAAAATATGCCGATGTTCATGGCTAAAAATTAAACAATGCAGATGTTACTGAACCTGTGCTCATACATGTAACATTTTTCTCCTTTGAACATAGAATGATTAAACATAACTAGTGGAATAAATTATTGCTATATATGATGTGAAGGTGTCTTTGCCCTAATGCATATTCCATTTGTAATCATTCAGAGCTGCAGGTGCACGGTCATACAACAGATCCTCAGGACCCACAGCACAAAAAGTGCACACAAAAAGGCAACTTCCAGCTGTGAAGAGCTGGCAGCTGAGATGGAAACTCAGAAGTGAAAGAGGAAATGCAAGAGGAGAACCTGGAGAGGAGGTTGGAACTAAACAAAGATGTCCTTGTTCACAAATTGCCTCTCCAGTGACTATTGTTGTCGAATATCCTTAGTCCTTTCTCTCACTCTGTGAAAGCATGTCAAGCCTTTTAGCAAATCTTGGGCTTTGTCATTTCATATCTACAAGCACATATGTGTTGCATGTTGACAATGTTTTCTTCTGAGGAGCAAATTGTATTCTATTATGGAGATACTTAGAAATCTCTTAATATATCTTAATACGGGAGTTTACATAATCAAAGTGGCTACTTACGCAGTGTATTTACCTCTTACTCATATTCAAAGTGCTTTGAAATATTAAGTGAAGAGCATATAAAATAGTCCCACTAAATAAAGACAATATTATTTCCCAGATTAAATTCACTGAAGTCTGTTTGTTAAACTCAGTAAGTATGATAATCTACTCATAAGAAGACTATTTTTTGTCTTGTTTTGTGGTTTGTTTTTTTTTTTTAATGTTTTTAATTTTTTTTTTTAATGATCTCTTCACGGGGAAGTTGAATTCAACAAGAAACGTGAATGAAAATGGAACCTGAATGAGATTTTTACGTTTTCATATATTTATATATTTCAAGTCTGAGTTTTCTTGTTGGCAATCCACATTATAATATTTGCCTAGTAAATAGTAATACCGTATCGAAACATTTCAGATTTTGATTTTTTAATTAAAGTTTGTTTTGAGTCCCATGTATTCCAGTTCTTGTTATACAAAAGATGGGAAAAAATTATATTTCATAAAGTTTCTTTGCTTTCGTTTGTTTTTTGTATTTTTAAAGAAAGATGTCTTAAACATTTATGTGAAATTTTGATCGTTCAGGACAGAAGCCATCCTAAATTGCTGGCTGATTGCCTATTATCTGCTCTGCAAAGAGAAAGTTTAAATGGTGACAATACGAATAAAATGTTGAGTGATGAATGATCCATGGCATGGGTTTATTTTTACCTCCGTACAGTAATTTATGAAAACTATACATGCACATTCAAGAGCACTATCCAATATTTGAACTATTTTGGTATCAATTAAACAAACTTAGATTTTCCTCACAACTTAACTGTGTAAGAATAATAATCTATGTACTTGTGATTTAATACTGGATAATGCTCCTCTTATTAGCAATTACAAAAAACAGCTTGATGCCACATTTTCCTTAATAAAACTTGATTAATCACAATAAGATAGCAGTATTCATTTTACTTTAAGTGTGTTTCAAGACTGCATTAAGATCCTTCTGTTATCTGCAAAACCAAAATCCCTGCTATGTGAAACATGGTTTTAAGAACAACAACATGAAAGAATCTAGGCAGACTGGTGAGATAAAAAGCACAGGAAGCTTGGGGCAGCCTCAGTAAGTCTTTATAACTCACTGAAAAATAACTATGTACCATGGTGGAAGACACAAAACAACTATCAGAAAGAGAGATTGATGCTCAGAAGGTTCATAGGTTCACAAAACACTACTAGAAAAAGATTCTCTAAACAGTGTTTATAATGCAGCTTGTCATCATACAAGAACTCAAAAACAAACAAAAAAAAAAGATGCAACTACTCATTCCACTTCATTTTCACATCAGAGTACAGTTCATGAGTTTGACTTAGACTGACATGCTCCAATAGGGATTAAATCTTTTGGCTTACATTTATTTTTTTTTTTTTGCAATGCAAAATATCTTGTAAAAGACATCAAAGGATCTGTCTTTCTGGAAAGTCAATACTTCAGTGTTTCAGGATAATACAGTAAGAAGCAGATGCTCAAGATTTTTACTCAGTTTTGAAGCTACCAGCTAAGGTTATTAAAAGAATTTTACAATGTTATTACTCTTGTCCCATAATACCAGAACTGGTGTGATGATCAAACTGTTATGCCAATCTCTTCTCCCTGGTATCCAATGAGGAGACACATGGAAATGGTTCAAAGCTGTGCCAGGGGAGGTTTAGGATGTTAGGAAGCATTTCTTTACCAAGAGAGTAGTAAAATATTTTTGCAGGCTTCCTGGAGAGGTAGTCAATGACTCAAGACTGTCAGTGTTTAAAGAGGCACTTGTACAATGCTTTTAATAATTTACTTTAACTTTTGGTCATCCCTGAAGTGGTGAGAGAGTTGGACTAGGTGAACATTATAGGTCCGTTCCAAACGAAATATTTTATTCTGTTCTTGAATGGTGCTAAATTGTTCTATAAGAAAATATCAACAGGCAGTCAACATCTTGTATGTTCTGGATAACATTTCAGAAATGTGGTTTATCAGTACACTAGTACCTGCATCAGTGTGCACTGTTCAGCTACTTATTTACATGACATTCTGTTACTCAATACAGCTGACTGCTGAGCAATCCCTTCTGTCAAAATACATTTTTCAAAAATGTGGTTTTGTTCCAAGTCAAAATGAAACATGAGTTTTGTAAATTGCGGAGAGATTCTCACAACAACTACAACGTGATGTCACTTGATGAGGTTTCCAACAAAAGAGCAGTAGCCCAGATAATTTATTTGTGAAATATTTAAGAAAAAAAATCAATAAAAAATTAATCAAAACTATTACCAGAAGATAGTTTCTAATGGAAAAGTGTTTTGCTGAAGATACTTGCAAATCAGAATATGGAAGTAGTTAGAAATACATGGCAATTCACAGTTATTACAACTTTGCTTACCAAGCACCTTGCTGATTTGGTAAATGGTCATGTTGAAAGTAGAGCTATGTTTTTAATCACACTCTACAGTGACAAATAAGCTGTAAAGTAACTAACTAACTATCAGTGATCTTTCTCCAAGGTAGCAACCTTATGGACTAAGGAAGGCCAGCACCTATTGGCAGAAGTACTCATTGATATATCTCTGCAATGGTATTCTTTTTTAACTTTAATAGCCCAGTCTAAATGAATAGTTACCCAATAGCACTTTAGCAAACTTTTGGCACAGGCTTGTATTCTGGATTCATAACGAGATCACTTGGCCTCTCTACCACTCTTATTCCATTAAATGATGAGTAAAACTAGTCCAAAGCACTTCAATCTACGTAGAAAATCAAGGGGAAAAGGAAACAGTCAAGCAAGTCATATAACTATTGAAAAATATCTTTGCTCACTGAGGATTCTGATTCTGTCATATGTAAGTAATATTTAATCAAGTTATTTTGTTATCCATAACTCATGAAAATGATGTATCATTAGTTATGATTTAATTAAAGTATGTATTTTCCCCCTTAGCACTACAAATTTTCTTTAGACATACTTTAAATATTTGGGAAAACAAATATTAATGAGTAATGAAAAAGATATAACTGGTTTCTAAATTTGAAAATATGAAAAGAATATTTTAAGACAAAAATTGACAGGTTCTTTATTTGAAATTGCATATGACAGGTCTAAAACCCAGCATCCTGCTGTGCATTATCAGCATCTCTCTCTCCTTTCTGACATGTCCAATGGGTCTCTTCCCAGGTATTGGGAGTTCTGATCCCTTTGTTTTTCTTATCTTATTTTTGCTCAGGTTACTAACAATCTCCTACAGTACAAATATAAGGGCATTTACACAGTATCTTTGCTCTCAGAAATGTTTCTATGCATTTCTATCCTGCCTGTCAAATTTCTAGTATCCCTTAGTGATCCCTGCCTTTGCCACTTCTGAGGTTGCTCATCATCCAACATTCTTTCTCCCTCTTTTCCACATAATCTGCCTTGGTTATACTTTGCCCTTTCTTGTTCTTTTAGTTGGCATCTATAGTGACCTTTCTGTGCCTTCTTCTTAGGTCTTAATCTATTTAATTGCATTCAGCTGGCATGATTCCAAAGCTGAACTCACTATTTCTAACTCCCGTATTTTACTTTACTCATTTTAATTCAGCTCTCACAGGAGCCAGAAATATTATCTGTAAACAAAGTGTTTCACCATGCAACCCACTTTACACTGTCTAAACACACTTCTTCCAAAACAGGGGAGACTATCTGGCCAATTGGCAGACATGCTTTACATCCCTGAACATAAAGCCCTCTCATATTGCAGAAGGAAAATTTAAAAAACAAACCCCACATCCAAAGAAGCAACCAAGTGAGTCTGATTCTGGTTATCTTCTTTCCTCTCTTGTTAGCTTCTCATTTAATTCCAGCTCTTCATCGTCTTTAATACAAGAGATTTTTAGGAAAAGAAATAATTGCCAGTGAGTAGATTTTCTCAGCCTTATTACTGATAATATCTCATCTTCCTTCACATCACCCATTCTAACACTTCAGATTCTGCAATCTGTTGGAAAAGTGCTGCCTACACTACAAAGCCAGAAGTCTTCTAATTCAGACTGTTACATGAAATAATGGCTTCAAGTTGGAGACAAGTGAAACAATTGTAATAAGTGGTCTCTAAAAGTCCTAGTAAAGTCAGAATCTGATCTCAGAAATTGGACTAATTGATTAATCGATTGAAAAAGATGATCAACTCTGTGGTTTTTGAGGTGGGGAGGCAGGTAGGTGTTTTAATCAGGGCCAATAAACTGTCAGAATGGAGAGTTTCATTATCAGGAATGGAAGGAAGGAGGGATAAGCTGGGTGAACAAAGTACAGCCAGGCATCTGAAAAGCATCTTCCTGGTCTGTCTTCTAAGACACTGACTCTAGTTAAAAGTTGTTGGGCCTTCAACATCATGAATTAAGCAGGAAAGATATATAACTATGAAACTATTGCCTTCATTATCTCTGTTGAAACCCAGAATCAACACTATATTTTCTTTTCAACAACACTGTATTTTCTTGCTTTTAACCTTTATAAAAAAAATATAAATAGAAATTGACAATATACTTGTTTTTCTATAAACAAGAGAGCACTTTTATTCATTAAAGTATGGACTTGAACATCCATCCCCACACTTTTGAACAAAGGAAAAAGTTCCTGCACTCCTTTGGTAGTATTAGAGTCTGAAGTTACTTCAACATGCTACAGTTAAAAAAAAATTATGAAACTTTTGCTAGGTCTAACTGGCCACATTTATATAAGGATAATGAAAGGAAGGAAGGTGTCAGGGGTGTAAAAGAAACTTACAAGGGATGTGTGCGAATGTCACTAGCAAGCACAAGTTAATGGAGAACTTGCTGAAAGCTGGGATGGAAAATATTAAACAACCCTCCACTTGGGGAAAGGGAGGGTAATAGAATGCTGCCAATTTTTGTAAATTGGTCTTAAGTTGCAAATACACTGATATAAAGGCAAGGCTGTTTGTGAGAGGTCTTGGTAAAGAGACAATCCTGAGTCAAACATAGCCAGGACAGTTAAAAACTGAGTTAGTGATTAGCCATGTATGTGAGATCTTATACTTCCCTCTTTCTTGATTCCTATAGTTTCTCTTATGTATACAGAAATGACATGAGCTTTTTTCTTGGAATTCTTTACCTCTTTATTCTAGAATATTTTCCTTTGCATTAGATATAATCATCCTTAACAGTAATGAGGAAAAATAAAAAGGAAAAAAAATCTGCATCTGAGAAGAAGCCAGGTAGAGCTGTAATTAAAGGTTGGCATTTTTACCTAGTATGCAAGAATAGATTTTCCATTTTTATATGTTCTCTCAAGAACAACTTGTACAAATTTATATGAGTTTGCATCATTCTGTCATTTCTAGATGTGACAAATGATTCTGGACCTAAATTTTGCCTAGCGAGAAAATACTTGAAAATGAGAACCATGCAGAAGCCAACTTATGACGGGATCTTGCGATCTTCTTGGAAGAATCCCATGAGATACAATTCAGGACAGAATAGAGCTGGTTATCTTTCAAAGGTCATATCTCCCAAGCTCCAGAATGATCTATGCCAGTGCGAGCAGGTTAAACAAGAGTAGCAGGAGGCTTTCATGGATGAAAAAGTTGCTCCCAACAGAACTCTAATATTAAGAAGAAGCATAAAAGAATTGGAATCAGGAACAGGGGACTGAGCAAAAAGAAGCATAAAAGAATTGGAATCAGGAAGAGGGGACTGAGCAGGAATATGGATACACTGAGTACATAGGGATGGCGTTAGGAAATCCCTTCAGAGCTAAATCTGCCATGAGACAGGAAAGGCAACAAGAAGGGTTTCTACAGGTAATTCAGAAGTAAAGTTAGACTACAGAAAATGAGGGCCCGCTGCTGAATGGGGCAGAGGACCTGGTGATACAGAACATGAGTAATGGCACAGGTACTTCATCTCACTTTCTCCTAGTAAGACTGGCCTTCAGCAATCCCAGGTCCCCAAGAACAATGGGAAGTTCTGGAGCAAGGAAGACACCCTCAGTGGAGGAGGAGAGACAAAGTCTTCTCGGAAGTTCTCACTGACAGGACAAGAGGCAATGGGCACAAACTGAAGTACAGGAAACTCCCCTTAAAAATAAGAAAGTTTTTTTACTGTGAGAGTGGACAAACACTGGAACAGGTTGCACAGGGGGGCTGTGGAGCCTTCTTCCTTGGAAATATTAGAAGCCTGACTGGACACAGTTCTCAGAAATTTGCTTTGAGAACATGGTTGGACTAGATTATCTCCAGGGGTCCCTTCCAACCTCATCTATACTGTTATTCCGCAATTTCTTTTTTTCTTTTGTCCTTTCCTACACACATTCCTTTTATTTAAAGTCAAAAGAATGAAATTACAACAGCAGGATCTCAGAACTTTCTGAACTAAAATTTTCCTCTTTCTCTCACAGTTTTAGGATTTCATTACCCATTTAGTCTTAACATATACTAGCATACGCTTGTCAGCCTTCTCTCTTTAAGTTAAGAGAAAAATCATTTTTAAATATATACAGTATAGAATCATAGAATCATAAAATGTTAGGGGTCGGAATGGACCTCCAGAGATCATTGAGCCCAATCCCCCTGCCACTGCCGAAACACCTAGGGTATGCCACAGAGGAGCAGATCCAGGCAGGTCTTGAAAGTCTCCAGAGATCATAGAAGAAACTTTTAATCTAAGATGTATACTCACAGTATAGGCATGTAAAGAATCTATATGTATGCATTAGATAAAGATATACCTTATAACCCAATAAATAACTTGTCCTAGGCAGGTCCATAGCAGAAATTCCTGGAAGTAATTTAGGAAAGTTTGCAACACTTGTTGAAGACAGTTTTTTCAGTACAACCTTGGATTAAGAAAAGTAGCTACACAATTTAGTTTAGTGCTTTTCTGAAGAGAAATCCTTGAAAATGATAATGAAAAGAAATAAAAGAGCATCCAGAGGGACCACCACATTATATCTCAAGCATCAACATAGCAAGCACATTTAAAATGCTTTAAACAGTTTGAAAATACTTTATACTACTATGGAAATTTTCACAGATGCATATTTAAGGACAGAAGGACTCCTAGGAGAATTTGATGCACCTGCTTGCAAAATTTGCACCATAGACACCCATCTCATGATTCCTAAAACATCATACTTTTGTAGCTTCAGCAAAAAAAATCTAGCCTTTATTTCCAATAAGAATAACCATGAAAAACAGTAGAATCATTAAAAGGTTTCAAAAAAATAACTGTTTCAGTGTATTTCACTTTGACTTTTGATTTGACCTTGACTAAATTGAAAGCACATAGAAAAATATACAGTGAATGCTCGATGTAAGGTATACTAATATCTGGCTAACTGCCTCTGCTGTGAAAGCTCTTTCTATTTTAGTAAAATTTTATGAACAAAAGCATTTTCCAGAAACTGATGTAGTATGTTCAATACATTTTTATACCCAAGCTTAATTGCAAAAGCTTTTTCATAATAACAAATATTGTCCCAAGCAGAGACTATATTTAATAAATATGTTTATTATTTTCCTTAATGAAGGCAATGTTTAAAAACTGTAGGTAATCCCATTACACTGTACTTCAATTATACAGCCTAGCTCTCCTACCCTCCTGCTGATAGAAGACTACCTCATCTCAGTTTCCATTTATATACATTAAGTCCTTCCAAAACCACCTTTGTTATTACACGCAGCATGTTTAGCCCTATCAGAGAAAAAGCTGTAATTGGGAAAGACCAAAATGCATTTTCAAGCCTAAGAGAATCACAAGAAAAGTTTATTATATCAATTAAAATAATCTTCTCTCCACAGAACAAATATGACCTATTTGTACAGAGAAACACTGTAGGACTAGTTCAGATCCTTGATAAACTGTGGTTTTTCTGCTCAAGTCATTCTTACTAGAAAATTTGTGATAGAGACAAAGTTTGTCTTCAAACTATCATAATAAAAGAATAGGCAAAAAGACTACTGGATGAACCTAGGGAAATCTAAAACTCGATACATAGTATTTCAATACATACCGCAAATTAAATATTTCAATTCTTGGATTAAACTTCTACTTCCTATAAGCAGAAAAAGACTACTGACAGAAGAGGACTACTGACAGAAAATGTCCTGGAAGATTATGAAAATAAAAATGGTAGATACAAGAAGTAAAATCTGCACAACTGATGCCAGTTGTTGTTATTGAAGAATTTCATCTCAATGTCAGGAGGCAACCAGATGAAGCTATGAAGTATTGACTTTAATTGCAGTTACTACCTCAAGTCAGAGCTTTAAGTATTGAAGTTATTCCTGCCTACAACAAAACTAGATCTGTTCAACCAGAACAGCATTAAACGTAGCATCAAACAGGAGGCTCACAGATCCTATAATTGAACAAGCCCAACCTCCAGGCTCTCAAGTTGCTGAAGGATGTAGGAGCAAGATGTGAGGCATCTCTCCTTATTAGATGTTTCTGATAGTCAATTTTCCTTCCTCAGCACACTGTACCTTACTTTGCCATTAAACTTGGTCAGTCCCAGCCACTTCAACAAAGTTTTCAATAGCCTGCTCATTCACATATTTTCAGAGTGTCTGACTGCAACAGCATAGCTATTCACAACTCTAATTTTACTGTGTTGATTTTTTTTTTCCATCCCACCTCACAGCAACTTGTTCAGATTATTCTACTTTTGAACATTTCTCAACATACTTCTTGTTGTTGTTTATATGGGCACTAGAAATAAAAGTAATGTTCTAGAGAGTATTACAATATTTCTACAGTGCCTCTATAAACTTTCTTTAAGCCAGGTACTTTAGGTAGTGCTTTGCTTATGCCAAATTCAAATTTTTTCATCTTAAAAATTCCTGGCAGTGTGCTCTATAAGATATGTCCTTATGATTTGCAATATGACAGGAGAAGTCAAGTGCAAGTACACTGCAGTTTAGAAAGCATGTTCAGTTTTTATAGGGAAATGTTGCTTCTCCTAGAAGTTCCAAACTTTTAATTTCTTTTACCCTGATTTGTTTTTTCCTTATCACTTGGTGACTGTCAGAGAATTGGGATCACTGCCAAAGATGTTTACCTCAATTTTGTTTCCAGTCCTAAATTAGATTCCTCCTAAATACTAAATTAGATTATTAATCAGTTAAAATCTAAATCTTCATTATTAATTTACTAGAAACAATACAGCAGCTTGTAAAACATTTATGCAGCAGTAAACGGAGAACCACTTTGCAGAGATCACGACATGCTTAATTTACTACACAACTAAATATTTAATTACAAATGGTAGCAGAGCTGAAGGTGCTGCATTGAAATTAAACAATTTTTTAAACAATAAAAGTCTTAACTGTATTGTAGGCAGTAATGGTAAATTTCTAAAACAAGTAGGAGGAAATATGCTCCCTTTTGTGGGATTTGCCCTTACCAGTTAAGTGAAGAATCATGTACTTGGTTATTGAGTTTGCATTTTATTGGTGTCTGTTCCCTGCAGAACTTTTAACAGAAAAAATTTTTAAATGGCATTTTAAATTATTTGAAAACACAATGCACTTCCTATGACAATTAAAATAAACAGAATTTGGAGAGGTAAAAATGGCAGTGTATTCTTTACAGCAGGTTATCTTTTTTGCATTTGCAATGCAATAGCCTTGATTCAATGACTTCCTTGCTAAGAGTACTATCTCTAATTAGAGTAATGAATGTTAACTTTCTTGTGCATCTCTATTTAATACTTTGTTTCAGATTCAGTTTTCAGAACCTCCCAGGTACAATTTTCTAAGTGTATTTGCATTTATACATACAGATTTATGCAATACAAGAAATCACACATAGACTGTAAAAAGCCATCTCGACATGGATATGTCCTTCCCAGTGTTGAACCTAAAAAGCAAATGATGATATGTGGCATATCTATTTAAGGTGAGCATTCAAAACAGATATTCTTTGATCAGTAATTGTAGCTGCATGTTGTCGAATGTATAGCAAGATGGGGAATGAGGAGTTTGCTTTTTCTTTTACTTTTTTTTTTAAATATTCCTTCTTATTTTCTCTGACTCAACATGGCTCTCAGAAGAGGAAGACAGGGACATTTTTTACCTTTATGAACAAATATAAACATGAAGAATGGAGAGAGCAAAGCAAGATAGGCTGGAGAAAGTTAAGACAACAGTGTGTCCCATTTCAAGAGGAAGACTCAATCAAGAGAATATTACATCGCACAAAACAACTATCAAGCTATAAGCATAGTCCTGAAAACAAAGAGTAGCAACAGGATGGCTTTCACTTAGTCTTAAACATCTATTTCAAAAAGGCTATTTGATATTTCTTAACTGTCAATCTGTTTTTATTAAAAATATAGAATATTGTGACCTTTTTCTACCTGATAAAAGTACATTACAATCTTGTCAAAAACAATTCATTTAAAGTCTTGAGAAAAGTTGTCATCTAAGAAGACCATAGCTATGTATGTATAACTCATCATCCAACTAGAAAACAGTATCATATCTAGAAAGAAGGCAAACCACATTTTTCTATATCATCCTATGTCTCAGGGCTAAAGAGTATTTGATAGATTTCTCCAATTGTATGCTACAGTTATTCAAGACTCTAAACAGAAGAAAGGAGGTAGGCCTCTCATTTCACTTCAGCATCTAATATGTTATCCTAATGGTATGACCTCGCTTCTCAAGGTGACTTGTAAAGTAAACTTTTTAAAAGTAAGATGAGAAACATCACTGGTATTAATCAATTCATGCTACGTTTAAATATTGCTGCACAGAATATGGAAGAAGAACTTAATGGAAGACAGACTGAAGTAAAAAGAAGATTGAAGAAAATAAAATCTTAGTCTAGGACTGAAATGAAGAGTTTTCATTCAAAGTCTGCTTTTCAAATCCAATTCCATTTTAATAATGACAAAGTTATTGCACTGTTGAGCTTCACAAAAGGCATGTGATAGCCTCAGACTACTTAGTAGTGGATAAGATGAATTAATTGGTTAACTAATAGGATAGCTGAACATAATGAGGCTGTCATTTCTGAACAGACTTGCAGTGTGGAGGGGGGTGGAAAATGTGGGGAACCTTGTTTTGCTGTTTTCTGAGGTATATGCAAGCTGTTGTGAAAAAGGGAGCTTCAGTCTTCAGAACAGTGTGTGAATCCTTCACATGACATTTGGGCCTCCTTCCTGGTGGTAAAAACTCTCTTACTGCACGTACAAGCTAATCCCCTGATTCTTTTAAATTGTGCATCTGAAGCTGTTAACATATAATAAAGCTATAACCAAGTTTTCCTTGACATGCATCAACATTTAAAGTAGTGTATGCAGATAAATTCTTTTGCACCATAAAAAAAATTATGCACTTCCTTTAAAATAAACTGTCTTAAGAACCGTATTACATGACAATAATTCTACATTTTACTGCTGTTTGCACACACACATCTTTGTCAAGGTACCTTCCAGTGGGAGCAAGCTACATACCTACCAGCTGCAACAGCCCATATAATATATTAAAAACATGTAAAGTATAATTTGATAATCTACCTTAGAAACCAGTGAGAGAATTCTCATCCCAGTTTTCTCCAGGGACTCTAATACCAAAGGACAGATTGTTTCTTGACAGTGTTTCGAACTGATCTCTATTTGCAAACACAGTGAATGATGCCAAATGCAGTTCAGAACACAAATCAAACAACTATTTTATTATGCACTGTTTTGAATTGCATATGCAAGAGAGAGAGACGAGTAATGCCAAAAAAAAAAAGTCATACTTGCCCATCACACAAGCCATTTTCATAATATACTTGAACATTGCATAAAATTGCAAAGAAACAAAACAATTCCAATAAAATAATGAGCACATTTTGACTTAAATGTTATATTCACAATGCTACACTCCGGGATTTAACAGAACATGATAATAGAACATGTAGATCAAGTGTGGAAAATCCCACTAAATTTACAAATACAACAGCTACACTACTTTTTCTCTTTGAAAAAAGAAAACAAAACTAGGGGGAAATGTCAATTTTATTTAAAAAAAAAAAAAAGCAGGTAAAAGAAATTGAGAAATAAACAATTCTTTGAAAAAACAAGGTAGTTTGTAGTCAATGATAATAAGCCCACATTCATTAGAAGCATGTCCAAACTTATTCCATTTGAATCACAGCATGAGCACTCAAGGTAGCAATTAGTGCAACCATTGGTGTGGCAGTTGCTTTCTCAATGTCTTCGTGTCTGTCTTGGTTTTATTTTTGAGCAAACAAGATGGAATTTAACTGGAAAAAATACTTAATCTGTTTCTATGATGATCACTATAGCAGCTAAATCAACAAAGGAAAACCTGGTTTAGATGACATGGTGTAGACACCTATGGATCATGAATTAAAGACTTTGTTGAAGCTGACAGGCACATACATACAACAGTCTGTATGCCAGAATGATAACTTGTTGGGGAAAGAGAAGAGGCGTCACCAGTGTGTGGCAGACAGATAAGATTAATTTAGAGTCCTCTTAGATTAAATAGGAGTGAAGGAGAAAAGATATTCAGTTCTTTACAAAGAGTTCACGTATAGCTGATTAACAGATATTCCTTTAATGAACAAAACCTAATTTAAACAGGAGTACCCCTTATTGCTCATTAATTGCTACAGGTAGGTGTTAGGTCTGTGCAGATGGAATGAGCGAGAAAACAAGACCAAAATCACTCACAGATGAAAAAAAGAAAAATATTACTTTGAAATAAAGGATTGCAAAGGATTAAGTTCAGTAGTTTACTGTTGATCAGTATCTTATTTTAGGGCATCACTCTTGAATTTTTTCAGGATTAGTTGAATTTATTTATTAGTGTTATTATTAAAGTGATTGTGAGGTGGAAGTGAGTTATAAGCATAATAAACTTAGCAGCTTATTCCTACTGGCATATATTAATCATGTTGCATATGGGATTATATCCAAGTGCAAATAAAAAAGGGGGAAAAAAGAAAGAGCTGCATAGCTATATGTTTCTGGCTTAAATCACAATATAAGAAAACACCTTAGAATTCCAAGTGTGCTAAAGGAAAAGGCCCAACGAGCTCTGGATACAAGAACACTAGCATATTTTTCTCCGGACAGTTGTGTGTGAAAAGATAAGATCTCTCCATAAAACTGGATAATAGAGCACTTACAAAGTCCCTTTGAAAAGATTCCTCCAGGGATCTGAGATAGCTCCAGTATCTGTTCAAGCAGGTAGTTCTACAAATAAGTGATGCACTTTCTTCATCCCACTGAATCTGATCAACATAGACCCTTCTTTGCCCAAATACAAATACAACTATCCACTCACCTTTACAAGTACATGAGATATCTCTTAATCAAGCAGTCATTTCACCTTTAGTAAGGGCAATAACTAGACCTGCAAGTTTTATCACTTTATCTCAAGCTCAGTGAACTAGAAATAATTTATTAAGTTTGGGTTTTGAAAGAGAGCACTTACTAAGAAATCTAAGGTATATATGCAAATATTGAAGGAAAGAGACTTTACATTGCTTGTAATTAAATATATATATAAAATAATGTAAGGGAAAATCTGCTTATCTGGTATTGTATTTTATAATTACTTAATTACATAGTTTCTATTCTATGTTGTGAACAATTACTGTTTCAAGCAAATTTCTTACCTCTTTCAAAATAGATTGCTGGGTTACTTATAAACAAATAAAAAGAAACAAGAATACATAGCCTAGAAAATGTTAATCTGCAATGAGCTACGTTAAAATACAGATATGAAAATGGTCTGGATATCAAGTGGTATCTTGACATGAAGAATTATTTGTCACTATGGCCAGGACACTGTCAGGAAAATTGACTAAATGTGCCTCCCTTTACAGACAAATTTATTGTTACACGGTCCAGGTTTGTTAACTTCTTAGGCAAATCATTCTGTCTTTTTGCAAATATTTCCTTGTAGGCTGACAGTCTACCAAGGATACTCAATTTACCCAGAACTACTCTAAACCCAGACACACAGAATGAAAAACTACCTGCTGGACTATGTTCTACTTATCTAGGCTGCACTACATTACATTTAAACTTACTTATTTAAAATGATACTGTAGTTTGTGGATGCTGCTTATGGGTAAACTTTATTTTTGCTTGTGCTTGATAGTCCAGAAATTTCATGTCATTTGTATCTTTATGTATACACTTATTTTCAAAAGTTAATTTGCTTCTGTCTTGAATTTTAAAATTAATAAAATAATTCAACTGGAATGATAAACAAAACCTTTGGGGGTAAAACTTACATATTTTCAAATACAGTTCTTAGAAGTGATAACACCATAAAGAGCACTTTAGTATCTAAAACCTAGAATGAGAATTCTGACACTGTTCTTCTGGAAAAGGGTGGTGAATGCCAGTTCATTTGAACAGTTTTCATGGGCCCTGTTGTTTTGTTCACATAAATAACCTCCTTTTAAAGTGATATCTTCAGATGTAAAAACTCAACAGCATGGCTAATTCAAACAGTGTTTATAATTTGGGTCTCACAGATGAAACATGTTCCGCTTCTGAACAAGCAGAAAAAAACAATATTTAACTTCCCTATTGAAATTAAATGATAGGGTGAGTTTGGCAAGTCTTTCCCCACTTTTGGTATTGAACCTTGAAATACAAATTCTATCAATAGAGTGAAGCATTATCAGAAGATTTTTCACTCTGCTGCAGCTCACACTCTCAGATAAAATGATTGATTGCTCAGTTACTTTTCTGTACCTCTTCCAATCATTTAGACTACTTATTTTTATAGCATAACCACATGCAGTTAACATCTCTTGATTTCTGCTTGATTGTGGTTTAATGAGGAAAATTCAAGACATCAAGCTTTGCCTTAATTTATTCTAGATTTGATGTTCAAATGATCACGTTTACTCTTATAACAATAATTCCTTCATGAGACAAAATCAAATAATTTTCATAACTTTAATAAAACAGGTAAGAGCAGAGCGGGCTTGAAAGAAGCTTAGATGTTTTCAGGTGAATATTAGTGTCAACTTTTCCTGTGCTCTAAATATCCTTCTAGTTGAGGGCAAGTGTAACACTAGCAATCAAGCCAAGACAACCAGTCTGAGATAACAACTACATTATATACTGGAAAGGGTTTATTATCTAGCCTAGTAAAAACAATAAAGTTCAAGGAACATTAACATTCTTGAGTTTTGCATGGCAAAATGAAAACATTAAAAGCAATTAATAGGCATGATCCTATTTCACTTACAGAAATAAGAAGTTTTAGCCAGGACTGGTTGGCAGCTCAGATTTCCAAAGTTTTAAGGTTTTTCAAAACACTTTGATTTATTTCTGAATTAAAAGAAAGCTTTTCAATATATCATAAAAATATGACTCAAATAAAAATACTGGTGCACACTACTTAACTTGAAAGAACCATTACTACCATGGTTAGGACATGTTAGGCTGCCATTCATCCAGTTCTCCCCAGATGTCTTCTACTCTCTAGGTGAAATTTTACTCTCTAGATGAAGTTTTCCTCTACACTCTAGATGAACTTTTACAAGTAAGAATTCACATCTGGATTTATAAGGCTAATATCTACCAGGAAGTCCTTAAGTTGTGTGTGGGAGTCAATGAGACAGTGACCTGCAACAGGGCCTGACTTGTCTGACCACAGCCTCCAAGGAAATGCTGGGCTGGATGGGAAGCAAGGATGAGAAATGCAGGCCAGGAACAGAAGTGCTGGCACTCAACTGCTGATACTGGTTAGGGAGATAAGAAAAACAGCCCAGGAGCTACCGCAGGTCTTAGTGAGAGAAGGTCCACCTCCTCCCTTTGGTCTCCCAACTCTTTGCAACCTACTAGTACCCCCTTTCCCTTTCACCAAGCCCCAAAATAGCTTCTCCAGTGTAGGACAAGTTCCAGCTCCTGAGAGCCCCTAGTCCTCAGGCTGCAATTCTGCAGGGCTCACAGTATCAAGAATAAACACGTCCCACTCGTTTTGTGACAATTTGTATGCCAGGTCTCCCAGAGCAGGGTCTGTCATATTCAGGTATGGGGAGATGAGCAGCTGGGAGGTACAGGGAGATGGAGGTATGGGGATGGAAATTCCAGCTTTGGAAAAGATGGTGAGCTCTGGAGACACTGGGGACCAAGCCCACCCGCACTGCCACAACTTGTGCAGGTATGGAGCAGACACAGAGGAGCACCACACTCACATTAATGCCGCCTTAGCTCTTCCCACAAAGGACTGCCCGAATTGTGAGTCTTTTCCTTGCTTTTTTGTGCACCCTCTGACACTGCATACTCCATTTTGTACCTTGGAAACTCTGCTTCCCTAGTCACCTGGGAGATCCAAGTTCAAGTCCTTGCTCTACGCAATTACAACGCAAAGTTCTGACATTATAAGGAACTACACTTTCAGGTTTTGCATATGTGTGTGTGCTCACATGAGTCCGTGCTATAACTATTCTGTCAAGCCCTCAGCCAATTTTCTTCTGTTTCTTAGAAAAACTATTTTAAAAAACATTCTTTACTTGGACTCATCCAAGGAAACTAAGCATAATAGAAAAATCTGTTATGGAACCAAACTCTAGTCTGCTATCCAGATTTTAACTGCGAGAAACTCTTTTTGCACACATAGGCTATTAGAAATTATTACTGTATGTTATTACCTCGAAAAGCACATTAAGAAAACAATGTTTAATTCAAATCATGCATACAGAGAAAAAGCTAATTATTTTTCCAGAAAAAAAATACATAAGGTAATACGGCATAATAATTTGATTACTCAACCAGTATACAAAAAAACCCCCCACCAACAACAAAAAAACAAAACCAAAACAAGCTGTGTGACTAAATAATATTTTTCCTTTACTTTTTGATAAAATGATTTTCATATCTGTGTTCTCCTGTTACAAGGTATTGTACTGAAGATGTCAGTGTTAATCAGCTTCCAATCATCAATAGCACTAACTGAAATAGCATCCTGCTAGGAATGTGATTTTCTGCTTTTGCTGGAGTACCCAATTGATTTATGTAAAAAAACCGTACAATAATTTATTAAAAATAAGGCATGACTGTGGAATAAAGCTCCAAGAAAGATATTATGGTTTTAATAAAAGACAGTAAGTAAACATTTTACAAGATTTTTTTTTTTTTTTTTTCATACTTACTGTCTTCTGGCAAGAATAAAATTCCTTTACAAATATGCTAATAACATGTTCACAAAATATTAAAAAAAAAAAAAAAGCTTTTCTCTAAAAATTGCAAGCTATGGCTTCAATGCTTGAATAGCACAGATCTCAGGTTTTTTGGTTATTTTTGAAAGTCCAATAGAGCCAAATAAGTAGCATTATAATAGATTTATACAGAAATATTTCAAATACCTTAAGACAAAAAGAGCCAAAATTTTTAAAACATTCTTTTAGTCTATGTTAAAGAGTCTATAAAGAATAATATATTTTCTTAGTGAATACCGGCACTGTTTTATGAAATTTTTCGGAACAATCTATAAACAAGTACACTTTAAATAACCCATACTAAATCCGTTTTTAAAGCTGCTGAGTGAGCCCCATTGTGTCAGGAGTGGAATGTGTCCACTCAACCTGCCACTGTAATCTTGAAGGAAGCCTGAAAGCAAATGTTCCTCTGGAGGGAGCCCCTCAGGACTAAAGAAGATCCAGTCTGCAACTTTTTTTCCTTCCATAGCAACATGCAAACAGCAGGACAGTTTATATGATGATCCCTTTGTTGCAATATGCTTAACGGCAAAAAAAAAAAAATTGACAGTCCCATGTATAGTTACTTGCATTTCTGTTTTCCTTTATGCATACAATATGAAATACAAAAATCACTATTATTTGGATAACTTCCCAATGGCTTGGATGTTTGAAATTCCAAATTACCACACAGCACCTTTTTAATGACTGGGAATGTTTTTCAGAAAAAACAAATTCTCCCCTACTCAACTCTAAATATAATGTATTTCTGCTGATCATTTTCTCTAGGTACAGAGATTTCCCAGTTACAGAGGAATTTAGGCAATGGATAATTACTTAGTGGATTGGTGGCTGTATTACATAGCATAAAACATATCACAGAAATAATAAAGCAACCCATTTATAAATTCTTTGACTACATCAAAGACATCAAGGAAAAGAGGAAGCCATCATTACCAGACTAATGAGGTAAACTTTATAACATTACATTGAAGTTTTTTTCCCCTAATCTAATGCTGAGTTTATAAAAGAGGAATTAGTCCCATTTTAAAAAATGGTTTTTATGTTAATTTAGAAAAAACTGGAACTCAGGTCTACTTGCTAAATATTTTCTATATTTAGAGCAAAAGGCAATTGACTTGATATTCCCCAATTATCATTAGTGAAAATTCTAAAACAATTTTAAGTTTTGCTCATGGAGAAAGAAGGCAGAAGAATCTAACCTATGAGGTCTTCCAGAAAACAGCTGGTTAAACATAGTTAAATTTTATGAGAAGAAAAATACTGAAGGATAGTACTGACCATTTTTACATCTTTTTACACCTATGGGATCCGTTCTGCAGCGTAGTTTCAACAAGTATCATGAAACAAAATTCCCCAATATTATAAATGCTTAACATGTTATTACATTCTAATTTATCCTACACTAGAAAAAAAAAAAGAAACGAGCAGCAAACAATTAATGGTTAAAAGCCTGATATTGTATTAATAAAAATAATGCAGTACAGCAACAAGTTCACTGGAGTGCTCCCTTTACACACAGCATATCAGATGTACAGCTGTTTGTCTCGCAAAAAAAAAAAATAAATAAAATAAAAGAGGGCATAAAGACTTTTGAAAGGATTCTTCTCCCCAATATTTAATAATATGCAGAGTATTCGAGGATTCTTGCATGAAATCATGAATAGCAATAGGTTGTTTTTCAGGGTATTAAAAAGAGCTAACCAGACACACAACAGGATGCCAGCAGCCAGCTTGCATGAGACATAAGGCTTTATATTCCCACTAGGAACATACCTTCTCTGTTTTTGCTTTCCTGGCGTTATGCACAAACCTGCGTCCCAGCTTCTTGGCATACCAGATAGAGGCAAACATTGTAGTGATGAAGATTTCGGTCTGAATATGCAGCACACACACACACAAAAAAAAAAAAGCAGCCAAAAAAAAAAACTTCTTCCACAACTGAGATACAAATCTAATAACGCTGGTTAAGGTCTCTCAACTATGCTGTTGCTTTGTCAGGTCCTCTCATGCTGTCTTCTGAAAAAAAAAAACAACCAACCAACCACCCAGTGTGTCCAGTCTGCAGGTGTATTTACATACTGCCAGCAGGAAGTCCAGGGTGAGGCATCTTTGCATCCAGCTCACATCCAGTCTGCTAAATTCCTGTCTGCAGTTCTTTAGCACTGTCACCACAAACTACATATGTGTCAGTATGAAAGGAAGCTGCAGTAAACTACTGTAGCAGACAGCTCACCTCCTCTTCTCCTGTTCTGAAATTTAACTCCTTGGTTCTCTTTGATTTGCCAGCATGCAACAGAAGCAGCAGTAGTTCAAATATGAGATACTCAGCACTGCAGGAAAGGAAAGGGGTACAGAAGTGCCAAAAATAGAAATGTATATTAACTGTTAAGGTGAAGGAACAGGTGGTTTTCATGTTTGACTGCAAATAAGATTTGAAAGAAAAATGGATTTTACTTTGTTCTAGTGGTTTGGGATCTGTTCAGAGATATTTTTGTTACCTAGTTTCAGTTCACAACAGAAAGACATCATAGCTGTTCAGTTCATTTGCTGATGTCATACATGTCATGCTGAAGGATTTAAGACTCACTCAAGGACTTCTGTTTTCCTTTGATAATGGCTCCATGAAATAGAAAACTCTTTTTTTTTTTTTTTCTTTCCAAATTAATCTTTAACTTCTGCCCTACCTAGGCTTGCTTTTCCTTCTTCCTTCAATTGGAAGATGTTAGGAAGTACTTATGAAGACCTATTTTTGCAGTGAAAGAGCAATGTTCTGTTTTCCTTTTGCCACATACTTCAGCTTTAACCCCTGCACTTCTCTTCAATTTTAATCTCTAAACAATAAGCAGAAGCATACCTTTTTGGTTCCAGACATATGACTACCCAGATGTTCCTCACAGCCAGAGGCAATATCAAAGATCTAAACTTATTTATGTACTGTATTTGATAGTACTTCATATTACAGGGCAAATCCTGCTCCTTGCCCTCCCTCCTACACTTATGGAGATACCAATATGTGGGAGAACCACTGCTGTCCAGTATGTGGGGTTCAATATGGAGTGCACACATAGCAAGAATAATTTCTGCTTTGTTATTCTTTGGTAAAGAGCAAATGAAAATTAATAGATGCCTGGCAAAGGAAGTACACTCATAGCAATCTAGTATAAGGCTCTTGAGGCCAAAGAAAAACTTTTTCTGCCCCAGGATTTTCAGAGAATGGCTGAAACTATTTTCTCCCGGGTGCATGAATTCAAAAGGGAAAATATGCCACTCCCACTTAAAATTTACAGAGAACATCCAAGTTACTGGAGCTGCATGGCATTGCCCAAGCCTGCAGGCATATACTGCTCAATTCTGTTAAGATTATGAAGAGTTCAAAGAATTCCTTCAACACATTTTAAAATAGTAAGTTGGTTAACTGAATTGAAATTTTTAGATAGTGATTTTTTCCAAGGAAACTACAAGGTATATAATCAGTTTCTGCTTGCCATCTAAAACCTTCTGACAAAATATTTGGTAACTGGTAATATTTCTGGCAAGAGAATAGTTTCTAATTACTCTCAATTCAGATACATATTTAATCGTAGCAGTCAGAAAATTATAAGATCACAAGACAGGGTAAAATCATGTCTCATTTAGAGTACAATTGATAGAGAAGAGCTGTATCTGTCCATAACACCACTCCAACCCTCTTAACTCTGGGCCGATAGAAAGATGGATTCTTCAGGGTGCAAACCCCTTTATTATGCCACATAATAGGCTCACACCACTCCACATTTGTGGGATCACAGAGTGCCCTATAATGAAGAGATGGGAGGAGAAGAAAGAAAGATGGTCTGAAAAATTTAGGAAGAATTCAGAGATCGTGTTTCTAGCTGGGATATCACTGTAAGGAAACACAGATGGGAAAAAAAGTGCAAAAAAAAAAAGAAATGACATCATTACACTGCTTAACCAACACTATAGATGTTAAAGTAGAAAGAATAGGGAAAAAAAATCTTACAGATTACATGCATAAACAGTAGAACACCTCTCCAACTCTGCTCCCATGCTTTTATGAAGAGAATAAGTATAAATTGAAATCATTGCACTACAGCCAAAAAAGGATACATTCTCTCAGCAACTATTTATATAGTCTTATGTATATTCAGCTGCTGAGAAAATCGGAGGAAATACTCATTAAACAATAAAACCTCCTTTTTATGACTTCTATCATCAACATTAGCAGCTTTACTGAACTATTTATTCAGGAAAAATAGGGAGCAATAAAAAGCCACAATTCATCCCACTTAAAGGGAAAAAAAAAAAAGAATACATTGTTCATTTAAGGAATAATGACAAAGCAATAGGGAGGTAATTTTCTCCACCCACTGGAAATGTTACATCAGGAAGAATAACTCTCACCAAATACTTAATTCTGATTCTAATCAGAAATGCTTTTTAACTATTTCCATGCATTTGTAGATCTATTCAAACCCTACAATACAGCAATGGCCAGAATACAAGCCATTTTCTTACAGCTTCATCATGCAGTAGTCTGCCATACATTGTCAATAGCGGGTTTATTAGGTCTGTACTGGTATCCAGGGATTTTATGATTATTAATATTTTACTGTAACCATAACGAAGCCTGCATTTTACAGAAGTGCTACAAGCCGAGCTGCTTTAGAAGAATTGGAGCTCCCAGCTGCTGTCTGCTCACAGGAGTAATACGTACTTTAGCTTGCTCACTGAAGTGCTACATTACAAGGGCAGCAAGATGCATGCAATTGAGCAGCAATATTATCACAGACAAGAGATAATCAGTTAAGAGTAAATTTTACAAGGGGCTTATTGCTGCAAATGAGTGGGTGGTTTTCAGCAATCTAAACCACATCTATGCTATACATTAAAGTGCATTCTTGTGCCTCTATCAGAAGAACTAGTCTTACCACAAGTGGACACATGGGTATAAGCATGAAGAAATTATGGTGTTAAATCCTATTATTTTTATGATGTCTCCCCAACATTGCAAGCAAAGGCAATTGATGCTCAATATCAAAGCAGATGGTCATTTCAAACACCTTGCCAAATGTATGAACTGAGTATCACCAGTATTTCTGACAGTCAGCCTCCTATTTCAATTTTAACATTGCTCCTTTACTTAAGCAGCACATCGGAAGAAGTGCAGCTTAGCTTTAGACAGAGCATTAATCTTCTCTTGTTAAGGGATAACTTCTCGCAATGCACACGTGGGGTGTCAACCTCCCCCTCACACACCTGTGGTGAAGATAGATGTTAGCTGTAGATTCTGTTTCTCTCCTGCCTCTATCTGAATATATACACACAGTAGTCATAAAATGTGATGACAGGGCCATTTAAAATACAAATACAGTTCAGTCATAAATAATACCTTTCTTGTAAGAATAGGAAGACAGATGAAAAGATTAGTCATTCAGGGTTTGCAGAACTCTGTTTCCAGTGTAATGGACAGAAGACAGAACAGGTTAAAAATGAAATACCAAAAACTTAAAACAATCACTTCACTTCAAGGTTTATATGTTAACACTCATCAGAGCTGTGGATACAGAGACACAGATGATAATGTGAAACTAAGGTAGCTAGCTTTTTTCAACAACAGATATTGATTTGGCTGACTGTACAAGCAATCATTTCCCATCCCCAACACAACTAATTATCTTGCACAGTTGCATGATGCCAAGACATATTATTTAATGACCAGAATATTAGGAAGGTGGGAACCTTAATGCCTGCTATTTCATCCAGAAGGTATAAACTGTAGGCATTCAGACCTTACAGTAGTTAAACCAAGGTTTTGTAAACACCTGAGTTTTCATTCTTTGCTATGAACAGAGGCAAATGGACAAATGTTCCTCCTCCTGTTGCAAGAGACAGTATTCTTACAGGAAACGTATGGTCACTGTTACAAAAAGGGTAGTTACCCCAGCTGGCACCATCCCAACCCATTCTGAATTCTTTTTTGGCCATGGCAGAACCCACTCACAGTTACAGTACAGATGAAAGATTATAATAAAATAGAATCATAGAATCATTTATGTTCAAAAAAGACCTTTAAGATCATCAAGTTCAACTGTAAACCTAACACTGGCAAGGCCACCACTAAACCATGTCTGTAGCTGCCACATCTACACATCTTTTAAATAACTCCAGGGATAGTGACTCAACCACTTCCCTGAGCATCCCATTCCAGGACTTTACAACCCTTTCAGTGAAGAAGTTTTTCATAATATCCAATCTAAACTTCCCCTGGCACAACTTGAAGCAGTTTCTTCTTGTCCTATTCTTGTTCCTTGAGATAACAGACCGACTCCCACCTCACTACAACCTTCTTTCAGGGAGTTGTAGAGAACAAGAAGGTCTCCCCTGAGCCTCCAGGCTGAACAACCTCAGTTGATCCCTGAGTGATAAGCTGCTCCTCACAAGACTGTGCTCTGGACCCTTCACCAGCTTCATTGCCCTTCTGTGGACATGCTCCAGCACCTCGGTGTCCTTCTTGGAGTGAGGTGCTCAAAATTGAACAAAGTACTCCAGTCATGGTCTCACCAGTGATAAGTAAGTACATTTCTACTTATGATGTTTTCTACCAGTTATCATGGTGGAGGCAAATGATTGATTTAAACACCATGGGTGACAGTTAGGCTCTCGCTTGAATGGGTGGTAACCTAGAGACTA
>WUAM01000431.1:37364475-37376137 GCA_024336885.1 Actenoides hombroni
TATTTTATTTTAAAAAAGAAATCTCTATCTAGCAGTCACTTAGAAAATACTTAATACTGAAACCCAAAACATTTTCTTTATACCCACACTGTGCAAAATCTCCAACTGCAGACATGGTTTCAAGCTACTGTGACTTTATTTCTTTCTCCATCTCACTGTTATTTTCTGAACTTTTCCATTAATATTATAGATAGTTACCATTTTCTATTATGTTTCATGCCAGAACGTTATTCTGCTAACCAGTTCTAGCTGACAGCTCCTGGCACAACTCTAATATGAACAATTGTCCCCAGTCATTGAACTCTATTAGTCCAGAGCATCTCTAGGAGGGCACTCATGTTCATTTGCTGTGTTTCTCTCTTCTTTAGTCCTCTGTCATTAGGTTCACAGGTAGCATATTAGCTGTATGGAACACAATATGTAGCTTCCTACAGAGACAGATTGAGGTGTATTAATTCTCTGTCAAACCCATCCATGCAAAACAAATGTGCAGACTGGGATCTCTTATCTTAGGTTACCTATTGTTAGTGTCCCTCCTCACTTTCTTTCTTATTTATTTATTTTTCATTTATAATGTCTTTCTGTTTGGTACAAACTGGACATGATGTCATTCCTATCAACCTGCTCTCATCAACTTTGTTCCCCAGCTCACTCAAGCATAGATCCCTCACATCAGCTGGAAGCAGGTTATCTGGCATTATTTTCTTAAAACTCCTTTGTCTGTACTTCTGCTCTGGAAGACTTAACCTATAATTTCTTTTGTGAAATAGAAATTAGTCAACTTTCTGAAATGCAACAAAACATCTACCAACTAAGCTGTTTAAGAAAAAAAAAAAGATCAATAACACATCCATAATTCATTAAAAATCTGTCACTGTTCAAGCATTTTTTAAGCATCTCATTCTGCCTTAGAGGAATGTCAATGCAGGAACCAAAGAGTGTATTGCTTCAAAATTCCTTCACCATTACATACATGCTTAATCCAAGAAGAACAGGTGGGGGGACATTCCTTTGCTTTGATAGTACATTTTTTACTATTGGCTGAATAGACTATATTTTCCTACTTCTTCTCTCAAAAGAAAATGCTACAAAGCAAGCAAAATATGAGAAAATATAGAAACTCAAACACAACTGACCTATATTTTACCTATCTTTTTTTGCTAAAGCAAAAAAAGCTGAGATCAAAAAAATCACACAAAACCAAAAATAAAGACAAAAACCCATCACCCCATACCAGCCAGAAATAAGTTTATATCTGCTAAATATATATTAACATTTTAAAATATTTTTATTATAGATTGCTCTAGTAATGTGCCTGGTCAACTTCTGAATCACACACAAACAGACATAGATACAGTGCTGTGTGGAGAAAGAAATCAGTTTTACTCACAGTTTGGCAGTTTGGCAACACTTCCAATCAAAGCAATGTCAATTTTGTATGCTATACTGGCCTTGCTATAGGCATTTTTCCTGATCTCCCCCTTCTGTAAAAACTGATAATTACTTGGGAAGGTCAGTACCTCCTGCTCTGTGGTGCTCTTGAAATACTATGATAGAGCTGCCACTCACAGATGATACTGGGAAAATTGCCATGACCAGAGAGCTGCTACTTGTTTTCTTTTGTTGTCTGTTTTGTTTTTGAAACGAGAATAGCGTTTATTGGGCTAAAATTATTCTGTGCCTGGATATCTTTTCAGATATTCAAATGATCCCAGTAGTACATAGTATAGATAGAGAACTTAAGCTGTAGCTGCAAAATACTTTTCGGAAATGTTTGCAAAGACATTAGCTGTCATAAAATGCACAATTTACCCCTGGACCATGATTCTTTCAGGTGCTGTTGCTCCCTGAATAATCAAACTCTGTTTTGCTTCAAAGCAGTCAGCTCCTTCCAGGTGCTATACCCTGTAGTACATCCTTCCTAATTGATGATTTGGGATCTGATGTGGGCTATATTGTCCCTAAAAATTCACCAGCACCTGTGAGCTTCACTCCAAGCCCAGCCAGTGCAGAGCTCCTAGGATTTCTGAGAGTTTCTTCATTTCTCACATAATCTCAAACTAACCATCACACAAAACTGGCAACACAACATGCCTACTTTTTGCCACTGTCATAGGCAAACTTGGGCTGAGATACCTGACTTTTAAATGTCTAAAAAAATCCAGGTAAATCGTGCCTTGACATAACATTCATAAACATCCTATACTACTGAACAGGTAATGTTCACTTGTGTTTTTTCTTAAGTTGACAGACAGAAATATATAATTATATCCCTTCTGTATAATTATGATAGTTAAGAGTAACACTAAGAAGAACATTTGATGTAATAAGATTAGTGGCATTCAAAGACATCTTAGTCTCAGTATACTTTTTTGACTCTTATTACCACTGGCTTTCTAAAAGGACAAACTGAAAATATTTGGGTTTGTGTTCCACAGACACAGATGCTCAAGATGGTCAAGAAAGACATTGGATCATCCCAGTGTACTTTAAATTTCTGCAGATATCTTTTAACAAGTCAAAGTATACATTCATACTATGGGGCTGTGCACCCCCACTTGCATGTTCGATTCTAACAACTTTATTTGGAATTTTGCTGGACTTTCCAGTAACTATTTAAGAAAGAAGGCTTTTCTTACACAGGACCATCAACATAACTCTTCCTTATTGCTAAAGCAAGTCTTGCCTACAATTTGTTTCAGATAGTATATTTGATTTCTTAGCCAGAGTCTCCGGCTGCAAGTGTAATCACTTATTTGAAGATACTGCTTGACAATACCCAAGGATAGACCCATTTAAAGTTAGTCCCTGGTCACAATATTTAGGAATTAAAGTTCCACAAATACTTAGTGGTTTAAACATTCACCATCCCTCCTGTCCATATGTTTCCAGGAGATTTAAAAGGATGGCACCTTATCATGCATTTTCCACCAGGGACAGATAACCCTTGTAAAGATTAATGTGCTGCCAGACTACTCTACCATCCCCAAATGCATCACTTCAAACTTTCATTAGACTGGTTAGGGTTTTTTCTCCCCACTAACCTGAATAATGCCCATAGAGCTTTCTCTTATATGCTACAAGGAAGGATTTCTAAAACATATCAATACAAAATATATTTCCAATATTAGCATTCATTTCACATGTGCATTCTGAATAAGTAGAGTCAGTGCAGCATCAAGACTTCAGACTACATTTTTATGTCATGTTAGACTCCATGATGTTATATGTTACCTTAAAGAGTATATTAAGGATATATTAGTGAAGGTTATTAACGTTGATTTCTCTTATTTTAATACGTGACAATTTTTAGTAGAAGTACTGACAGAAAGCAATGAAATAGTTGAATGCCACTGCACTTTATTAACTCACACCCTGACTTTAGTATTAAAATGCAAACTTGATCCAAAAGATGCAAAAGGCAGGAATTTATTATGCATTAATGCTAGGAGTTACATATTAATTCCAAAAATCAGAGAAAGATTTGACAAGAAAAAAATGTGTCATTTTGATCCCAATTCTGTGAACAGAACAGAAAGCAGGCATCCAAACCCAAACATTTTTCTCTGATACAGTAATTTAAATGAGTTTCTCAGTCATTAATTTATATCTAAAAATCCTGCAGCTAGACAGGATATAGAAAATGAAGAAAATTTACTGAACTAATATTTTAAGTCAGCCTAGATAAAAATGAAAATTAATTCCTCATTTACCTCCTTGCTTTAGAGATCAAAATCATGTTTCTAGCTTGCTGATACAATTATTTGCTTGTACGCTTGCCAGGCAGCGTGATACATATCCATCTTCACTACATACTACATGCCAGCAATTGCTCTGCTTGTGCTAGGCAGTTGGAAAGCAATCTGTTAAAGCCCACAGCACAATGCAAAACCATTCTGCTCTCCTCCTAACACCTTTCTCATTGAGAGGTGTCTTAAAAAGCAATCTCCATCAGCACATCTCCTTACTAAGTCCTGGCCAATAGATCTTACAGTCTACATACAAGTTTTTAAATGATGTTTTCTTGGCTTAGAAGGGTATTTTTATGGGTTTGCAGAATAGCACACGGATGAAAAACTACTTGGTTCTACTTCAGTTAGCTATATATTCTATTACAATTTGGATGACCATTACCCAGCTACTTCTCTAGGTTAGCTAAAGAGCTGGGCAATTCATCAGTCTGCTAACATAACCCTCATTTAATCCTTGTGCACAGCAGAATGTATTTAATATTACAATCCATCACATATCTCCCTTGCTGGTGTCAGTACACAGGGAGTCTTTTGATCTTTTTCTGTTTGAGGTCTACTTTTAAAGTTGTATTAGAAGAATGCATGCACTTTGTAGATGTGATTTCAAAAACGTCTGCCTCGCAAGTTACACAAACTTCTAAACTAGGCACTCTGACAAAATGTAATCCCTATTGCCAGGATAGACGAGTTTAACATCTGTTAACTTGACTCCTTCAGCTCTCATCCATCATGTCTGAAGTCCTGCTGTCCTATTAAAGCATCTCTGAGTTGTTGTAAATAATTTACTTTGGACAAAAAGATCCTTTTGTTATGCACAACACTGAATGTTAGTGATGGGTCGGAATTGATAGGGCACTGAAAGGAACTCAAGAAACTGGCCTGAGTTGCTGGCTTAATGATGAAATTGTTGTGCAACTCTGGGATATTCCCTTCTCTGCTGCATGCTTTTGATTCACCAAATCAGAAGACAACGGTAATACTGATCTCTATAGATCCCTTCAAAGTATGTAGATTAAAAATGCTTTACGGGTCAATATAATTTAAGGAAGGTAAGATTCTATACTATTCATTACATCTAAAAGATACAATGCATAAATGCATAGTAATTTGTTTAAATTTCCAATAATATATACAAAGTTATTTGTAAAACTCCTCCACATTTCCCATTTAGCCTTTTTTATTTTAAGATAAAAAAAATCCAGAAAGAGACCCATTCATTCATCACATAGTTTCCCACTGGTCTAGTCCCAGTTGATTCCTTCTAAATTAGTAATTGAAATTAAGAAAGGAATGTAGAGCACAGATGAAGCTAGTACAGAATTTTGCACTTGTGATTCCAGAATGAAGACTTTAAAATTAAAGAATGTCATTTGAAAATGGTGTAGAACTGCAGAAAAGCTCTGTAATTAACACAGTAACAGAACAGATTTCTCACCAATACAAGCAGCAAAGTTTAGCAAAGACACATTTCAGTGCAGTTATTGGGAACACTTCTGTGCAAGATTTCTGTGCTGGAATTGAAAAACCCATCATAAGCATAAAATAAAACAAAAATAAAGTATCTCAAATTGCAAGTACATGTTGATTATAAAACTTACACTGAAAAGCCAGGAAGAACTTTCCAGAAAAAGGGGCATCAGAACTTTCACTTTCATTAAACTCCATTAATAAGCTTTTAATGATCAGAAAGTTCCTCTCACACAGCCGAAACGTACACAAAGGTTTTAGCATGCTAAATAAAACCCCGAAAGAGGACTACTTAGAAGATGTGAAAGAACTATCTACTAGTTACAGGCTTATTTTTTGTCTTACCACTCTTTAGTTCCTATACTTTATTCTATACTTTTTTCTCCCAGAGCTACACTTTAATGTCCTAAACTAGATTCTGAATTTTTAAGCTTCTAGGATCACGCTTTAGGCCTACCCTGTAATTTAACATAATTTGTTATAACTGCTGGAATTATTAAAAAGGTTTCAAGGGATAATTTTTAGAATGAAATATAACTGGAAAGATTTCTTGCTGACAGAAGGCCCAAAGGAGTTCAGATTGGCCTTTGTATTCAGCTGCCAAGTGATAGTTTTAATATATAATAAATTTTGTATCAATTTTCATTTCTCTGATTACTATTATTTTTGTCTTTGAAATCCACCAGTATTCACCACAATTGAGATATAATTTCAGATAGCTGGACAGTATCTTGTCTATAGATTTGCTAATATGTAGGTTATGCACAAAATCCCCAAAATGTAATGGAGGAACTTAAACAGAGAATGAAAGGAGTGGCTTCCTCTGTTACCACTGTAAATGGTAGACACTGCTTTTCTCTCACTGTCTGCAATATTACATTTCCTTTAATCTTCAATTTTTCGTATTTGTTTACAAAGATCAGCATGTTAAGTTGAGGAAAAAGATGTGCTAATTCTTTAAAGTAAGAAAACACAAAATGTTGCTTAAAATGGGTTCTGCATTCCCTTGTGTGGGGTAGAATATATTTAGTGTCTGAACAGGTAGTCCGTCTTTAGTAAGACCTGGGACACAGTAATGGAAGATAAATAAAGAAAAACAGTTTTCATTGGGGCAAGTGAAGATAGAAAGCACTAATATACTACCTCTCTCTCCTTTTGTGCAAGGTTATCATCAACATGTTAATGGTTGGGCATTGGTAGTTTTTGACACTGTATCAGAATACTTGCAGGTCATTTGTGAAGCAAAGACATTTTTGAGAGAGACCAACGGACAATAAACAAGACTTTCCTCAACAGCATTGTGGGAAAAGAGCATCTACCCAAAGAAATGGTCATCAGGGCACTAGAAAGAGCTAAAAGAGATGAAAGGCAATACCTTTGCAAGAAAATCAGTAGCAGAAACATGGTGAAAAGAAGGTGAATAGACCTAGGAATTGCTGAAAACATCAAAACTGGAGCTGGAGAAACAGAACAGAAAACCCAGGCTCTGCTCTGCAGTGACAAACTGAACAGTGGATATTTTCAACGTTAAACAAACCAAAGTCCTTTAGGAGCATATTTCAGAATTAAAGTCCTATCATAATATATAAAAAATATATTGACAAATACTGATTCTTAAATTACGTGTACGACCAATGCTAGCATTAATTCTGGTCAGTATCAAACGCAGGAAAATTACTAGCGAGTATAAATCAAGTTCTTCTTTCAGCAAGATAAAGTTTAGCCTGTGTCTTGCTATGTAACAAAACCACAAAGCTTCATTATTCCCAGTGCATCAGAACGGATAGTAAATAGTAATAGGTAAATATTTCCTGTATATTATATTAGATTTATGTTTCATTTCTAATAAATGACACTGAATAAGAAGTAGCCAACCCTGAGAATTCTCAAGTGCATATTGAATCACTGGTCATTTCACCATCAAAAGAATCTGAATTTCAACAAGAATTTTTAATTGAACTCCCTGGATTTTAGCTTATGATTTAATCTACCCAGTTGCTAAGGCAACCAACGATTATAGCTACTGGGCAAAATTCACAGAATTGTTAATCGATCTTAATCTGGATATGCTGCATCAGTAGTTCTTTCACAGAAAAAATGCTTAGAAAAAAAAAAAAGAAGAGTTTAATCCTAAAATTGCAAGATATAATGACACTAGAATTACAAATTTACTTTTCATAATAAAGATCTATAATAGAAATACCATCTTTCAAAAACAGTTTTTCCAGTGGAGAGAAATCCTTCACTAAGGTTTGTATACCCCCCAGCAGTGTGTGTCTAAGAGACATATAATCAATGAGCTTTTTAATGTGCTTGACTCTCCCTCTGCTCTGAAAGGGGAAGAATGGATTTACCCTAATCGAAGGTTGCAGTCATTATGCTAATATGATTGTGTTAGAGAATAACCTTTGTATGATGCTGTTTTCAAATCTGCGTACTATTTTCCTGGTCCACTATATAAAGTATAATAGCCAGCGGAGTATGGACAAGAACCTTTGCAACTCTGTGTTTTATCCTGTTTTCTCTACGAACATTAACCAATCACTTAAAATCTCTTCTGTTCCGTGTTCCCATTTCACTAGTAGAAGAGTGTAATTAGATTTAGCTACTACAGACAGTAGCTACTACTGTGAGATCAACTGTTTTTGAAATTTTGCATTTTTAAAATATTCTTAACATAAAGTGTTACGATTAGCCAATATATAGCATGTTTATTTAATGGTCACCAGTAGTTATCCAGAAGATGTATTTTCTGTTTTATAGTCCCATTAAGTGTCCGTAAATTTATACATTTTAATTTAGCTAACTCTGGTTTAATCTAATAAACTTTTCAAGAGAGCAACTAAACTCTTCTGAACATACCTAGCTAGCATCTTATTCCTGATGTATTCCCTGGAAAACCCTTAGCTATGTACACTAAATTAATATTTTGAAAAAGAAACCAACATAATTATTCAATATATTTATTTATTATTTTGTGAACTGATATTTCTTATTTAGTGACTGTTCTCCACATTCTTTTGCTCTTGTAATCTAGAATATTTCTTGTTCACTTCACTTTCCTCAATTAACTAACCTAGAACACAATCTGCAAAAAAGAATCAGGGACTAGTATCTATGAACAAGTTACCATAAAACGGTGTCCCAAGTGAAAGAGTCAAAGGACCAGCATAAGTTTCAAATACATGCCTGCACAAGACCATTTGGTCTCTGCTAATTGAACAAGAATGTTGCAGAAATAGAACTGAGGAAGAATTTTCTTTGACAGTTGATACAGAAGTAAATAATATGGTTGTGCACCACATCCTGGAATTAATGAAAATTTTTGGTGGTGAACTAACCTATCACCTGTCCTGGTTTGAGTGAGACCAGAACTAATTCTGTTTGTTGATTTTGCTTTTCAGCTCACTGCACTGTCTGAAGTTAGCAGCCTGTTTTCAGAGACAGTGTCTGCTTCAAGCAGTGATAACACCCCATGTTTAGAGTTACTGCCAAGGATCAGTGTTCAGACCAAGGCCACTGCTGTATCTTGTGTACCACGTTGGGGTGTGCAGAAAAGTGAAAGGCTGCACCTGCAGGGAGGAGTGGACAGGACAGGTGACCCTAAGATGACCAACAAGGGATTCCATCCCATATATATTATATTCAGTATAAGGCTGAGGGATCCAAAGGATCTGTGGCTTTTCTCCCCTCTTGGACTGCTTTGCCATCTTTGCTTGGCTTTGCTCGAGTCCTCTTTCAGTTCCTTCCTCAGAGTATCCAAGGAGGACTCTGTCCATTCTGTCTTTGATCCCAATCAGTGTGTTCTTGAATCCAGTACCAGAATCCAGCACCTGAACACTGCTCCTGTCTGCTGCTGGACCCAGTCTGGGACTCCCCCTGAGCCTGCTCCACAGCATCATTGGTGATGGTGATGTAATTACCATCAGGGGGGTGGTGCTCAATACTGTATATATTCAGTGTTATTATTATTATTTCCATTTTAATTAAAGCTGTATAATTTCCTCTTCTAATCGCCAAGTCTCTCTCCCTTATTCCCTTTCTCTTCCCCTTTGGGGAGGGAGAGGAGATTAACAGAGAGCATCGTTATAGGTGTAGGGGACTGCCCTGACCCTAAACCATGACATCACCACAGTCACAGATATGATAGATCATTAATATTATTTTTTTTTATATTTAATATTCAATTGTTTGTGGAAGAGAGGATGTCATCCTCCCCTGTACCACCTGTAACCAGAAGACCTATACTGCAAAGGCATACAAAAATGCAACTCATTGGTGAAGTGTGAGTAGTCCATGATTATACTGCATGAAATACTAAATGAGATATGTCCTAAAAGAAATTAAAAGATGTGTTCCAGTTGGAATTGTACAATTAACTTCCTTTTTGGTTCGCACTGTTTAAGATGTTAATCCAAAAGATATCCTTTTTCCCATTTAGGTCTCAAAATAAAAGTTATATTAGAATTTTGAAGGAAAGATTAAAGGACAGAACTAGAAGTGGTAGCACAGATTTGTTAAAACACAACTTTTTTATTCCTTCTAGTTTTCTCATTTGTCTTCCACATATCTTTCTTCCTCTTCAAAATAATTTATTCATCCTCTCCCAACTGTTTATTACAAATTTCTCATTTGTTCCCATCCTAGTCTCTTTTTATTTTATTTACTATTTCTTTAGTTTTTTAAAAGACTTCTGCCGCGCTCTGCACCTTTTAAGTATTACCCATTACCTTGCTTTCTACCTTACAATAATTACTATGTTAAGATATGTTTTCTAAACATCTCTGAAGAAAACAGCCTAGCTGTTTTAACTAAAGAAAGCACATACTACACTGTAATGAGGAGAAAAGTATGGATTATTTTAAAACACTGATTTTAAGAAACATATATAGCCTTTCATTTAAAAAAAAAAAAGATTTTTACACTTCTTTGCAAACATATTATATAATATGTATACATTCACACATATATAAATATGACTGTCAACTCTTTTTCAGTTTTCCTAAGGAAGTAAAATGAGATAGAAAGCTTTGAACAAACGAAAAGATCTCTTTCTGAAGGATAAAAATCGAATTGTGAATTCCACTGAAAATTATGATATATTAGAAATTCTTAATAAGTTACATGTAATGTCATATACATAACACAGGATGCTACTTGAGTGGAATGTTTAAGAAGTCACAGCTTCGTAAAGAAGGTATTTCATCCTTTTTCCAAATTGTTCGTATAAAATAAAAATTAAAAAATACACTTGACTGGGAATCATCCAAATCTTTTCAAACAAGACATCCCAGTTTTAAAAATTTTTCCCACTTAACTATATAAAATGAAAGGTAGCTAAACAAAATATGCTACAAATACAGTTAAGGCTCCTGTTGCATAAATATTTTTTTCATCTCTAGCACATCAGTAAAATGCCCTTTGAAACTCTATTTAAACACCAGGTGCCTAATTAAAAAAGCACATTATTTGCGTAATTTTGACAATATTTCAAGTAATGGGCAATAACACAGCATTAAGACTAAACTCCCCATCGACTATTATCAGGTCTTATGCCAAAATATAGATATGCTCAGGAACACTTATGTATACACACAGTTACAACAAAGTATAATATGAACAACTTTGGATTTGATGCTTTTATTGTTTGTTATTTGACCATCTTTTTTTACCCATTCCAAAAAGACTTGCTCACACTTGATGAGAGTTATATTTTTTGTGACTGATTCTCAAGTTTTTTCCTTAGTGTAGTTAATTAAAAATGTCATGTCATATCAGGCATGTATAATTATTATGATATATAGAGGATGTTTTTTAAAAAAAACCCCAACAAATTATTTAGAAAGGTAAAGTCTATAAAAGATGATTCATGCAAATTGTTTAGTAATGACATTTTGTAAAGCGCTTGTCAGGATATAGTCTCTACATCCTCTCTAATTAATTACAAGGTATGTTATAAATACAAAAGAAAAATTTTGTCATTTCCTTTGATTCTAAATTTAAGAAGTTTTAATATATTCCATACTCTAAGTAGAACCAAGTATTATTCACGGAAGACTGGATCTTAGCAAGCCTGTCTTAACTAGTTTTCATTTGCTGAGGGGCGGGTAGAGGAAGAGAGGGAAGGATTGTAACCAAAGACTGTGGATAGCAGAGGAGCACAGAACTATGAATTGGTAATTCCAAAATTTGGATTCAAGCTACAGTAGAGTACACCATGTGTGATAACCATTAGGGACTTTTTTTACACAGCCTTCCCACTGCCTGAGCACATATCCTGATCTCAGAACCGACTGTCTACATACCAGATACCTCAGCTAGAAAACTTGAAGACTAAAAAAATTGATCAATAACAATTTAAAACTGCAGTATTTGCCCACTCTCTGCTGTCGCTAGTCACGAGAGAACACTCCTACCAGCCCACAGTGCTTGGGTGAGCACCA
>WUAM01000431.1:37387217-37415001 GCA_024336885.1 Actenoides hombroni
GACTACCCACCACCGTCCCGACAGAACGGCACGCTCTATATACAGATTCGACCCTTCCCGGGGCGCTGGTGGGGGGGGGGGGGGGGGGGGCGGAAGAAACCCATCTTCCAGCAGCAAGAGAAATAACATGAACTATTCATAAAGATCATATATGACCAAGGGGACACAGGGAGAATCATGTCTCATTCTCTCAGAGCAGCCAAAAAGCAAAATTATCAGTAAGAGTGCAATTCAATTGCCTTGCACAAGAAGGGCATCAGTTGTTGAATGTTACCAGCTACCTGGTACAAACATGTACTTAAAGGTTGGCTCATAGTATTAAAAAGATCCTCATGCAGATGTGGGAGTGGATATAACAAAAAAAATAAGGAAGAAATACCTAAAGGAGAAATACAAGAATAGATTATGAACACAATTAAGAACTCAGAAAAAGTAACAAAAAAGGTACACTGAATTATTATGGAAAAGAAAAATAAAAACATGGGAAGGGAGAAGACTGCAAAAAGTACTGTGGGAAACCAAGACAGTAAACAGTATAGATCTTACAAAAAAGTCGCCTGAGTCATCAAGCCTACTGACTATTTTTTGATAATTCCTCCAATTGCATCAGCTTCAGTAGCAATATTGTCTATAAAAGGTTATTAGAAAGCAAGTACATAAATTAAAAAAAAGATAAGAAATAGATAAGTTGAAGGGATCCAAAGGGGAAAAAGCATTTTCCATTTAAAATTCCTTCTGAGAAGTCTCGGTTAGCTACTGGTACCAAGTTCTTACACAATAATAATCTCTAAAGCTCTTGTTTTGTCTAGATTCTTGAAAAGAGTTGGAAAATAATAGTCAGTTCAGAAATACCTCTTTCTTTTAACTGCCAAAATTTGTTTTTTTCAGAGCTCCACAGGTTCTAGAGCTGCAAACATTGGCTTTGTTCTTTCATTTACATTTGATACTGATTAAAACCAGAATGTTTTTATGTGTCACATCGCTGGATGTATAATTCAATCACTCAGTAGAAGATACATGCATTTATCAGGATACTCCTTAGCAAAAATATATTATGGAAGTTTAATTCTTCATTTAAAATGTAGAGTACATTCCCAAGTGTCACTAGTAGGTGACGTCTGACAGGCGGGCATTTCAGCTGCTGAGCTTAGGGAAACAACTGGTGTTAAACCTTTCTGACATCTGAGAAAAATCTCTCCTGCTACAGTCTGACTAATAACGCCAAGATGCTTTATTGCACTTTTCATCAGAAAGTCACAAAACACTTTGAAAAGGTGGCAAGCATTACAAATACACTGATATTTTTGTACTAGACTCAAAGAAAGGATGTGAAACAACATACAAATCTTATGTTTGCAGCAATTAGTAGATATTCCATGGATTTATTTGATATATTTCATTTATTTCAGCTGGGAAAACACCCACCTTTATAATAAAAAATCTCTCTCTATTTTATTTTATATTCTATGAGTATTTCATATGGCAAATACATCAAGGAAGGGAAAAAAAAGCTCATGAATTACAAGAAGCAAAGAGTAACTACTACTATGCAAAACATTAAAGACAGACAAGGAGGAAAAGTGATCCCTGTAAACTCTCATTTTCTTGTTAATAAGTGAAAGGCAGGGACAGAAATATGTGCAATATATCAGACCTACCAAAAAAAAAAACCACTACCCTTCAGGAGAAATCTACTAACTGAAAAGAATAAGAGATAAAACAGCTAATTAACACTAATAAAGCACCCAGTGGAACAAGAAAAGAGAAAGTCCCCTGAAACTGCAATTCAGATTAACATTTGAAAAGACTTTCAATACCTAGGAGGCCCATATAAAGTAAACAGTGTCCATAGCCTGAAAATATTTTCAAATTCCTTTATTCTTCAGGCAAATCTAACAACATATAACGGGCTAGTAGATACTGTCAGAACTTGCTTTGCTTGTGTCCATCAGAGGCCATCATTTATTTTGCTAGAAAAGAAAGGATTGCTGTGCCTGAGGTTTACTTTAAATTGCTGAGATTTTTCCAATTAAATCACCCACTGACAGAAGCAATTTTATTAGGTTTCTTTTTGATTCTCTTAGAAGATAGAAAGATAACAAGATACTGTCTGTAACAACATAAATCACGTGCAAAGTCATCAATCATAAATTCAAGGCAGAAAAGTCAAGCACACAAAACAATGGACTTAGCTAGGATGACAAAAACATGAACTGTTCTTCATAAGCAATTAATCTTTACTGTAACATTCAGGTTTTGCACCATTTTAGGACTTTCTTTAGATTAAGACAAGGATTGTAAAAAAGGAAGACACTCCTGCCCACATGAAACTGAGATACAAAGTAATCTTCAGAATACTAATTTATAAGCAGCTTATTTGGTCTTGAAACAAAATGAAATAAAATACAAATTCAAAGCTACTTTTGTCACTTCTCTAAGAGGAAGAGCAAGCATAGGCATATTTGTGTTTCCTTTGTCTTTTTAATCCGATTGCATTTTTAATATTAAAAAAATACAGATCACAGATACAGATCTATGATATATGCTTATCTGTTGTTAAAGTACGAGATAAGAGAAAAGCAGTACATGATTAAACATGTAACAAGTGTTGTATCTTAATGAAGCAACCTACTGAATATTCAGTGGAATTCACTAATGGATATAGACTGCAGTATGAGGCTTTGCCAGTAACTGCATAATTAAAAAAAAAAAAAAAAGGGGGTGGGGGTGGTGTGTTGCGGGAAGGACAAAAGATAACAACTCCAAAACACAAAATCGAAGAAGCTACCAGGGCAGAGATCAAAAGTATTACTGTAAGACCATTGTTACTGGTCAGAGCTATCCTGGGGCTAAAAAATGCTTCATACAGATTAGACATTAGCTATACTTCTGAAATGTAGTCAGTGTAAGCAAAGGATGCAAGATCATATTTGAGATGGCTTGCTAATATATCCACACATACATTAATATGTCCTCTATATAACCCCAATTAATGTTGTTACTGAAAGAGAAAACTTCAGGCTCCTGTTCCTGACACATAAAGCATCAGCCTCTCACAGTCCTCCACAGCTTTTAAGAGCCTCTGAAATGAGGCATCTTTGCTCTGGAAGAACAGCCTGTGCTATGGCACAGCATCAACTGTTTGTCACACCTGAACAACAGAAATTAAAACAAATTCAGCCTTATGTTGTTCTCTTCCCTATCATAACTTCACCTCTAACATAGGGTTCTTCCCTGGTAAAAGGAATTAAGGATGTTCAGCAGCTCTGGAAAAATAGATAGTGTTTCTTATCACAGTTAGGTGAAGCCCCCAGAAGCACCAGGAACTGTATTTATGCAGGGGTATCAGGAATGGTAGTGTTGAAAGCTGCAGCAACCAGCTTTTCCTGTGTAAATCTGATTCCCCTGTAGCTGGAGGTATTTACAATTACAGGAGAAGAGGACTTCCCTGCAATTGCTCGTTTAAAACAGCTACACAGGCCTGTAGCAACATCTCAAGTTAATCTACAGCTCACATGATCCACTGCAACATCACAAGAACCTTGGAGATTACTATTTTCACAGTACCTGTAACCAGTGCATGACCTAGTATTTTATACAGAATTCGATACTGAAAAAACCCAAAACTTTTTGAATTGAGAAATAGAGTTGCTGCATCTGGAAGAAAAAAAAACAACCAAAAAAAAAATTGGAAGATAAAGTTTTGACCTTATTTATCCAAATTGTCTTTAATATTCAATTTGTATTGAAGTCAATGTTAATTCATGAAATAACTAGCTCTTACCTAATCTACATTTTTTAGACAAAAAATTACTCTTTTTGACAGTGTCCAGGAAGCTCAGGCTAAGACATTTTTTTCACAGATTAATTAGTCATCCATGCTCATCCTCAGAGACTCCTTCCCAATCTTTTTAAATTTGTCAAAAGGGCATGGCAACCATTATAGTGAGGTCTGATTCGCATTTGGAGAAGGAAGGCTTCAGAGATGATGAAAAAACTAGTCCATTAAAGACAGAAAACGTGGCCTGCCAGATTTTAGAAGCCCTCACCAAAATGTCCTTCCTGAACCCAGGTAGGTAAGGAGAACAAGCATAGGTGTGCAAAGGACACTCCACACACTCTGCAGATGGGAGGTGGGAAAGAGTGCTTTTGCTTGGAGCAGAAACAAAACAGCTTTTCCCCACTAGACACAGAGAATATCAAGTAATGCGTAAGATGGACTTTTTGCCACCATCAAGCAAAAAGAACATATGGAATCAATACGGTGTGGTGATGGGAGAAGCAAATCTCCTGAAAACCAATTTGCACAAATGTCAATTCATGCATAACAACTTTTGAGACCGCTGAGCAACTGTATTGCCCCTTTGCTCTATGTGGAGATGTTTTTCCCGCCCTCTCTCCACTGGAAAGTCATTCCACCAACCCTGACTTTCTGTAAGCTGTGAACAACCCTCCTGAGGTGCAGGACAGCATCCTGGGATGGAAAGAAAAGGAAGAATATCCAGAGCAGTCCCTTACCTTCTAGAAAATGAGGTCATCACAGAGGAGGGAACTGAAGAAGTTTCTGAAGTTCCTTGTTTAAAAATATCTTATCCTAAGATAATAGTAGTTTACCTGGTCCTTATTTTTGCACAACTCCCATTGATGCTTACATTTAAACCTTGCATTAAATTAGGAAGAGGAGATAGGTGGGAATAGTCTGACATTTAAAATGTTCAGGCAACCAAGGAGATGCAAGGTCCTTACATAGATTTTTACTTTTAAGCTTATCTAAAGCAAGTGCAATACAATTTAAAAGAAATCTAACTTTGTAATAATACTAATAAGGTTATTTTAGAAGCCAGAGCCATCATTCATTTAATGAACATTGTTTAGCTCTATTACTATGAGGAAAGGAAAGAGAGGTGCATTTAATTTACAGACAGAAGTCACACGTCTGAATTTCATGTGCAGTTGTCTCGTATTCAGATTTCCCAACACACCAGAGATTCAGAAGGCATCTGATTTCTAACAAGGCATTTTTATTGAATTAGCACTTTCTAATCCATAGAAGAAAAACCTCCCTAGTCGCCACCGAAGCTTTATAGATGCAGATCGAAGGATTCTGAGCTTACTGCACCATCTAGTGTCAAAAGCGGGAAAGTGCAAGAAAAGTATTTGAAACTATCTTTTCATTACATTACACACTTTTTCCTTTATCAGATTAATAAATTACGATTTCATCACCTCCATAATTTGCAAAGAACATTTATCATCTTAATGTGGCAAATCTCTCTCTCACAAAAGTTCTGTAATGTTAACATTTTCCCAAATGTTAATATAGCCATGTAACTGAAAGCTTCCTTTACAACTGCAGTGTTTGACATTCAAAGTTGCTGAAGCTGTTGGAAGTTATATCTTTCCCACACTAATAAGTAGATCAACCTTTTACAGAAGTTTGCAGCTTTCTAAAATAAAGCATTTTCCAGAATTGAGTGTATGGGAAATGCTACAGGACATTAGAAAAACAAAGTTAATGCAAAAAAATTGTAAGCCACAAAAGTAAAAATCTCGGGGAAAAGTGGCTCTACTTTTCAACACTGCTCTTCTGACTCATTATTATCTTCTGAAAGTAAGTAATCTGGCTAGTGCACACTAGATTTTAGGTACTTGAAAGATAACAAGACATGTCTAACATCAATATCAGAAAACCTGTTTGTATTCCTGAACAGTATTTATCACAATCAGGATCTGAGTGCCTCAAAGAGATTTTTGGAATGACTGAGGACTAAATTTCTGGTCATTCAGCACACAAAACTAGTATAAGGTCACTAAAGAGAATTTGTTTCATACTTTGGTACCTAAAATTAAATTCCAAAATAAGCAATAATTACAAGCTCCACTAGGATATTCCCAGGCCACATCAAAGCACATAATCTGGAATATAGAATTATAACCAACTAGCAACTTTTACACAGCAACTTCATATCAAATTAAAGATGCATCTGTTCTGTGCAACATGGAACATATCAGGCATTTTGAATGACATGTGTTAAAGAAGATAGGATCAATCCTTCAATTCTGAGTTTTAGAAAAAGTCTTTCAAGAATCCCTGGAATGTTTTACTTGGTGATGCACACAGAAGTATAGACAGGCCCATGGTTTCTCTGCCTGAACTTCAAACATCCACAAAACTCCTAATTGTGATGATGCAAGTCTGTTCTCAAGCTGTCAATCTGGCTTATGGATGCAAACTGAGATGTTCACTGGAAACTTGTGAACACAGGCAGGGTGATGGTAGCTAGTAGTCTACCTGTATAGAGAAGGTATACAATCAAGGGCTTCCAGAGATGGCTGTGGGTACTGGTCAGTTAGGAGAGCTGGAATCAGACACCCTGAAGGGCAATTTTCTGATTGCAGTCTTTGCAGATTTCTTTCCAAATAGACACAAACATACAGAAATTAGCAACTCTTTCCTCTGACAAATTCAAATCACTTAGGAAAAGTGATGTGATTAAGATGGATATGTGGCTTGGCCTTGGGACAACACTTTGGTTCCAAAGCATTTTAACTAGATTATTTTTATGGTCAAACATTTTTCTTGTATGATACTATTTCAAACATAAAAATATTGGGCAAATCATCCTGTCATTGAGACATTTTGCAGTCAGTAAACACAAAAGACTGCTTCAAAAATTCTTTGAGAGGTGCACCCTGGTGCTGCAAACCCCACTGTGAAATTCAGGCAGTGAAATGCAAAGTCCGTCAGTGACTTAACCTCACTAAGTCAGCCAGCCACCGCCTGCTCACACAGCGTGCTTGCTGTCTGGGTGGCTGGTTAGACAGACAGTCCTAGTGACACACAGGAGGTGATGTGATCTGTCTCTTGGTACAAGCAAACTTGTGACTTTCATTTACACACATTTTGCTTTGCACCAAATGCCCTGACCTGTATTAAGAAAACGAGGGCAGAACAACTCAACCTTTCCAGTACAAACAGCTCTCAGTGGAGTCCCCAGACTGCTTTATCCCACTGGAATTGTCAGTGTCTTCTCACTCCTAAGAAGTTGTCAGGCTGTAGTTGGACCCCAGCATTTGTTACATAAATATATATATTAATCCAGCAGTTCCACCTCTCATACAAAGCAATGAAATATTTAAATCGCAGTCACACTTATCCAGACAGTCTTTAAAAACAGTATTTTACATCTCCCTAAGGAGGTATGCTATGGTTGAGGGGCAACACGCCTCAGATTTAGCCATTATTCCTTGCAGCCACATGTACACAATAATGCTGAGAAGAGAGCAGAATAATTAATGATATCAGACTATAGAATGAAAAGTCACCCCAATTCTGATTGGAGCTTGAAGAGTTTGGAATGTTACTTCTCAACTCTGTGGAAATCAGTGTGACAAAGAGCTTCTAAACAAGGATTTCATTAGATTCCCAGAAACAAAAGTGAATCCAAAGCAGGTATTTCAGAGACGAAGGGTACCACAATTCCATTAGCTCTAGCAAAAACTTTACTCTAACCTCCTGAGCTTATTTTCTACTGAAGGTTTGAAGACAGGACATAGACTGCAGGAGAAAGAAAACAGGAACTTCAAAGCCATCTGAAGAGACAAATTACTAAATTTAGATTGAGTGGCAAGCATGAGACACTGTGTGTGATTCTGAAGGAAAGAAGGGAAAGGGACAGTCAAAGACAGAAATCCTCAGGCTGAGGCCATATCTTGCAGAAGATACTGATTTCCAAGAGGAAATACTATATAGCTCCTCTCTTCCCATCACTTCAGAAAACAGCAGCAGACAATAACTTTCTCCTGTTAGAAGAGAAAATGAGGCTGGGAGTGGTTTTAAGGCAACGGTAGATGCCTGGGGATACCTTTCACCTCACTTCACATGAAGCTTTTTGTAATCAACTACATCAGCTGCATTATCAGCTTGGATCATGCAGCTTATCTTGAAAGTCTCCTCATGAAGAAAAATATATAATTTCAACTTTCATTAATAAGAAGCACCACTATAATCTTAATACTAAAGAACCCCAAGAGGAGCAAGGATGTTTCTCTTCCAGGCAAGAAATTGCTTTGTCTGTGATTGTCCCCTGAGGCTACACAGAAGTCACATGGAGGTAATCCCTTTCAAATAACTGAATTGATCTACTTCATCATAAGAAGATATAACACTGCTGGATACTGTTGGCTTCTGAATGTAGGTAAGCAACCCAGGAAGCTGCTAAAACATGAAAAGACAAACAACATGCAAACTACACATAGTAACAACAAGAACAGAGGACAAAGATTAATTCACGTGGCTATTCCATGAAGGCTCCATGAACACCAGCTGCATTAACAACAATCTCTAATAATAAACATTTCCATTCTCTTGTAACCACATTGTAATCACTGTGCTAGGCTAACGATGCCCATTTCACAGGCTTTGAGCACCAGAAGGAGTAAAGCCCATCTGCCTTGTTTGCTGCTTAGTTAATTGCTGAAACAAAACCACTACCCAGAACATCATCACATCTAGTAAAAAATATACTTCTTTTTGTCCCCTTCCTAAGCCTAATAGAAAATAAAATAGGAAAACTACCATGTCCATCTATAACCCTTTCATTAAAGAAGGTTTAATAATTTCTTCAAACTATTGCAGTCTTATTAAAGAGCAAATGTAATTTTCAGAAATTATTCTTTTTTGGTTAATACACAGATTCATGATGAAGATAAACAGTTTTTGCCCAGCAAGATTTATCAGAGGACACCAGACACACATGCAGAAAAACATTCTCTATTTTATAAATACTTTCCTCAGTTAACGGAGACAGGTCTCTACATCACTCTGAATTACAACAAAACCCACACAAAACAGCAAGCACTTCAGTAGTAAGAATCTGAATAGTGGCAAATGAGCTCCCTTTTCAGACATAACTTATGACTTTGATACAGCTTTTTGAGAGATGCAAAACTAGGATTCCATCCAATGATTACATTTACGGTATTTTCTTTCAAGTTAACAAGGACAATCAGGAAGGGAAGTCTGCCATTCCAAAATCACCGTGATATTGATGAGAAGAACCTGCATTATTCCTTTCTCAATATACAGAAAAGCAGGCTCATTTGGCAGGGATGATTTCTCCTCAGGAAAAAATAATCTCACTCAAAGCAAAAAGTCCACATCTCAAAACAAAGCTTTGCCAACTAAAGCATTGCCTGTTACATTACAGCAACCCCTAAAAACCCATCACAGGACAATCAATCTGCAATGATACCTTTCAAAAAGCAGCTTGTTGCTTTGTATGACAAAGTAAGTTTCCCAAGCATGTCACAGTACATGTTTTCTCATATTTGAGGACCAAAACCACAGTAAATATTGATCCTACCTTCAAAGGAGAAATGTGTGACTGTAAGACATATCCATGGACATTCTCTATTTGAGACAAGTTCTTCTCTGACACATGAACAAGCTCTGGGCCCCTCACTTCATGGGTTAATCGAGGCAAAGTATGATCATGAGGAGCATCCTCATCTTGATAACGATATTTCTAGAGAAAAAAAATATAGTAGAGGAAGAAAAGATAAGCTTTCAAGAGGCAATGCACATGTATTAATGTAAAAGCAGTATAACAGATAAAGCATTAGACAATATAATCCTCAGATTTTCTAATCTGTTCTGGAATGAATACCTCTTTGTTTTTGTTTTTGTTTTTTTTAAAACATTTCATCAGTCAGGGACAGATACTGAAAAAGATGAAATGTTGATTGGCTGAGTTGAAACATTAGTTCACATTTCACATCCCAGTGTTACTAACTCCACACTTCTACAGCCTTTCTCTGCAAAATATTTGAAGTCATTTTCCACTTAGGACCATATACTCTGCTGCTAGAGAGCACATATGAGCTTCCACAGAACCACATGCAAAGCGAAAATTACTCTCAAGTTTTCCCCTTACCCTGAACACTAATTAGGGTGGAATGTTATAACTCCCCACTCCACGAAGAGGTAACATAAGAAATAGGAGGTAAAGAGCTTGTCCATGATCCAAAATGAAACTTGTAATGCTAAAAATGAAATTAAATGATCAGATCTGTCCTTCGGCAAGAATCCTTTTTAAGAAGGTATCATCCCCTTGGCTAATGGGCCCAGCTGTCTCTTATGATGGGGCCATCGGGATCCAGCTGTGTCTAACAGAGACAGCCCTGATCTCCCCTCACAGAAGTGCCTTCAACCCCTCCACTGCCAAAGCCTTGCCTTTTATACCCTCTTTATATCTCTTCTTTTCTGGGATATGCCTGCAACCCTTCACATCACTTTCCAGATAACATAATTAATGAATTTATAAAATGACTGGCACCAGACAAGTATTATTTGGGCAACAAGCCATCAGTCTAATAGATGGTACTCCAACCAATGTCACATTAAAAGCTTGGCACATAGATCATTTAAGCCCCAAGCAATCAATTATTTTTTGAATCCAGTGAGTACTCTTTCAGAAAAGACTCAGAGATACCCTCTCTAAAGTGAGTCATTTGCTAAAACGTGATTAGGAAAAAGAATCGCAGAATCACAGAGTCATCCCATCATCCCTGGGAAATGGTAAAAATTATAATGTCCAGTGACAGCTTTCTAAAGAGACAAGACAGCACTGGTGGAAGCCATAATGATCTTTGCAGATTTACAGTGCAAGAAGAAGCGTAGGGTGGTGCTAAAGAGGGAACATTTCATTACAACCATTAGTAAGTCCTTTCCCCACCAGCATACTGCAGTGTAGCTTTTGCATAAATGAGAGCCAAGGCCCGGAGGAGAGTGGCTCATCCTGAGTCTTGTACTCCCAAAACCTGCATCTCCACCGATAGACTTTCCCATGGAAACTTATGCTTTATAATTAAAACTGATCCTTTCTTCTGATAACCACACATTCCCCTAACAAATTCAATAATATCCATGATCATTTATCATAAACTGGAAAGTTTATGGAACGGATTTCAACTTTTCCTTTTGCCTTTATCTCTTTCTGGCTCCAAGTTCAGCCTTTTTATTCTTCATAAAGTACAAGTCTAGAGCATTTCTGGGTCAATCCTGTTATGTGTTTGCTTCATTTTCTTAGCTCCAAGCTCATTGATTTTCATACATCTTTCCTCCCACAGCTTCTCTTAACTGAAATAGTTTGAGCTGTGAACCAAAACAGCTTGACACAACAAAAAGTCAGTGGTAAGGCTGAAAATACCATTCCAGAATTGAGACTATCCTGTAGAAATGCCTCATTCCTCTCTATCACATTGTCCTAATGGGGTCCTGCAAATGTCCTTGAAATTACCCCATTCCCTAGGAACCAAAGCTTGCTTTAAGGGTTAATTCAAATTTCTGGAGGGAAAAGCATGATTGCATGGAAATTCTACTCTTCATTTGACAAAGGAACAGGTGGATGTCTCATGATAATTAAATTACAAATCAGTGCCTGCTGCTGACAGGGTATTGTACGCTGCCAACTAGCACCAGATATTTAAAATCCTCTGTAATTACCTATAATGGGGGAGTGGAGTGTACTGGTGTGAATTTTTAGTATGAATGTGTGTTTTTATAAGAGATCATTCTCTATACAATGTGAGATTATTACAGCATCACTGCTCCTTGCATCATACTGTCTAAAGGAGCATTTCTAAGGCTGTGTTTGCCAAAGATCCATCAGCTAAACAGGACTGAAAATATAAACCCAGCAGAAGGTAAGAGTCAAAAGCCTTAAATTTCAACGACAACAGCTTTCAAGAAAAAAAAAACAGTGTTGGAAGTTACAATACAAGTTACAATAGCCAAACTGCTGCACTTGCATGGAAATATGGATGTTCTTACAATCTACTTTTGACAGACTGTCAGTTAATTAAGATGGCTGTGAATTTTTCATTAAATTTTAGGCCAAAGAGAACTGGCTTGTACGAACTCCCCCCAGTATTTTTTTCAGTTCTTATTGGTTTGCTTTGCAGAAAATACAAACAGAATGTTTATTTTTAGAACAAATTGACAATTGTCCTAAGCTGTGGAACGTGGTCCTGCTGGAGTTGCCATTCGAAAGCACATGTCCATGTTCTTCTCTGCATGGCATTTTGGCTGGACCACATTTCAAAACAACACACATCACTTCAGCTTGCAACAGGAGAGCTGCAAAAGGAGGGAGCAAGATGTTGCAGGAGTCATGAGGCTCTGTGTGACAAAAGGCATCCTGTGAAACAAGAGCAGACAGAGATTCCTGGTCTTAAAAGGATCTTGACCTACAAGAAGACAATCTGACATGTGCAAGAGACACAGAGGCAAAGAGATGATGTTGCCTTTCACTCAGCTGAAGCTTTATAGTTGATATAGCTGATAGATATTAGTGGTTGGTAAAAGTCACCAGAACATACTATGAGATGGTAAGCCATTCATGAGAGGATACTGCTCCTGATCTCTCTCCAAAGCCAGTCTGTGAAAAATACTCTGCCTAATATAATATGCTTTGTCAAAGGAAACAAATTCTGCTAAGCAACACTACCAGTGTTAGCATTCCAAGTCTCAAATACTACTTCTCTTTTACAGTCCTCCTCAGGCGGGGCCAGACATGTACACTGTAGAAGCTGTGCATCTTCATGTAACCCATATAACTTACAGACCACAGGGAAATGAATTTCTTCAGAAAATTTTCGACAAGATAATGACCTCTTACAGATCCAGTTGTCCCATTGCAACATGGGGATAGACAAATTATACAACTGTGTCCTAGAACTGCCTGCTTCTTATCCCTTGCTCACTTGCCTTTTCCCTCAGCCCATGATTTGAGCTGGTTTGCAACTCCCATGCAGATTAGCCCCGTTGCTAGTCATCTGGTGCAATTGTGACATGGGAGCTACCTTTGAACAGGCTGAGTGTCACTTTCATTCTTCATAATATTAGGTCCAGAATTCAATACACTGGGTTTGTTCACAGTATTAGCAACAAGCAAAATCTAAAACCATAATGGACTTGGTTCATTTAGACAAGTTTAATCTGAAAAGCATCATTAAAAATGTTAGTATCACCCTGTCTTAATTTCATGCTCAGTTTTTTCAGCGGTCTTCAATGTGTTGAATTTTACTGGCACTGCTCTCCAAAGGCAGCAAATTTCAATGTCATACAGATGAGTATCTTGAGAAAACAAACTTTACAAATTGCACACACAAGTCATTGGGCATTCATCCAATCATGAGTAGAAATAATGTTACTCATCCAACTGATTACAAATGAGAAACACAGCTTGAATTCTGAATATTTGCAATCAATCTATAGAGTAAAAAGAGAAAAAAATACTCTTCTCATTATATAAAATGGAAGAAATCACAATCTGCTTGCCAAGACTGTGGAAGTAGATTAGGAAGCTTAAATCATTGAATAATTATACTTATTGTGAATGACTTGCTCTTTTGCTTATCAAGTAGATTCCTAACAAGCTTGTCACTATATTACAGCAATACCTTTCATCTAAGAAGCCCAAAGAGTTTTACAAGTGGTAGTCAAGTCTGATAACATCCTGTTGAAAAAAATTATGTGCATCATCTAAAGGTGGGTAAAATTAGGCACAGAAATACAACAAATTGCTCAAGGTCACAAAAAGAATCAATTAATTAAGCAGTGATAAAACTCAGGAGATTTTTCAGTCTGCTCTTCTAAGCCCAAGACCTAGTGCAACCACACTGACTTTAGAAGTAATATTAAAAATAATTATTAAAAAATGAGGTTGTACATTGCCTACTGCTATTACAGTTTCTTTTTATTTTTGTTTGTTTGGTTTGTTTGTTGGGGTTTTTTTTCCCCACAAAGTTTACAGGAGACTTTCCAAGGTCAGGAATTAATTTTTTTCTCTGCATCAATGTAATAGCTAGTAGTGCTTTGTGTAATTTATATTGTGATATCTCTGAGAAACACATAGTGTTTTTTAGAGGACAAGAGGTTTCCTGTAAGAAATAAATTGTTTCACAGAAGGGACATTATCAATGCTGTCAGTACTGAATACTGAGAACTTGCATAGCTTTTCCATTCATTATGTCAAGAAGTTCTTTTTTTTTTTTTTCCCAAGAGGGAGAAAATAGCAAATATATGACTTATTCTATTACTCTTATACATTAGCCAAAGTATTTCTTCCTTGTATTAGCTGCACGTAATTGCACCTTTTGCTCACAAGATGGCACAATAACCATCGAGTTAACGAATATTCTCACTTTGAACTCAGAAGTGTTGCAGTAAAAAATAACTAGCCGTGCAATGTCCTAAAACTTCAAACTATTTTTTCTTTGAACTGACCTAGTACAACATTATTTAAAAAAAATACAGCAGTCTTTTATAGTAAGTATAGATAAACAGGCTATGATCAAACACAAAGCTGGCAGATGAAGAGAAGTCTAACAGTTCATATGAACATCAAAACTTAGAAGCAAGTAGCAATCTATTGGTTTTTGCAGGCTTTAGCATGAACAAAACCACTATGTATTGACAAGATTGAGACTAGCCCAGAATGCTGCATTCCGCAAGGAATTCTAAATCCTAATTAAAACCGCCTGCATGCAAATCTGTAGCATGAGGTATTCAGCTCCATATGCTGCATCGCATTTTGGACCTGTTAACAGCATCAGTTTAGCCCTCTGGAGGCTGCTACTTGCTATCCAATAATTTAAAATAGATTTTTAACTTGAAGTACCAGTGTAAAAAAAGACACTCTAAGAGGGCGGCTTTGCTAGTATTAAATGATGAATGTGGCTGCAGACTATAAAAATCAGCACCTTCAGGCAAAAAAAAAAAAAAAAAAAAGGGAGTCCAGCTAATAATGATTGTTTATCTAAGTGGATGAAAGGAAAGACGTGGGTGAAACCATACAGCACCAGGCTCTAGCCACCTCTCCATCCCGTTATCCTGCAATAACTTCATTTACGTACTTCTTTTTATAGTTTTCAACTCTTCCCCTGAAAAGATATTTTTTTCTGATATATCCGTGTTCCCACAGCCACTATAGAAGTCTTCGTGCCTCATTATTTCCCTCCTTCATGCATCCTTTCCTCTTGAAGCTCCCTGCACATCCCTAGAAGCACCATGTCCCCACTCCCATTCCCTGACCCATCCAGTTCTGCTGCTGCAATCCCTCAGTGTGGAAGAACTGAGCCTCAAAAATTCCCCTTTTCCACCCCTTGCCTGATCTGAAGAACAGATTCTGGCAGGAGGCAGCTGTCCTGAGGTTACTACTGAGCTTTTGGAGGGACAGAGCTGGCAAATGTCACCAATAGCCATGTCTCAGTTTCCCTGCCAGTAAGCCTGTAGTGAGAATGCAGTGCCACAAAACAAATACCCTGGGTTTATATCAGAAGATTAAGAAGTAATCATGTAATGTGAGAAGTTCATTATTGCTTGAAACAAATGATACAGAGAAACAAACAAAGATCACAGAACAAATGGCTTGCCCCTCATATGTTTTCTGTACCAAAAATACAGATTTTAACTTAGTCCAGCTTTGCTCAGCACGACACAGCAGGCCACTTGTGTTTTGCAGCTGAAACCCTCTCCCCAGTTTTCATACTTGGGTGCCCTACTTAGTTGAATTTTTACAAAATATAGGACTCCTTTTCCTAGTGCACACCGCTAGTGACTTCTTCACAGTTATCTAACTATAAAAAGTAAAATTAAAAAAAAAAGGTCATTTGTATTGTTTAGTTTTGAGTGTATCTATGTACTGATTTAGATCTTTGACTATTAATTTTTATTATATTATTTCCCAATGCCTTTCTGAACATCAGTTGATAGGATAGCACCTACTGAGTCACTCCAGAGGATAACCAAGACTGTCCCCTAACACTGCTTCTGAGCCCTCATGGGTCTTAAGTAGATGTAGTTGTGGAGGGGTTTTAAACCTCTCAATTCTGCTCAAGTGTCATAGTTCTAGTTTGGGCCACTGCTTGGCTATGTTAGCACCTGCTGGTGCTCACTGTGGAGAGCCCGCACATTGAAGGGATGTGTTAATTCCAATGTTAATTATGTTAAAGGCTGTAGCCTTTCCCATGATGCCCATGAGTTCATCTTGCCTAAGTAGCTCACGCAGCCTCTGGATATATTTTTTTTCTTATAGCAGTGATAGATATGGGTGGTTCTCCACTTCTTGCATTCGTCTCCTCTGTGTAGTCCTGGTCCTTTCCTCCATCCTGTTCCTTTACTTGTGCTGATCAGTCACTGATCATGATTAGGGTTTTTTGCAGGTTTGTCTGAAATGGAATTGTGCACTTATGGAGCTCAAAGACTCACAAACAGGTACATCAGCTCTAGTGGAGGAGGCAGCACAGGAGCAGGAATGAAAAGTCAAGGAGGAGCAGAGTGATTCCTTGAGACTGCTTTACCAACAAGAAAAAGATACATGGAAATATTACCCTGAGTACTTTCCTCTCCTGGATATGTATATAATCCAAGCTTTACATGTCAGTGCTAAATTAGGGCAAGGAATCTACATTGTGTAATGGCAAATCCAAGGAAGGCTGACTTGAGATTTCTCTAGGAAAGAGAAGGAATGGAAAAACATAAACTGGAGCAAATGATGATAAGGATGAAAGCTCAGGTGGTAAAAGCAGAAAAGACAGAGAACTCCATCATCTGTGTTGCTCTGGTGCTCAAAAATACTTGTGAAACCCCTAGGGAATGCATTTGTCTTACCCCTCTCTGGGGCTTGTTTGCATAGCAATAGCTGATCCAAGCAATTACTCAAGCAGCAGAGGCCTGTGGCTCTGAAGATGGTGGCCTTGCTTCATGTTACTTTATGTTGACTTTCAATCTAAGGCTGTGGAGAGTAATTTTAAAATTTGACCCTGTCACTGGTCACACATTCCTATTTCCCAGGCTTCTTGAATATAAGGGTTCCCACTGATACCCTTTCTTCTTTTGCAGTCCCATGTCTAAACGTAATCTAGGAGAAAAACTAGACTCTGCTTTTCTTAAACTAAGACTCAATTCATAGGTTAAAAGAAACATAAATCCACGGAGTGAAGTGCTTAACAGTCAAGGAAGTGTGGTTTTGTCATGAGCCCTATCACATCCACCGTGCAAGCAGGGCAGTTATTTGGGGATTGATTGTGTATCAAAGGACACAGGTATTGTGTGTCTATGGGATTCCAGTATCATTTCTTACAGAAATTGGAGAATTCTAGACAAAGGTTATATAAGCCAAAAGGATGGTCCCTGGCTAAGACAGGTGAATGCTATTGTAGATATCTGTTTCTATTCTTGCTTTTGCCACAGAAATCTCATGCAATGCTAGGTATTCCCCAGGTGTAGAACTGAGATATTCCTCCCTTTGAAAGGTCTTGGTAGACACAGGTAGCCACTTTTTTCAGAAGTGCTGAACATCAACAACTTCAGCTGAAAACAGGGGGAGATGGACTTTGTACAGAAAAAAAAAGCAATGGAATCCTCTGCCCTCCAAGAAGTCAGTCGGTCAACCGGGTCCCCTTGTTCATAGCTGGAACATGACAACATTACATGTATATTTATCAAAGAACTTCTCACTGAAAGTGTTTTTTCTCTCCCTTTTTTTCTAACTTGGATTGAAGTCAGATTAGGATTTAAGCATTTTGAATGAGATTAATTTTGTTCTTGATATTGTAAACTGGATGCAAATTAGTGGACTCATTTGATCTTAATTGTTTTGTTACACAAGTAAAAGTTCCGATCACACAGGAATATTGAGAAAATAAATTCATTAATGTTTATGAGATATATGTATAATGTGTTCAGGCTCAGTATAAGAGGAAAATCAATGAAAAAAATATACTGTAAAAGGAACACTGTTGAAAGAATGCATTAAATAATGCATGGAGACATATGTTAAATGTAAAATGCCATATGAAGTACCAATCTGAATGTCTGAAAGAAGCAGAGGGCTTGTGAAAACAAAAATAACTGTGTAATTAAAAATGTATTTGAGTTATATTATAATACTACATTGCAATATATGGCCACAGAGGACATGCCATAAAATTGCTTAGACCATCTTAATTCTTTCATTTCTAAATCTGAGTGGTTAACTTTATAACCCTGCCATCCCTTAACTATTCTTTGAACACAGTGTACACAGGCATAAAAAAGACTCATAAACTTTAATAGCATTTCTGCTTCTATTGTGAAGAAGGTATGGAGATAAGTACTGAATTTTTTAGTGTTTTTGGAAAAATGGCTCTTGTTAAATAAAAACACAAATGTGAGTACACAAACCTGAAAAATAATCTCACTGTTTTCCCTTTGATGAACTCAGGCCATTAGCTCTGAAGATAATCTTCTTTTTGTAGCAAACCAATTTTTGTGGATTCTGGAAAAGTTATTACAAGTCTCAAATATCTCCTATTCTTATCAATCCCCTCTTTTAAAAGCTTCGCATTTTTACTAACAGAACAATGGATTTAGTACCTTTTCCTTAGGTGTTCAATAGGCCAACAAAACACATTTGTATAGAGTGAATTTGCGTGTGTTTGACACCTGTAAGAGGTGGGATCAACATTTCTGAAGCAGGGCACTTACTAAAAAACAGCTTTGACCTTTCAGTTTTAATCCTTCTACAGCTTTTCAGTACAGCATAGTTCTGTCATAATAATCTGCATTTTCAGGTACTTTAACAAACCCTTGGTTATGGTGCAAGTGAGCCAGTAGCTGCCATTAGAAAGAGAATGCAGAGAAATATGAAGCTGTTGTACAAACAAGGGAATATTTGCTTTACTGATGCATTCACCAAAATCAGTATTTCCACCTTTTCACCTTTCCATAAGTAGCCTAGTTCCTCTCTTAGGAGTTTATGGTTGTAGCGGAAGCTCCTTCAGCCCACTGATCTGATGGTAACATACCAACGTAAAACAACTCCCAGGACAGGAGTTTGGCAGGAAGAGTATCCCACTAAACTGCACTACCTGCAGGTACACTGAGTTTAATATAATGGGAAAATCTCTTGGGCTTATACCCTTTAAGGGGAGTGAATCCACCACTCCTTGGACCATACCTTACCTTAAATGAAGAGGGAACATCTTACCACCATCTTTGTTTGCTCTAATTAAAAATAAACTAACTATGGTATTACACCAGCATTTTCTGAATTGCCAAGTAAACATGCCAGCACAGCCATCCTTATTTTTTCTGGTCTCATAGGGCTTAGCCTGAACTGAGGAAATGAGTGGACCATGGTGAATAGAAGTGCAGGTAGCTAGCAAAACTGTAGGAAATAAATGGATATATGCACAGATTTCCACTCACTGTAGAATAGCTTTTAGACCTAGGTACTCAAAATTTGCCTTTGTTTTATTTGGACAGGTAAGCATTTTTCACATTTGAACTTAAATGTGAAAATCAGTCAGTAGTTACTCTGCTGGGTGGAGACAACAATTCTCTGTTGGGTCTATTTCTGTTTTGAGATGTCCTTCCACAGTCATGCTGGAAAAATGTTTATTCTTTAGTGATCTGAGCACTCACATTCTAAATAAGCCAGCTGGCTTTATTAATTTTTTGCAAACACATGCTAGAGCCCATGCCTTAATGATCAGGCAATTGTTTTGTTTCATGTTATAGTGTATATCTGGCAGGGTTAGTAATGTCTGAAAAGTTCTTTAGGGCTGAAAAATGCTGTTAAAAATCCCATTTATATTACACTGCATGGAAGAGTCTCTGGGCACAAAACAACAGATGGAAATTTACTACGAGCCTATTGGATTTTCTTGAAAATCAATATTCTACATGTCTTAACCTGGATACTTCAAACTTAATTGGTTTTTTCTAATTTGTTGCCTGACTCTTTGGTTGGATAAAACTGTTGTGTCTCACTGTTGTGTCTTCCTGTCTATGTGCTGAGTTCTAAAACATTTTGCTCCTTTCTTCTAGATAAGGTTTTTTGGTAGTTGTTATAGTTGCATAAAGCAGGGGAAGACAGAGGGGAAGGTTGAATGCTTTAGAAGTTAGTAAAGTTATCTCTGAAGCAATCATAAATTTGTTTCTTGCAGACTGACCTTACCAATGTTCAAAGCCATCTTTCTTTGCAGTAACGCTAGTTTAATTAAAAGGTTAAATCCCTACTGCATTTCCTAAGAATACCTATTTGAAAAGAATCTAGGTATTGTAACTTTTTTTTTTTTTTTTTTTTTCCCATTTATTTACTCTTTTCAGCTGAAGGAAGTAAATATCTTGTATAAAATATAATGAAGAAAATAAAATCTAAATTCCTTTGGTCTTAATGTCTAACTTTCAGGAAGGCTGCATAATTGACTGTCAGCTGAATAACAATGTCATGGTACATTTTCTGTTGTTCTTAATTATTAAAAAATGAGGACAAAGCAAAATCCATCCTGGTTAAAATTAGATTCAGCCCAGATCATAAGGCAATCATGAGGCACTGTTAACTTTGAAATGAAAGACATTACTATAAAATGATATCCAAACCAAAACTCACAGACAATCCCAGGCAAATAGCTTGGTCTAGACACAGCAGTTTTATTATTAGGCAGAGAGGGTTTTTTAAGTCCTAACCCAACAAATGGACTGATTGATTATATAAATAAATATTTTTCAGAGCTTTATATGTACAGTGGGCCAAATCCTCTGATCTGCAATATCCATCTGGGAATATGGTCTATTTAGATGTATTTGATTATCCATTTTCCATCTTTTTCAGTACTTGACTAAGCATTAGAAGGGTAGGCAAAGACCTGTATCTCTGTTTTCTGATGGATTAGAAATGTAAACTCCCTAAAAGGAAAGTTCTTCTGTAAAAATCACATCTTTTTCTCTGCATAAAACAGCTTTACAAGAGCAGGCAAATCACTCTGAGTTTTCTGTCAATCCTCTACTACTCAGCAGATAATACCAACATGAAAAACAATTTCTTGAGTCTGGAGCTGTGATTTTCTTCTGAGGAAAAGAAATGCTCCCTAGGAACCAAACTGAAAGCTACAGCTCATTTTTGTCTTGACAATGAGAGAGCGAGCATGACTTCAACTTGATGACCTTTGTTGCAGTTGTATCACTAACCTAAAAGTCAGTGGCTATATATATAACATTATTCACATCAAATTATCATGTATGCAGTGGGAAAAACACATTTTACTATTTATAAAACATCACTGCATGAGCAAAGTTCTGTGAACATTAATCAGAACTGTGTGAATGACTATCGACACCAAGGGAAATGCACCTGTTTGAGTGATTCATCTAATCTCTGCTGCTCAGGAAGGGGTTGACTGCCCTTTAATGGTGCCTTTTTGCTTAATATTAACTACCTAAAAGCTGAGATATTGGCACTGGTGAACCTCACCCAGAGGTACCTCTGGCTCTCGGACAGTGGATGTGTGCTCTCCCTTGGGAGGTGTGTTTATTTTTTAGCATAGTGATTTGGCATTTTTTCCCAGTTGCTACATGACTAAATCAAAGTGAAAACTGTCTATGTGGGAATTGCCACAACTTGTTGTGAACATACATCTGTATTTTGGAAAGCTGATGGTGTTAAATTAGGCTGGTTCTTCTGCAGCTCTCTTGGGAAGGACTGGGCCATCTAATTTCCCTTGTTACCATGCAAACAATTAGATTAAATGTTGAACATAGCATTAGTCAAATCCCAGTTGCCAGTAATATTTTGGCCCTATACATTCATGTTCTCATAGATATTTTTCAGATTTATTCACTTATTAAAAGTGTGGCCTTATTAACTTTTTTGACCACCAAAATGATGATTAAATGGTGCAGCAGGAAATGTTTTGAAGAGTTTCTTTTACAGATGATTAACTAGTGTTATGAGATGCGCTCTAGTTGTCTGGAAAAATGTAGGATGATATCTCTTTTGTACTGACCTATTTTTTTTTTAATATTATTACAGTAGTGAAATATTTAGAAACAGAATCTTAGCTCTGTCTCTTCTTGAACTTTCCAACAAATAAGTGTCACAAAACCACTTCATTTCTTATTTCACTGTATTTACAACAAAATGCAGTACAAATTTGTTTCTTAAAAAGCCTAATGAATCAGATTCCTAAAATACATAACATTAACGGATGAAGTCTATTCTCAAAGCTTCCAAGGTACATTGTTGGAGCCAATGTTTTCCAAGTGGAGTGCATTTTCAATTGTTGTATCAAAAATTCTGAACTGTTTTAGATATTATGCTTATTGTGTGAAAATTTGTAGTTCCTCCCACCTCACAAAACTTCACACATCAGTGCTGCTCATTTGCAAGTGTTCAGCACTCACCTGGAAATAGGTCAGAATTCTGCATTTCCCAACACCCTTTCATACTTTCTAATAGTTCTCTGCATGCTATCAGAGTTGACCTGCCTGTGAAATAATTTGAACACCTGCACTTTAGATATATATTGCCAAGATATACTAGCTAGTATCATATGCATAAGTGGTTAATCAGGTATTCTAGACCCATTCTGTTCATTCTTCCAACTTCAGAATGCTTCATATTTCTCGGAAGTACTTTTATGTAAAAGATACTGATTTGAAGCAGACTATATATGGCACATATTTGCAGTTTGATACAAAAAAAAATATAAAGCCTCTTTTTGTATGTTATAAATCTGAAGATGCAAAAGATACCATTGCTGAGTTTCTTCTTTATTTTATAATAAACCAAAGAAAAAAGGGAGGCATTTCCTTCAAAACATGAATATTTAAAGTGAGTTTATGTCTGGCATTTCTATGCTGTGTTGTACTTGTTTATTTTGATATGTTTGCTGTTTCTCTAGGATATACGAGAAATCGGATTTGGTCCTCATTAGTAGGGTGTGGAATTTATATTGCTTGTTATCAGTGAGAAAATGTAGTCAGAAAAGTCCCAAAAGATGGCTAAAAAGATAGAAAAAACAAAAGACATCCCAAGTGGAATTAATGCTAATATCGCTGTTTGTTTATACCACCACCCACAGGGATTTCACATTAAATTCTATTATTTCAGAAAGTGCTTAAGCTGCTTTCATAGTGAATCAAACAAGGAATTTCCTTGAAAAAATATGGGCTAAAGAAGATCAATACATCAGTCAATTGCTTTACTTAAATTGGAGTGCCAGACTTCAAAATAATATTACAAGCTAACACATGATGCAAACCAAAACTAAAAGGAAGATTTGAAATACAATATTTTATTTGTTTGAAAATGTAATTTTAATTGAAATGCAATATTTTGTTTGTTTGCAAATATGATTTTAATTATTTGTAAGGGAATTTATGAAGATAGTTATACCCCTCTGAAACATTTCCAAAAGGAAAAATGTTTCAACTGACTTAGTTAAAGTGATGTATACATATTCACCCAAACTTAATTTTCAATTTATTCCCTCTGCCCAAACAAGAGCTCATGTTATAGATATTTTCAGCTACAATGTCTTTAATGTACTTAGTTTAGATTTCTGTATATTAAAATTATAGAAAAAGAAGGCTTAGAAGAGAGAACAATGTTATTCATTGTTGAAGGTTGAGAAGGGATGACAATATAATTTTTTAGAGCTTTAATATAGTTGGAAAAACATGGGCAAACATTTGGGCACACAGTCTTTACTATTAAATTAAACTCGTTTCTATCTTTAGACATCCCTAATCTGTCTGCCAATTATGTCCCAAAGAGAGAATTACAAATAACAAAACAAAACAAAAGAAAACAAAACAAAAGAAAACACCAAAAAAGGAGTTCAGGGATGATGTTAGAACTCGCATTTCCCTCAAGGATGTGCAAATTCCTAGTACCCTAAAAATGCAATTTCCTATTGCAGTTACTTGAACCCCTCTCTCTGATCTCATGTTTCCAAGTTTAAAAGAATTTTGAAGAGAGGTTAAATTATTTCTAAGGTAGTTCAGCCACCTACAACTCATTAGCTGGAGACATTCAGCACACACATCTGATCTTAAGAATCACTCTGTTTCTTTAACCTTATCACTCTCAGTGAAATTCACTTCACAAAATTTGACAAGTCTAAGGTGAGATACACAGGCTTAACGGTTAAGGATTTGCATTGATCCCTTTGTGTGAGATGCTTTGCAAAAGCCATCATAGTGACAATTAATTTAAATAACATGAAATATTCTGTGAACCCAATTCCCTCTTCCTGTGTAAATGGCCATTTTAGCTGAGGACTAATAACACTAGTGGCGAGCTGAATATTGATGGCAGATCTTTTCCTCTGGATCTGCAGAAACTTTATTTTTCTACAGAAAATATGTTCTTAATTTCCTGAGGTTCATTAGAAAATCTCCAGATAGTACTGTGTCCAGCAAGTATACCCATTTGCAATCAACACCATTTGAATGAATGATCACTGCTAATGGAAGGAGGTTTCCTGTACTGTCAACCCTCTTACATTCACGGATGAGTTATGCTGTTTTCTGCCCTGCTCCTTCCCTGCAGCACTGCCTGAGATACCTCTGAGAGTTGCAAAAATCACTAGGAAGAAATCAGACCTAGAAAGGAAGGGAGGATGGAAGACTTCTTGCAACAAATAAAAGAGAGGGGGGGATTTAAAGATTTTTGAGGTCCGCATCTGCAGCACAGACTACCTGAGGACTCAGGTAGCAAAAAAAGCCAGGAATTTCACAAATACAAGAATGGCCAAAGAGATTTCAGAAAAGAAAAAAATAGATAACACTCAAGTCTTTTTTATTCAACACTAGCTTCCATAAGCAATTCTTGATTTGGTGGCTAAATGGAGGAATTTTCAACTCTTGGGAATTCCAACAGACATATATAGCTGTAACAAACTCAGGGGAAGCTGCAGCGCTGCAGAAGGAAAGCAAAGGCTTGAAGAATTGAAATACATCAACATTATATGTAGACCTAGAAGCAGAAGGAAATGAAACTAGCAATACTGAAAATACCTTTGTCAACTGTAAGAAGTGGAGAAATCGATTCAAAAAATGATCATTGAAGGAAACAGATAAGGTCAGAGAAGTCCATGATTAGTGTACCTAATGTTGCCAAAATAATATGAGTGAGAGTTTCTCTTTTTAAGAAAAAAATATGGCTTTGACATATAGAACAAGGTTTATGACAGAACTGTTGTTAGAGAATACATGCACATAAATATATATGCACAATATAATATAATGTAAGCAATTCTGTCAGTCTCAGCTTGCACTGAAACACCTATACAGACATAATAAACAGCACAAAAAAGTGTTTTTTAAGGTGTGTTAGTAATTTATCTTAATGAATTTGAAATGAAAAGTCATTCGGAATGTCAGCTAAAGTTTTTCTGTCTTGGTACTTTATAATTTCTTAGGCAAAGAGAAAACTACACTGTCATAGCAAAACCAGTTTCACTAAGACATTTAAAGTATTCTTTACAGGGAAGAAGAATAATGCTGTTATTGCAAATCATAAAACAGAGAATATCTGGTTTATTCAAAAGTGGGATCATAATGATCAAATGCACTGATTTTATTCATATAGAACACTTCACAATGACAAGCTCTCTTATAGGTTTCATGGTGATGTTGAGAATTACCACCAGTAGTAATGTAGATGATTTTATAAACAGATTTATTTGCATGAAATAAGATATTGTAAACATGACTTACTTCTGTTTTACTTTCTGTCTGTGACAGGCCTAAATCCACAACTGCATTTCCAACTGCACATTTCTGTTATCAGTGTTATTTATTCAAATTTTTACCTGGGACACTAATATATGAATGGATCTGAAAGGTCTGTAGATATCAGAAGCAACAATAGGATAAGCACCATTCTTACTTTAAGTAAATTGTTTGGTGGGAAAACCAGCTTCACCAAATTAAATGCTTTGTTTAACAGAAATTATTTCTATAAACTGACATCTTAACTCTATCCATAATCTTGGCTCATCTGTTCATGTTTTCCAGTATGGGAAGAACAGATTTTATTTAGGGGTCAGTCTGGATTAATCAACAGTACTTACACATTTTCCATCTCACATCCTCATACTTACAGGACCACTGATGATGATGCCACCTGGCAACAAGCATGTGGCATGTATAGGCACTTGATTTCCATAACAGCTTCACTTAAAATTTTGTTTTCTATATGTTAACTTTATTTTTCTCCCAAGCTAAACATACTCCAAAATGTGAAAAAGAAGAGAAGTAGAAAACTTCAATCCAAAAGGAAAGTTTCTGGAGGCAACAAGTCCTAGAAGATTCCTGTGAGACTACACTGTTCTCTAATATCCTTCAATTCTCCTTGTTATCTCTGGATAACTTCTTGCTTTCCAGTATTTTCTGGAGTTTGAAAAATTTTTCTGCTGCTCAGCAAATTAAAAGGGAAGGTCCAAAGCACCAGCCCTTAGAAATTTCCATTAAGTGCCTACAGACATATGCCAGGCAGTACTAGCCTAGCTTTAACACCTTGTATTACTGCAATCATTAATATCCAAAAGAAATCTATGGCAATGCAAGGATTTGAAACCAAGTCTCCAAATCACACACTAATGCTCAGTGACAGAAAATTCTTCACTCAGGGTCACAGGAAGAGAGAAATAAGGTTTCTAGTAGTTCAAAGCCTTAATGCTGTAGATGTAACGCAGACCTAAGTTGTTGAAAATACAAATGTGGTTACATTTCTTTTTAAGGATGTAAAAGCAAGCAATAAAATAAATTGAAGGATGATGAAAAGTTCTTGAAATTTTAGGGATTTTAATGACATGCCTGTGTACACCAGTAGATACAACAGAATAACATCTTCGCACGCAAAACAGGGTCTGTAGTTTATCCAACAGGCAACTGGCAAGGTGATATTAAAAAAAAAATCCATCACCATCTGCACACAAAGTGAAGCTGATATTTAAAGTTCTGGTCAAAGTGTTTCCTTTACTTCAAGGTCTATTTACACTTGAGTTTGACAGGACTCTTACTGAGGATATAATCACTGGCACTGTGCTGCAATTTAGAATGAGAACAAGGACATTATTAGTAAAGGGAACATGGGTGGTTTGCAGTTTACTTCAAATCATAAAAAACGGGCTCTAAGAAACTGTATTTAAAGCCTAAAGAAATAATTCAACTCCACAGTGAAATATTTTCCATGGTAATATTTTGCTACAGGCAACATAGCTTCATTATTAAAAATCACCAGGTAGAAGAACACTTAAAGGAATAAGAAGCACAACTTCTTGCACATCACTTTCCTTATTTCAAAGGAAATTTGTATGCAGAGAGGAGCTGTAAAATTTCACTTGTAAGCATGAGCTGTAATATTTTAGGAACACAGACACCTGTGGAATTTGTAAAAAAAGAGAAATGGGGAGGGTGCAGTAGCATTTTGCACAGTCAGATGGGATTCCTAAGACACGCTAACTATGAGGAGGAGAAAGTTTTCCTTAGAGGTGGTGCATACAGGCAGGCATTCACTGAGCATTACAAGCAGCTACTTTTGTCATCAGTGTGATGTTCTAGTTTTGCCATCTTCCTGCACTCCCCTATAAGCACAAAGTAATGAGAAAACATTTACCAATTGTTTCAAGATCTGAAAATCTAACAGTATGAATTTGACACTTGAGCATGCCACTGGAATGTTAGTAGAAATCTTAGATATGTGTAGGTGGGAAGCAGAGATTTTCCACAAGGCAGCAACAGGACTAATGATGAAAATTTGTGTTGCTGGACATTCCCAAGATTGCTGTTCAAAAACAGTATACAAATAACCAAGTATTTGCTGTGTCCTGTAGGATTGCATTCAGCTTATAATACTAAAAGCTATTATCATGTCCTGGTTTGAGTGAGAACAGAACTAATTCTGTTCAGTAATTTTACTTTTCAGCTCAGTTCTTCTAATTAACT
>WUAM01000431.1:37415101-37430819 GCA_024336885.1 Actenoides hombroni
CGCTAAGTCTCTCTCCCTTATTCCTTTCCTCTTCCCCTTTGGGGAGGGAGGGGGGTTAACAGAGAGCGTCTGTTATCAGTCTAAGGGGCTGCCCTGACCCTAAAACGTGACAATCAACTCTGTGAAAACAATGTATTTCATCTGCACATAAAGGTGCTATGTGGAAGGAAAGACTGTTTGAACTAAGTCTCAAACTAAGTTTTTTTTATTTTTCAAAAAGGTAATTTATTTTTTGTACATTATTGACTTGAAATCAGTTCTCAGCAGGTGAAACCTAATGATCCTATCTTATTAAATGTATGTTAAAAGAAAGGCGGGAAAAAGAAAGACAATGATAGCAAAATTTTCATTAACTTAGACCTGATTGTTATTTACACAAAGGTTGGTATACATGACACTAGCTGGGCAAGGAGATTTTTAAGTGAGGGCAAATGCATAGTTTTCGTCCAACTAAGCAGCCCTTTACTGTGGATTTAACAGTCTTAATGCAAATAAGAATGAGGTCAAGTATAAAATAAGTAAGAATGGAAGCTTTGTTGTCTGTGAAGGGGTTTTAACACATTTTCTGCACACTCCAGTGATATTTTTTATTTCTCACAGACAATTCTGCAAGGTACACGAAGCATTACACTACTAATGAGCTTTCTTATATTTTACTGGATGTAAAAGCCATTCTGGAAAACATCTGCAAATAATCTGTACAATAGCAGCTTCTTCTCATGACTATTTGAAGTACCTCAAAAAGACCTGGTATTTTCTTTCCCAAACTGTAAGTAATAACGTGGGGTTTAACCACTGGAGCACCTGCAATGTTTAGAAATGCAATGCTGAGACAACAGTGAATGACAGACTTTGGTTGTGACTTTGGTGAAATTCCCGTGAACTATTGTAGCTCTAATGATTCAGTCTAAGACTAGCTGTCACTGAAAGTGGAATCCAGTTCTGTCAGCTCCTATGGTCATCAGTGTTGCTACTGAAACTACGGCTTAAAGATTTGGATTATTAGTAATCAAATCTGAATTAATTAATTATGTAGTAAAATAGACAGAAGTTCAAATATTTTTAAACCTCGTATGCAGTCTTTGCACTAATCTAGCTAAAAGGACTTCATTTTAGAGATCAGTTGTATAAGCCTATTTTTCAAGGGAAAATAAGTATATATTAAAATAAGTGGCTGATGTTCACCTACAAGACAGAAGCAAGTTAAATAAAAAGACTGTTTTCTCAAAATGACAATCAAAGCTTTACTCACATGCCTACAGTGCTACTTCATAAATATCAGTCTTAACTAATAGTAAAAGAAAAATCCTGTGCCATTTAGTATTGTGAGGTCAGCTTCAAAATGTGAATTCAAAATGCTCAAATGATGAATTTATTTTTTTCCCCAAAATCTATTTTTTTTAAAGTAAATTTAATTTTTCTTTAGTTTTAGGAAAATATTAATGCGTAGAGGTAGAAATTGTCTACACATTACTCTGCATTTCAGAATGAGAAGAAAGAAGGAAATGAAAAGTTTTTCATTGAATAACTTTGAAGCATGTTTTGCATGATTAAGAAGCATGATTTGCAATATTAAAATATTAGAATAAAAACTGTTAAATAGAAAATCTATTAATATGTTATAAATATTACTAGAACTAAGCAAATCACAGTAAGAAACTGAAGTAAAAAATTACTGTAATCATGTCCTGGGGGAAAAGGTAATTAAAATGGGTGTGTTCTTATGAAATGTTCTAGTCTCAATGAAATTACATTTCAGAAGCAAAGGGAATAGTGAAGCAGACCTAAGACAGAGTGTATTTACATAATAAAGCTTTTGTTGTTTGGCATTGATACAATATTTAGAAACATGTACTTACATTTGCATTGTCATTTGCAAGAAAAAGCTACTTGTTCTTAATATGCTAGTTCTCTAAACTCTGGTAAATCCAATCATTTTAACTTAGCATATGATCATTAGTAAATCTGGGACCTAATTTTTATAATGATGTACTGCTGGATGTGCTATTCCTGTTTCAAATCAAAAAATATCAAGCTCTTCTGAAATCATGTAAAATCTATTCAAGTCAGTGAAAGGACATTTATTTCTCTGGAAATTCATCCAGATCTCATGTCTAGTCTGAAAGACTGGGTCCTTGAATTATAAGCAAAGAACAAATAGTGCTACTGGACTGGTGCTATTGAAGTGCTAAAATGAGGAACAGACATACATCCAGTAACTTTTTTAACTTTTCTGTAATGATAATTGAGAAATGCAGTTGACAGGAGCTTAAAGACAATAGTCTTCAGGAATGTCTTGTAAAATCTTTACCTGGATGCATCTGAATTCAGATAATAAAAGTTTCTGGTACACTTTGCAATTATTCAACACTACTTGCTACAGACAAATGTCTCAACTACTCAGTCCTTAAATTCAAAGTCTATAATGATCTTGATTCAGTACAATAAGAAAAAAAGTTTAAACTCCTAAAACAGAGGTGATGGACAAAAAGACTTCTGGTACATTAGATTTCACCCTCTCAAGATCAAAATCAGTTTGTTCAATGGGTTTCTTGAATGAAGCCATAGTTATACATATATTCAAAAGTTGGATGAAAGAAGAAATCACTCATGTATTTTTAATGTTTGGAGTTACTGTCTGAGAATGTTATAGAGTTTACTTTTAATTAAAAGAGGGCCCTTTTCTACTTCATTCTACATAAATTATTCACGTGAGTTCTGTGACTCAGTGACAGCATGTTAACAGCTCTGTTATTTTATATAATTGCTGTACATAGGTAATCAGAATGCATTATGTTGCAAAGATAATTATGACTATGTTTTCTGCTGTCGTGTGATGCTGAGAACCTTAACAGCCTGTTTTTGTAACATCTTGCATTTCATATGGATGGGGAGGGAATTGTCAAGACTTCCCAAGGCTTTGCATTTTTCTACAAATGCATTAGTTGTACAAAAGAGATCCCAGATTAGTGGCAATTCTTTTTTTTCTCGAGGCCAAGTCATATTACAGAAGTCTATTGTATTTACGCAAAGGTTTCCTTAATTTGGTGGCTTAAGCAACGTATTTTTGAGCCACTGTGTTATTACTTTAATGAGTAATTCACATGAAAGTCACTTTATCAGGGTATATATATGTGCATGGTTGTCAGGAACCAGTAGGAGTACTGGGCAAATTTTGGTTCATGAATTTTAACCTCAGTAACACAAATCTTTGTATCCTATGCAGACAGAATTGGACTTGTAGGTATGTAGATTATTTTGTAATTTTTATTTTCCTTCTTGGAGACAAAGATTTATAAAAATGTAGAAAAGGCTGGGCAATGAGTTGATTCAGAACAGCTTTGTGGAGAAGGACTTTGGGGTGTCCCTAGAAATGTTTAAGGACAGGTTGGATGGGGCTTTGAGCAGCCTGGTCTAGTTGCATTGTCCCTGCATGTGGCAGAAGGGATGAAACTAGATGATCTTAAAGGTCCCTTCCAATAGAAACCATTCTGTTATTCTGTGATTCTATGATATTTATGTTCGCAAGAATGGAAGAAGTTCTACTAGCTTCTAGTTTTCTATTTGTTTGAAAAGTTCAGAAGACAGAAATCTATCAGAAATTTTTGGAATACACACTGTCGTCATGCTAACAGTTAACACATCAACCCTAATTTATACAGCGTTTCTTCACTCAGTTTTTCTGCAGTGTCAACTTGTTTCTATCAGGTAGTGACTGTTTTCACAGAAATGAATAAATAGGAAATTAAACACAGTATGTGAGTTTAACACCAGTTAACAACAGCCAGGATGAATTTCACCTCTAATCTACAGTGATATATTTCATTTTTTTACAGTTATACAAAATATTAACTGGAAATTGCTGATGAGGAATTGTTCTATCCTCTTACCAAAGCAAGCTGTTTTTAACACATCCAATACTTAAATGTATCCAAGACTAATATTTTCCTGATATCCATTTGTAAAAGCATAGACACATTAAATATATTCGGTTTACCAGGCAATGACTTAAAAACTATTACATGGGTAAATAACAAAATGCATAGTGCTTAAGAACAAAACATAAAATTAAAGATATTTTTTTCCTGCCACTTTTCTAGTTATCTGTTTCCACTTATGGTGAGCATGAGCTCATCAATTCACCATGAGTTCGTCATTTTTGAAGTTTACAAAATATGTAGGGATCTCATATTTGCATGATTTTGAGGCACTTAACCTGTAAAGTGTGACTGCACTCATATTTTAAGTTGAAAAATGACCATCAAGTGGTAGATGGTAGTTGGGTCAGGCTAGTATGAGGTTTGACAATTGTCACACCTTGCAATACGACCTTGTCATGTTTTAGATACAATTTTTTAACCTTCCCCACAGCTACGAGCTTCGTGTCCTGTGAATAAAACATTCAGATTTTGATAATTTTTCACTGCACATGTCTATGTTAGCAAAGTGGAGCCCAGAACAGGTAATGACCTCAAAACCTATTATAACCTATTTTAATAACTCCCATGGATATCCCAATATCCTGAAGCTATTGTTACAGAGTGAAGTAGTCTTAATTTTTCCAGTACTTCGTGGACATTATAAGCAGTATTGTGGAGAATTTTTTACACTGTCCCTCACAAAGCTTCCATATATTTTGTGGTGCTGAAATTGGGTTCTCTGTTTTTTATCATCCTTGTAAACCTCTGTCATCACAGGTTAACAGGTAGATATCAGCTCTAGTGAGCTTGGAAGCACTGAGGAAGTCAGTGTTGGCTTTACTGTGTGCAGGAACAGGATAATACTTGTGTGTCAGTCACAGTTCGGTTACACTCACTATTTAGGTAGGGTAAAAAACATATTTACATGCTCCTCCTCCTGCAGACATCTGCATAGCCAGGTCTCTAGGTCCCAGATGTTTCATTAAATAATAATGTCCTAGTTTGAAATAATGTTGACGTGCTTTAAAAAAAAAGTAAATGTGGAAATATATTGTTCTTTAACCTCTGGATTGATTTTTTCTCATTGTTCCCCTTTTTATAATCTATGTTTTAGACTATCTTTACATATTCAGGGTTCTGAATGTAATGACATATTAAGACAATTTAATAGTAAGTGTAATATTTTTAGTTTTCCCTTCTAAAATTATTTCTAAAAGTAAGGGATAAAAATACCTAACAGTGGCATGCAATCTTTTTTCTTTTGACATACATAGATTGCATCAGCTGTATCTATCATGTGGTTTGTAACAGTTGAAAGCTGTACATGGATGTGGATCTTATGAAAATTGAGTTATTATTCATGTTGAAGGTTAACACTAGCCATAAGTATTTGTAAAATATATGGATTTTTTCTTAAGATCTGTTAAATTTTATATGCAATTGAAATGAAGCTTACCTAAATCTTTCAAATATTTCTAGTTTAGCAAAGGCACAATTTTATGTTATTATTGAAGAAAAAGGTTTTTTGTAAAATATATTTATATATATCATTTTTGCATACATTTATAAAACTCTTAAGGGTTTTTTTTTAAGTTAACATTAAATATGTTTTCATTAATATTGGCTTATTCTGTGATGCAAGACAATAAGCATTTTCTTATAATGGAAAATTTTCAGCATTGGTATTTTTTGCTACAACTTTGTTGTAGCAAAAGCAAAGTGTTATTTCTAGACATTTATTCATCATCTATAAAACAGTTATTATTTTAATGCATAAAGACTCTAACCAGGACTGGGTCACAGTTTATTTTGCATTATGTGATCATGATAGTGATTAGCATTAGTGAGTCCACTAAACCAGAAAAAAAATTATATATATTGAATTCTTTCAATGTAAGTTGCTTCATTTTTTTCATGACCCAACACTATATAAACACTTACTGCTGGTTACAGATTTAATCTATGAACTGTTCCTGTCATTGAACATCTTAAACATTCCACTAGTTTTGAAGTGCAGGACTAGTTGCAGAAACTGACCTGGTTCTAACAGTAACTGGGTTTTATTTAATTTATTTTATTTGCAAGGGTTTGGAAACATAAAATTAACATTCATGACTTAAGAAGGAAATGGAAGGGTAATAGAAATGATAAGTACATGTTTCTTACTGATTCGGTGACTGAAAATTCAAGAATGTTTTTCATGTTATATATTTTTGACCTTGAAAGACATAACTTGAAGCCACATTTGTTCTGGTTCACCACACACACTTGATCTGTTGAAACACTGACTCATGAAATTCAGGTGTGACGAATATCTAAAGACCATTTGCTATGGAATTAGGAAGACTAGAGAGGCTATCAAGGAGAATAGTTTATGGGATACATAACTGGACTAGGACTGGAGGCTTTCCTACATCATTACCATTATATGATGACCAGAGGAGTCTATAAAAAAAAATAATTGGTAATCACAAAATAAATGACTTCTTTTTCATTTAAGCAAAAAGATGTCTTTGGAAAAAAAAAGTCTGTAAGTAAATTGTGGTTTATATCATATGCCATGGTGATCAAGTGAGTGCATTTTTACCTTAATTGTTCTTTGTGTATTTCTTTCCTGTGAAAAGACCACCAGCTCAAACATAAGATTTTTTTTTTTTCTTTCAAGTAATGACAGTATCCATATTAAGGAAAATTAGAAATGCCCAGGTGTGACTATAACATTGTTCCATTGTTCTGATGCCTGTAAGTTAATGAACTATATATATTGATTATATATTGATTTAATGTTATAAATCTACATTGAAGTCTTACCATGGTAAAAAACATGAACCAACAACATTTTATTTTAGCAGTGTATTCCAGATGCAGTTCCATTTGGTTTCTAAGACTTAATCACAACTGCTTGCTACAACAGTTTTTGCATATTAAGTAATAGGATTTTTCAGCACAATACATGCTAAACAGTGAAACCTTTCTAGGTACCCTAACATAAAAAAATGGAGAAGCTGATTTTTAAAAAAATTTTACTGTTTTTACACATCTACTGATTTTACACCTCTGTATCAATGGTGCTACACTTCTGTGTTTTGAGAACTCACATGAAAAGCTATTATTTAACATAATCAAGATAATTAGATTGGGGGACATCCCAGAAGACTGGAAGAAGGCTAATGTCACTCCCATCTACAAGAAAGGCTTAAAGGACTACTCAGGAAATTATAGGCCCATCAGTCTTAATTCAATCCCTGGGAAAGTTATTGAATGAGTCCTCCTGGGGGCTATCTCAAGTCAAATAAATCACATGACTGGGAAAAGCCAGCACAGATTTGCCAAGGGCAAGTAGTACTTGACAAACCTGATCACCTTCTATGACAAAGTAACCTACTTGGTTGTTGCAGGGAGAACAGTTGACATTGTCTACCTGGACTTCTCCAAGGCTTTCGATACAGTTCCCTATGGCTTTCTCCTAGAGAAATGCATGTGTTACGCTCTGGACAAGTGATCTGTGGGGTGGGTGGGGGGAACTGGCTGATGGGCTGCACTCAGAAGGTGATGGTAAATGACTCTTTATCAAATTGGCAACCTGTCACAAGTGGAGTCCCTGCGAAAAGACCTCAGTAAAATTTTTTAAAAATAAGCTGCCTGCTAACTCTTTCCACGAAAGCTAAAGATGTCACAAATAAAGTTAGACAATCCAAAGTTACCAAGGTTAAACTCTTTCTTTAAGCTTGATTCAGACTGTTGTGTTTGGATTCTGTTCAGATCTGTGTGAAATTATGTACCTATGAGCCATAATTCCTTGGCAGTGAAATGAAATTAAGTTTCCATCTGCCTTAGCTTGGGCTCTTATTTCTTGGTAATAAAACTCCTCTCAGCAGAGAGCTAATAAACAATTTTCGTTGGCCAACTGATGCTTCTTGACAGACACACACATTCTTTTGAGGTCTGTCGATCACCTTCTAATTCTTCCCAAAGCAAACTAATGGCAATTGAAGCTGCAAGTGTGTGTACAGACTTGTAAAAGAAATAATAAATGTGTTACACTTGAAGTGGAATACAATGATTATCAATGATAAATTTTGGAATAAAACAAAAGTTGTTTTCCTGAAAATATGACTAATGGTTCATCCAATATCATGAGCATAACGGGCACGTTGTGCAGTAGTGAAAGGCAGAATGCAAACTAGAAGAGAAAGTGGCTCGATATGAAAAGCCTATTCTCATCCCACCATGTTACATTGGAATCTGAAACTATGCTTTCATAGTTTCAGGCCATGCTGTTGGAACCAGCTTCCAAAATGCTTTTCCACTCCTTCACCAGCTCAGGTCTGTCCTGGGTGTTGTATCACACTGCTTCACAGAGAAACAGGTCTGACATAGTGTATGTGTCTCCCACAGGCAGCAACCTGCCTGAGGATCTTTAAATCACCTGTCTCCACCATGGCAGAAAACTGCTAGGAAATTCTGCCTTTAAAACAGACAACAACTCACACACTAAATGCTATTTTTAAAACCATCCCAATTAAAGGCCTAAAAGATAAACCACGGTGATTGATTTTAAAAGCCATCAACATGAATCAAGAACATAATAAATTGCAGACACTAACATACATAAATTACAGTGGAAGGTACCTACAGTCCTCTCTGTTAAGAAGGCAGGATGTGTAGTCTACAAAGTGAATAAAATATTCTAAAACATTTTTTTTCATACAGGATACAAAATTGACACAGGGCAAAATTTTCAGATATCTAAGCAAATAGGATCTTTCTATGTTATTTTTTTCATAAAGCCTGATCCATGGAAGACCATACTTTAATATACTAAAGCAGACAATCAGTATTCCATTTATTTCAAGGTTATACGAGGCAAGTCAGCTACAATGGAAATTTAATTTGAGTATAATGTTTATAAATATGAATTTTAAGGGATAGAATGCAAAACATAAAAATTGTTTCTAATCTCTCTTTACTTGCCAATCTATAAAGCTCAGTAAGAAGGTTGAGTGGTTATGTCATAGTAGATTAAATTTTAAATCAAGTGCATAAACAGGCACTGATAAAACTTATGCATAAAACATAACGAGAATAGGAATCACTGTGACTGAAATCTAAACTGTGTTCTAATGTATGGATTCACAGACTCAGCACAATAAAAAAAAGGTTTGAAACAACCTAAAGAAAGAAATAAAGTGCAAAATTAGTTGAAGTGGGAGGACAACAAAAATGTGACCATATCCCAGAATCAAGTTTAAATTAAATTTAAAAGGAACATATACACAGGCAGAGTAAAGGGCAAGAGCAAAATTTTGCAGATCCCAGAGAAAAATCCAGTATCTGATATGTTAGAATCAGATTGCTTCTAAAATCACAATGGAATTCAGTTAGACGTAAAGGACTTTATGAGCCATACAAACCCAGGCATCTCCTAATAAAAAATTTTTATTTTATCTCCCTAAGAATATCAGAAAAAAAATAGGATTATGCTTTGCCAGACAATGTGTGTGCTAAAATCTGCAGTTACTGGGCAGATAAAATTAGCTTAAGTTTTTTCCATTGTTAATGGAATACACCAAAACACACATTTAGGGCAAAAATATGAAACTTTGTTGACTCAGAAATATTTAAATTAAGTGCACCGGATTTCCCTTTATCTATTCTCTTTGAGGTATGATATGTATAACCTTTACATGAATGAATCTCCAAAAATACTTTGTACAAGTTCTCTTTAAAATCCAGGATATTCCTTTGTGCTCTATTCTTACCAGTTATGAATTTTATAGGGGCATGGTAGTGACTTATCTCAACAGTGCAAAACTGTCAACAGGGGTGGTGATAGGCTGTCATTTCCTAATGGTACTGGCACCGTGGGATTCCTGCCTTCTCTGAATAAAATCCTGATTTCAGTTGTACTAACTTTATCCTGTATGAGTCGGTTTTGTTGAGGGTAGTCACTCTTAAGAGTCATGAGTATTAATTTAACAAGGGCAAACTGTTGTTAATTTGTTATTGCAACATCTCAGCTTTCTGGTGACTGTAGTTAAGTACCGCAAAGGCTTATTGCAATCTCTGCTCTGAACGGGACATGAAATGGCAGTGCTGTTAGTTTGTTCAGTTCTTTCACTACTGTCAGTTGAAAAAAGTGAATGGACAAATCTGATTGTCATGAAATACATGATTCCACCTCTGTATCTTACCCACTGAGCATTGAAAAGTCATAAGCTAAAGTGTTTTTATCAAAGTTGTACCTAAGTGGCATAATTTTAGATTTTTAAAAAATGAAACTGTTGAGTGTTCAAAAGATGAAAGAGATTGGGGGGGGGGGGGAAGAAAAAAAAAGCCAGAAATATTTCTCCAAAGCCATGGGGTAAAGTCCATCATTTACCATGTACAGCTTGGCTTTGAAAAAAGAATTTTTATAGAACATAGTGATTTAACTATAAAAAGGACTCCATTTCAAACATTCAGACATAGGAAAGAATAACTGCACCTTCCATCACATTGATGTTCAATCTATAGAGACATGTGTGATATTTTACAGAAAAATATTCTGCAGCATATGGCAAGGAGTTGTTGTAATTTTTCTTTCAATTGTTACACAGATTTTAGCATTTGTCTTTTTTAACAGCGAAAACTAAGATACATTTTTAGACTTTATCAAATAGAATGAAAACTGGTATTTGACTGTACTCCTGTAAAGTGCTAAGAAAGAAAGTCACACAGGGAAAAATAAAGTAACAGTAAGTCAAGAAGAAAAATAAGAAATTTCCATTTAAAAGATCAACTGTTTATCCTGAACCATACATTAAAAAAAAGCAACTAATTTCCTGTCTAAAACATGCTTTAAGATGCTATAACACTGTTAACTAATATGATTGCTAAGACTGGAATTAGTTATGTCCCAATCAGGCTCCCTAGAAAAAAAGAACTGCCATGAATTGTTTTAATGAGCATATATGAAGTCTGAAAAGGTAAAGATGACTCGTATAGAATACTTTTTTATCTGTCTAGTCATCACAAGATTCTATGAAAATAAAATTACATGGGATGAAGAAAGACTTGAAGAATCTACAGAATTACTAGAAGTTGTAGGCAAGAAAAATTGGAGGAGATAGTTAATTTTCCGAGGAACATAAAAGTATTTGTGTATACCTACATTCACACAAGCAGAGATGCATATTGAAAGACTGGTGTTCCAGGGTCATCCAGGGTATGATAAAAATGTTTGTGAAATGAATGTTCTGGGCATGGGAGTATGAACATCAGGAGTCTTCTAGTTCTCCAGTTAGGGATTGTTGTGGGCACTGTTACAACCTGAGGACAGGTTATTGTCTAAGGTATTTTTGCAGTCAGAGGTGACACCAGGGGTTTTTCCTGTCATCGTCTGTCCACCCAACCCATAGTTACCCTACAGGTGCTATCTCCTGCCTTGTAACTTCTCCCAGAGCACTTGTGCCTACTGGCTGCCCAAGAGCAGGGTAGGTGTCATATGACTATATAATATTTTGACATTCAGTGCATAGTCCTGCAGACCTGTCACAAGTAGGACATCTTCCAAAACACCAGTGATGAAAAAAAAGTCCTTGTAAAACCTTAGTTCTGTTGACTGTTGCACAAATAATAACTCTACAGATATTTCAGGTTCACTTTGTTCCAGAGAATGGCATAACAATTTCGGCATGTTTAACCTCCATTTTAAATTACATTCCCAGCTGCTTTCTATTCACATTTGGTCAAATACAGTCTGTCCCTAAAATGTCTTATACAAATGATTGTACTACACCAGTTTTACTACACCACTTATACTACACAACTCAGACGCACATAAGTTTATGGGGTCAGATGGGATCCACTCAAGGGTACTGAGAGCGCTGGTGAAAGTGCTCACCAACACACTTTTCATCATTTATCAGCAGTTGTGGCTGAATAGGAGGGTTCCAGTTGACTGGAAGTTAGCAAATGAGACACTCATCTACAAGAAGGGCCAGAAGGAGGATCTGGGGACCTATCAGTCTGACCTCAGTGACAGGGAAGGTTATGGAATATAGAGTATGGAGTAATCATCTTGAGTGCCATTATGCAGAACATACAGGACAACCAGTCAAACAGGTCCAGTCAGCATGGTTTTATGAAAGGCAGGTCCTGCTTGACTAACCTGATTTTGTTCTATGACAAGGTGACCCACAGTGCGTGAGGGAAATGCTGTGGATGTTGTTTACGTAGACTTTAATAAAGCTTTTGACACTATATCCCACAGCATTCTTCTAGATAAACTGGCTGGTCATGGCTTAGATGGGTGTATGCTTTGCTGGATAAAAAACTGTGTAGATGGCTGGGCCCAGAGGGTGGTGGTGAATGGAGTTACATCCAGCTGGCAGTCAGTCACAAGTGGTGTTCCTCAGGGCTCAGTAGTGGGGCCTGTTCTCTTTAATATCTTTATCAGTGATCTGGACGACGGGATTAAGGGCACCCTCAGTAACTTTGCAGGCAACTTGGGTAGGAGTGTTGATATGCTTGAGGATAGGGAGGTTCTTCAGAGGGATCTGGACATGCTAGGTCAGTGGGCCAAGGCCAATGGTATGAGGTGCAACAAGGCCAAGTGACAGATCCTGCACTTTAGCCACAACAAGCCCAGGCAGCAATACAGGCTTAGGGATGAGTGGCTGGATATCTTCCCAGCCAACAGGGACCTGGAGGAGTTGGTTGACAGCTGGCTGATTATGAGCCAGCATGTGTCCAGGTGGACAAGAATGCCAACAACATTCTGGTTTGTATCAGAAATAGTGTGGCCAGCACTATGGAAGCTATCATCCCCCTGCACTTAAAACTGGTGAGGCTGCACCTTGAATACTGTGTTCAGTTTTGGGTCCTTCACTCCAAGAAGGACACTGAGGTGCTGGAGAGGGTCCAAAGAAGGGCAACAAAGTTGGCAAAAGGTTTAGAGCACAGGTCTTATGAGGAGCAGCTGAGGGAACTGGGGTTGTTTGGTCTGGAGAAAAGGACACTCAGGGGAGACCTTCTTTATCTATAAAACTCTCTGAAAGGAGTGAGGTGGGGCTTGGTTTCTTTCCCAAAGGAACAAGCAATAGGACAAGAGGAAACAGACTTAAGTTGTGCCCGGGGAGATTTAGATTGGATATTATGAAAAATTTCTTCACTGAAAGGGTGGTCAAGTCATTGGAACAAGCTACCCAGGGAAGTGGTGGAGTCATCGTTCCTGGAGAGATTAAAAAGATGTGTAGATGTGATGTTGAGGAATATGATCTATTGGTGACTTGGAAGTGCTATGTTAACGGCTGGATTTGATGATCTGAAAGGTCTCTTCCAACTGAAATATTCTATGATTTTTTTTACTTTTTTTTTTAATTATTTCAAGTGTACATAGTCTAACTACCTTTTCACAATGCAGTAGGAAAATGGAAGTGCCTCCAATAAGTTTATAATGTCATCCACCTTCTTAAATGTTCTGTATTAAATAAAAATATCATGCTTTGCCAGTAAGTTATTAAATGTCTGAACAAGTATATGGCATTTTGAGGAGGCTATTACAGACAAAACTACACTGTGTCTCATATTTCAAGGATCCTTTGAAAAGAAGGCTAATTATTCTGTCATCTTCACTGGAAATCCACAGCAATTCTGCCTATTTCATTCAGGCTAATACTGGGGCCCTCACTGGGGCCAAATGAGAGGTTTAGAGTCTACAGGAGACCCCTTGCTGCATGCAATAAGGACTGAATTTCAGCTATAGCATGGAAAATTTGTAGGCAATGGGTCAGCTAAGAAATGGCCAAGGCCATGTCTACCCATGAGCATGGAATTAGTAATACCTGATTCACACTGATGCATGTTTGTTTTTGCTCATGCTAAGTGATACTGTACTGTGATAGCTCCATTGTAATGGCCACTGTTTCTCTGCCCTCTCTGCAGGCTGAAATTTGCTTCCCCATCTGCCTCATACTGCTCACAGCTACTTTTTCCAGACCTCACTGCTGCAAGTTGTTTCTCTTGTCTTGCATTTCATTTTGCCTGACGATCACCACATTCCTTCCAGATTACTTGATATCATAGCTAGGTGCTCAAGGAGGTGCTAGTTCTGTTGGAGAGGATACATTATACCTTGAACAAAACTGAAATTTGCTTGTCTTTGCTAAAATCCCAGGAAATGTCACTGATACTCCATGTCTCATCTACTGCACTTAAACATCTGTACATTTGATAAAATTTTCTTTCCCCACGCTGAAACAGTATGTAACTACTTCGAGCTCATAACTGTACACTGAGGGTTTTTTTTTTCCTATTTATTTAAGGCTTTGGAGCTTTGGTAAAGCCCAATTGTAACAGGAACAACAAGAATGTGAAAAGATAAATCAATGGAGTTTATGTTCACTTTTGAAAATAATCTCTGCAGAGGAAGAAAGGAAGCTAAACAAATGTAAAGGAAAGCAAAACAGTATCTCTCTTGTATGTATTCTCTCTAATTCCACAGGGAGATGTCACTAGTAGTAATAACTCATTCCATGATGCTCATTCAGTTTCTCTGAACTCACTGAAGCCCTCTATGAAGTGTTTTAGAATACATTTTATTAGCCTTATGTAAGAAATATAGGTGATTTTTTTGTCCAGGAAAATGAGTGAGACAGACAGGAAAAAAAAACATTAAAGAATCATCATTTTTCAACGGTTAATAATAAAAAGAGGTACAAGGTGTATAAAAATAATATCTCTAGATTTATAAAAGTGAGGATTTTGCTTAGCAAGCCTTATACTGTACTTCACAGTATAAAAGCATAGAAAATAAGAATGAGCTATCACTTTATTTTAAAACCCCACATTTTAAAATCACCTTTTTTCAGAACAGTGGAAACTTCTAGACATTTGCATCTTGAATTAACAGAAGATCTGATAGAATTAGCAGAATCAGCACTACTGTGGCATGAGATGTTGTCAATATGCTTAGACACATTTAATGAGTCAAAAACTTTAGTAAGCTTCAGGAACCTTTGGTTTCTTTTCAGATTTTAAAGTTGATTGATTCTTGTTATTTTTTGGTATTTTTAATATTTTAAGGTAAGAGCTTTAAAATAAAATGAAAAGTAGGAAAGCAGATGTTGCAAAGGAGTTCGGTCCCACCAACATATACACTTCTACTTCCTGAAAGAATTCATTGAAATAATGTGTAACCTGTCACTTTTCCTCTAGATTCTTTTTTCTTTTCTTATTAGTTCTTCTGTTTGGGTCACTATCAGGTTTCATTGTTGTTGGGCATTCTAAAGTAAATTTAGAATACTAAAAATGGTTCAAATCAAGCTAGTCTGAATGAGTCTTAATTCTGAAACATAATAAATCCCTCTTCCACAACTGATTGAACAGACACAATCTTTTTTTTTTCAACTTTGATCTACCATCCATAGAACAACAAAGCAGAATGATTTCTCCCACAAAATTGAATTTAAATACCTTTTAAATGCTTTTAAAAGACTAAATGTGGAGCCCAATTCCTCGGTGCAATTGCAACCTTGCAGGTGACCAGGAGTTCTTTGCTTTCTTCCTTTTTTTATCTAAATCATCTGCCTAGGAATCAAACTCCAGCAACAGAGACCTGGAACAGCAGTGGACTCAGGTTGCATAAGTCAGTGAGTAACTGTCAGGGTTTAGGGTCAGGGCGGACCCTTAGACCTATAGCAGATGCTCTCTGTTAACCCCTCTTCCCTCCCCAAAGGGGAAGAGAAAGGGAATAAGGGAGAGAGGCTTAGCGATTAGAAGAGGAAACTAGAACAGCTTTAATAAATGAAAATAAT
>WUAM01000431.1:37441372-37457011 GCA_024336885.1 Actenoides hombroni
TGTATATAATTGTATATATATATATATATAATTTTATTGCTTAGTTTTATTTTTTAATCCACAAGTCTCTCTCCTTTATTCCCTTTCTCTTCCCCTTTGGGAGGGAAGAAGTGTTAACTGAGAACATCTGTCGTAGGTCTAGAGGACAGCCCTGACCCTAAACCCTGACAAGGACAAGGGGTAACAGGCACAAACTGGAACACAGAATGTTCCACCTGAACATAAGGAAAAACTTCTTTACTATGGCAGTGATGGAGCACTGGAACAGGCTACCCAGAAAGGTTCTGTAGTCTCCTCTGGAAACTTTCAAAACCTGACTGGATGCAATCCTGTGCAACCTGCTCCAGGTGAATCTGCTTCGGCGGGGGGGGTTGGACTAGATGCTTTCCAGAGGCCCCTTCCAGCCCCTACTATTCCATGATTCTGTCATTCTGTTGGTATGTGACAAAGGGAAATTCAGATTACATTGTTCTGTGTTAGGAGATGGCCAGGCAAAAAAAAATTATAAAAACTTGTGATTTAAATTCCACACGGATAGTAAAATTGTTCATTTTAATGGAAATGACAACAAAAGTTAATGCATAAGATGAATCATGTGCTTGCATGTCTAGTTAATTCTTTTCTATTGCGCATTCATTGCAGAGTTTGGCTAATGGGAATCCTGAAACTTTAATACAAAAGATTTCTTTATTTTGTGGATACTGAAAAGGAAATGTTGAAAAGACAGGAGACTGAGAATAAACACAGAGTTCATGGCTCTCCAGTCTGTTTCCAAAGAGAAGCCATTTTCAGTTGAAAAAATCATCACCCCTGGCTGATACCACTACCCACTCTTCTTACCCAAGTCATATTCCTTTGCACTGACTGCCTAAAACATTAAGAAAGGAATTGGTTTCCTCCTTTGTAGTTTATTAGATCTCATTAGGAAGAGTTTTTCTTTCCACTGATTCTCAAAAAAAACACTCCTTGAAACTGCATGCAGATAATCATGTGTTTCTTAGGCTGGTATAAAAAAATGTGTTGGTTCATAGCATCAAAACTCCGAATTCATATGTGTGAAGTATATATATAGCTCATGCATGCAATCCTTACTGTTGCAGGATCTGAAAATTATATCAATAACAGGCAATATTCTTTACAAGTAATATTTGCTTCTGAAGCAGTCATGCCATTAAACATGAAGTCACCAAATAGAGATAAGAAGCATGTTTAAGAAAAAAAAGTACAAATTAAGTTTATGAACTAAGAAATGGTTCCAATGGTGAGAAACATATGGCAATAGGGCTAAGAACAAAGGACATTATAACATCTTTTCTAAGGGGGGAAAAAAAAAGAAAAGAAAGCACTGTGATGAATACAGATCAGGGAAAGAGTGAGATAAAAAGGAGGTGATTACAGAAAATGCACTATACCATCTGGATAATGTTTGACATCAGCAAAAGCAAACAAGAAGCTGAAGGAATACATTTTCTCAATTATAATTATGCATAATATATCATAGCTAGTATAATGAAGACTTCTGTATTTAAGGTTGCTTTCTAGTTTCCATGCTATTCCCCACTTTTTCAGTTACTTGTAACATTTTATTTCTTTTTGGCAGAATCACATCCTTTCTCTCTGACCAGTACATTAAGAAATTTCCTCTCACTAATATCTCTTGAAAGTGTTTCATATAGTTGAAATGTCACTGGAATGAAGAGGTAGTACCAGAAAACCAGAGCAGAAATTTTGTCCAATTTCACAAATATTGTCAGTGTATCAGACTGAATATTTTAATTTCTTTTGACCCATGGAATAATTATATATAAAATGAGTTTAAATATCAGAGATTTTGGTTTTATTAATTACCAGATTTGTTTCTAAGTATTATGTGCCTGAGATACCCAAGTTAAAATACCAGTTCCTGTTTTTCTGCAAGCAACACTGAAAGGAAAAGCCTGAGGTGATCGATGGCCTGGACCGGCTAAAAGCTGGATAGAAAACTCCGTGTTTATGAAAATGATCTGAAACATATAAACACTGTATTCCTATATCTTGGGATAGTGAACCACATGGAGTTTGGGATATATTATATTAAGTGGTCTAGCCACTAGACTGAGAAGCTGTATCATTAATATTATCTAGAATCCACAGTAAGACATATATTAAATACTGTTTTTTAATCAGTTCACTCAGTATGTACAACAGCAGTAAATTAGATATACTTTAATTGACTTATCCTTTGGGGAATTGCTAATATGCGGTTTTTATGAACCTCCTCACTATGAGCAGACAGCATTCACTGTGTTGAAGTGGTGCATTCTGAGCTCCTTCTCACGATTAAAAAAGAATGGTTAAGTCTGGGTGAGATTTTGTAGTTGATCAAAATCTCACAGAAAGGACAGAATGACAGAGCAAGCAGAAATTTCCAATTAGCTGCTTATAAAACACTTATGAGCTGCTTTGATATTTTCTCAATGTAGAGGCTAAGATGAATATTGCTCTTTGAACATTTTAATGGATGTTAACACATGTATTCATGACAAATTTGGACATCATCACACACCCCTCCCTGTATTTTGTAGTATATGCAGAGGTGTCAAGGAATAAATGAATATGAGAATACACTGGTAGAAGAACAATCAATCTGCAGGCATCTGTACAGACATAACCGATGTAAAAATTATGTGTTATTTAGCTAACAACAAAGTTTAAATGACATATCTAAAAAATTAGGATTTAGGCAGAATGATACCAATTGCCTGAAAAGAAATAAAAGGGAGTAGTAAGATTTTGTCGCAAGGTTTAGCCAGTGTCCGTTGATATCTTAGTTGTGGTATTTGAAATGAAACAGATGCAGCAATAGCCAAATGTAATTAAATGAGAAAGAGTTTGCTCTCAAGACAAATAACAAGGTGTGCAACCAACATACTTAATCTGGGAAGATACTTTCATCAAAATCTGAAGTGTATTTTATGAGGAAGATGAAAATATCAAACGTTCACCATTGGAGCAGTGGAACAGATTAAATAGTGTGTATCTGGCTGAAAATGTAACGTGTTTAATAGAGCATTGTTTAGAATTTCTGATAGAAATTCCATTTACTCAAATATTTTAGTACATGGGCTACGTGTACTTGATATGCATGCATTTCAAATTATTAGTCCAATTTTCATTAGCAGTCCCAGTATTGGCAGGCTTTGAGTGTTAAAAATGGTCCACTCTGATTCATTTACTGCATCAGTATATAATTTTCTGTCAGAATTAGCACTGATTTTTTTTTAACCTCTTTCCTTTCACAGTACCTTTCGCTCAGGTTTGCTTGATCACCTCACCAGAGTGAAATACATATTTTGTTTCCTAAGTGGAACATTGACAATGCTAAAATGACTCAAGAATCCTGTTGTTCTCCAGCTAATGGAATGACATACATGAGCAGGCAAGGAAAAGCCATGGAGAGTCAATTGTCCTGGTTAGTGATGGGAGAGGGGAAGTGGCTCCCTTAGCTCAGTGACAGTGCAAACCTACTACAAAGCTGTGTGGCACATGTCACTGCCCTCCTCTTTGGCTCTGGTGCAGTCACACAGTTCCCTTCAGGAGGTTCTGCTGAGAACAGGATATTTAACACTGCATTATTTTCTGAATATTTATTTAAAGACAAATAAAATATTCTTTCTAAAGTCTAATAAGGCTATGTGTATAGAAATAGAGTTGCAGCATTCACTAAGTAAATACCGGTCAGTGCAATTCTCTACTGACTTTTTGAAACCACCAGTGTCAGCATATTAACAGTAGATGAAAACAAATGACCAGACTAGAATTAGCCATCAATTGGAAGGCCTTAATCTCTCACTACATGGTACAGTATAAAAATCTTAAGCTTTGTGACAGCAATGACTAATTTTAAGTGAACAGTTTACAGATAAACTAGCAAAACTGCAATATTCAGCAACACTGCACTGAACCTAGTTTAGTGCACCTTGTAAAATTTGTGCTTACTCCACAAAGCTATTTATATTTCCTTCATGTTAAATACTTAAGGACTCATAAAAATATTGCTTTTAATCTGTGGGACCTTCCTATGTCTAAAAATACATTTGTGACCTGATAAATTTGTATTTGAAGCCAAAGATTAAAAAAATTATATTGGATTAAAAGTGAATTATCTTTTAAGAGATTGAGACACCACTTCTCAAAAGCCTTAGTTTCTACTTTTCACCATGATGAATTGCAAGGAAATTGAGACACAGTCTTCACAATGTTGTCTCCTACAAACAGGTTTTCATACTTAATCAGTGATTCTAACCCTTTATTCCCTAGAGACAGCTGATTTGACATTCCTGGTACCCCAGTACCCACAGAAGCTACAGGCACTTAAAACCTTAAATTAAGCACAATAAATAAGTCCCTCTTAATTTTGTCTCTTCACATTACTCACTATGGTAAGAAAAGCATCTCCATTCCCTTCCTTAAAAAAATAAATATTAAAAAAATAATCTAAGACATATAAAGGCACTAATATGAGCAAATAAAAAATCTATGTCTTCATAAAGATGACCCTTTTTTTTTTTTTTTCTGAGTTACTTCAGAATCTCCCTCCTCTGGATTATGTACTGTGTCATGCCCTTAGATCAAGACAGCCTAGGCATGGTACATATATGCAGTACTGTGTGTATGGTACTCAGACACAATAAACAGATGGTTTGTGTACAGGCAAATTCATTTTTTGCTCCTTAATTCACAAAAACTCTTCTGGAAAGAAGAAGAGTTTTCACTATAATTAGGAGTCTTCGTCAATAGCTACATTCAGCTTAGTATCTTTCACAAAAGCAAATGATCATTTTCTCCTCCACCCAGAATGGGAATGTGAGCTTTGTTTAGCCCAAGACTGGCAGCTCAAGTAATCTAGACCATAACATCTTTAGCCATCATTTCCATTTCCATTTCCATTTAATTCTTCATTTGATTACAATTTCTCAGATCTCAGTGCTTACAGTGGTAGAAATTTTTCGTAATATGAACTTGTAATAAGGATGTATGACAAGCTCAAGACAAATGTTTCATGCATCAGATTAGATGATTTACATTACTTAGGCTCTAATAAGATCAAGCCTTTAATCACTTAGTTTTCCAGTTTCAAATGCACAAAACTGGTTATTGGATGAAGTTCAGGTCACAGTGTCACAGTTTTCAAAACAAATGCTTTTGCTTTTTCTTTTGGTTTTTTTTTTTTTTTTTTTTTAACAGCAAGTTCGTCAGTAAAAGGCTCTGCATTATTCTTATTTTTCATTTCATCAGATGACTGTTTCAAGTTAAGGACAGTAGAGAACTGAACCCCAAATTTGCCATGTCCCAGTAGAGTAAATATTTTGAACTAAGCAGCTCCTTTACCAATATAAGATTATATACTGATTTCTTTTAGAGAAACAGCCAATCTCTATGAACTTAACAGAAAGAGACAGTCTAGTCTAGTTTAGGATCATCTCTGAACCATGCTCTTCAAGCCTGTGGAGACACATATCTCCCTCCTAAGAACTATTTCCTGACTTGCACTTAGAAAGTCACATGCACATGCATTTAAAATTTAAAAAAAAAAAAAAAAAAGAAACAGAAAAAAGCAACTGATCAAAAGTTATAGGAAGGGGTTTACACTCTGTAAAATGTAGCTAAAATTTCTACCTGCTGATAACAGACTCCAACCATCCCCAAATTACAGTTGTTACATTGGGGAAGAGTGAGTAAGATTTAGAGATTTACTATACATTTAGTTTTTTACCCCATTACTGTTTGAGGCCTTATGAAAGCCCTTTAAATTCACCTGCAGAAGAAATTAAAAATAGTTATTGCCAGAAGTATGAGAACCTAGACAGTGTGTGGCTAGCGCACTTTCAGGTTGTTGCACCATCTCTTGGCACATGTGAAGGGAACACAACCTACATCCATCACAGTGGAAAAACCAAATAAGGTTGTGCTGCAGAGGTAAAAAAGGTGTTAATAAATTCTTTAGAATTAATAGGGAAGAAGTTTTATTCCCTTTGTCCCAAAGCATCTGGTACACTACGATCAAGTGAAAATGCCTTTCTGGCCACTTCCAGGATGTACTTTTGGATCCCTTCTGTAAGTGAACACTTAAATCTTTTTGCATGTTACAAGAGATCAGAGATTTCCTAAAAAAGAGAGTAAAATTGGGTCTTGTGCAAATTCTGTTTCCCAACAGGTTCTCAGGTATAACACTTGAAATCTGACAGCGAAACATCACACAAGTCTAATCCTTTATCATCTTTCTTTGGAGAAATAAATAATTAAAAATTATCTGTTCAGTATATTTCTCTTCTGTCCTACTTCGTCTGTTTTTATTTTTCCCTCTGCTTAGTTTGGAAACTCTGGGAGAGTGTCTCTCTTTTCATTCTGTGTTCCTATGACACTATTGCCTTACACTCTAGCTCCTGGTTTTCACAACAGCTATAAAGATAACAAGGAAAAAAAATTCTGAAAGGAGTTGGTTTTGCACACTTTCCTAGTTTTGATTAATGAAAAGCTCCTTAAATGCTTGGAAAAGAGAATTTTTTATTTTTTTTTACAGGTTCTGGCTTAGGTTTGAAGATCTCACAAAAGGATGCATTTACCAGAACTGTAAATGCATCTGATTATATATAATCTGATATAATCTTTTGTGATTATATCAGAAAATATACCTCACCAAAGTTTACCCCAATTCTTGTATTTCATTGCATAAATGATATCAGAATGTTGCACAATCAGTGACAAAACTATGATATAAAAGGTATGTTGTATGTTTTGCCAACAGGGAATTGCCAAGATCAGGTGAAGAGAAGGAAAAAATTGAAGTGTAATGGCCAAATATTTAAAAGTTAACTGAAAAAAAAGCAGCTTAGCACTGTAGAAGTGGAAGTAAAACAGAAGAAAGGAAAAGCTGAACTAAACATTAAGAGTAACAGAGGTGTGGCTAAGAAACAGAGATTGGGATTTTTACATTTGGATGCCCACAATGTTTAGGTCCTAGTCTATAATTTCACTCTTCAAAATCAATCCCTAATTAATTTCAATGAGAGTCACAGAATCATGCAATTATAGAATAACAATTTGGGCTGGAGGTGATCTGTGCCATGTAGTCCAACTCATTCTCAAAGTAGAATTAATTTCAAAGTTAAAGAAGGAGGCTCAGAGCCTATAGTATTTTAGAAAACATTTTAGGCCCTTATTATTTTAGGAAATATCAAAGAGAGCTTTAAAAATTTGGGATCCAGAAGTTCAGTGGAGGACAATTTAAGATAAGAAAAAGACAATTCTTTTGACAGAATTTCTAAGCAAAATAGAAGAACCTGGTCATTGGAAATTTAGTTCAATGAGCTTAACTGCATATTTCTAAAGGGACAGAGGCTTTTAGAGGTCACTAGAAAGGACAGAAATCCTTTGAATATAGGACAGAAATGAAGAATTAGCTGTATTTTGATTGCATGTTTGAGGCTACAAATATGTGACCAGGAAGTTTTATATGTCAAAAAAACCCCTGTGATTTCCAAATACCTATGGCCAAAATGAGCTATAACTGTTCTTAGCTAAGTAGAATACATTAAACATCATGTGTGTGCATGAGAAAACCTAAGCCAACTCATTCAATGATACTTAAACCTGTAGCAGTACTGAAGGCTTACGTAGTAAAGTTATACATATTCTATCTCTCAACAGTATACTCTGCCTTATAGATAACCAATCTATAGCAGAAGTATAATTTTTAAAATTTTCTAGGTTTTCTCTGTTTGGATTAGACAACTGAGCAATTTTTTATTATTTTAATTAGAGTTGGAGCAAAGAGCATGTTTGGCTCACATTCAGGATGCTGAACATGGAAAGGTATTCTAATTGTGATTTATGGGATTCAACTGCTTCTTGATGTCTAAAATTTCTATAGGCTTTAGCTACAGATTAAACTAAACTCAGACATTCCTCATTTGTAATGCAATCAGTAACAACGCTTTTTGTAAGCAAGAACAATCACCATTTCCCAACAAAATAAAGGTGCTGCTTTTTTCATTATTGAAAGTTGAGTACAAAAGGCATTGTAGAAAAAGTCTCCCATGGTAGAAACTGAGGCCAGGCAAGTTAATCAGTTTACTCTTTATTTTAACCTGTTTCATTTTGTTATCTAAAGTTCTCCAAATTCTCTACTGATTGCTATTTCTCTTTTCAGTACTTCACTGAATAAAAATATGTTTTTAACTAGAGTCCAACATCAGGAAAAAAACTAAACCAAATATTTTCTTTTCAATGACTTAGTCACTTGATCTTGTGGAGAATTCCATGTTTCTCTGTTACACCAAGAAAGACAAAAGTACAATTTGATTATGAGTTTACATGAAACACAACTCTGTACTGTAAAGATATTTTACCATGATCACTTTCACCCTGGGAAATACTTTTTCAATAACATATGGAAAGAATTCTACTCATAGCTGTAAACCTCCTATAAATAATCAACAGGCTTTAGGCAATCTACAGAAAGAGCATATATTAACGATAAAATTAAAGACACTGTTTATATTGTTCATCTTTCACAACATTCTTTGGGTTTTCCTGAATTGGTGAAGATGAAGCAAAGAGAAAAATAGTTTAATTCCCTTAGCTGGAGATTGAATAAATTATAAAATTAAGTAGGTCTGTTTACTGATGTGGCAGGCATCAATGTAAAGTTAAGGCACATAGGAGTACACTTTAGGGTAGAACGTACTTCTTTTTCAGAAAGATTTTTCCATTGCAGTAAACATTTTACCTTAAGCTACAAGTTGAATTATGACTAATTTCTGAGTTTATGCTCAAACCTAAAAGCATTACATCAATCATTCCCAATGGTAAGGGATATCCCAACTTTCAAAGTTTAATAAATAACATTTTAAAATATTTAATCAGGATGTTGTCTCCAGGAACAATCAAAACATTTATGTTTCTTAAGGAAAACTACCTTTAGCTGAAAAATTTTTAAAAGATCTGAAAAGGTAGTAAATTCATATTATGACTTCAGGCTTCTGCAGTTTTCAGAAGCTGAATTTCTCCAGTCCTTACTGCTGTGTGTGACTTCATGAAGTAAATTAAAGATTGTTCAATAACTTGCAAGATTACAAAAATTGCTGCTTTTCTGATTTAGCCTCAGAAGCTCTGGGTCAGTCTTTCAGAGTTGGGAAGCACTTGTAGCTCTCATGATAGCAATCTACTTATCCAAGCTAAGCTGCTTTCATACCTGCGGATTCAAGAAATCCTAGATGTTTTAAGTAAGCAGGTTAGAATGGAGATAAGTGTGCTTTAGTCCTATCCAGAGTAAACTGACATTAAAAAAAAAAATTAAAAAATGAAATTAAAAAAAAAATGTCTGTCATGAGTTAAAAAGCGACTTCTCAAGGAAGTTAAGAATAGTATGGTATAACTTGACCCTGGAAAGGTAATGGAACATCTCATTCTAGAGATCATATTTCAACATATGGAAGAGAAGGAGGTTATCAAGAGTAGCCAGCACAGATTTACTAACGGGAGGTCATGTCTGACTAATCTGATAGCCTTCTATGATGGTGTGACTTAATGGGTAGATGCAGGAAAAGCAGTGAATGTTGTCTACTTTGACTTCAGCCAGGCTTTTGATACTGTCTCCCATAACATCTTCGTGGGTAAGCTCAGGAAGTGTGGGTTAGGAAAGCAGACAGTGAGATGGGTTGAGAACTGGCTGATCAATAGAGCTCAGAGGGTTGTGATCAGTGGTGCAGAGTCCAAATGGTGACCTGTAAGTAATGGTGTTCCCCAGGGGTCAGTTCTGGGTCCAGTCTTATTCAACATCTTCGTCGGTGACCTGGATGAAGGGATAGAGTGTACCCTCAATAAGTTTGCTAATGATACTAAACTGGGATGAGTGACTGATACACCAGAAGTCTGTGCTGCCATCCAGTGAGATCTGGACAGACTGGAGAGCATGGCAAAGGCAAACCTAATGAAGTTCAAGAAGGATAAGTGTAGAGCCCTACACCTGGAGAGGAACAACACCAGGTACTGGTACAGGTTAGGGGTAGAGCCACTGAAAAGCAGCCCCATGGAGAGGGACTTTGGCATCCTGGTAGACAATAAGTTATCCATGGAACAGCATGGAACAGCCTTGTGGCCAGGAAGGCCAATGGTACCCTGGGGTGCATAATGGAGAGTGTGGCCAGCAGGTCGATGGAGGTTCTCCTCTCCCTCTACTCTGCACTAGTGAGACCACATCTGGAGTATTGTGTTCAGTTCTGGTCTCCCCACTTCAACAGGGACAGGGAAATTCTAGTAGAGAAAGTCTATGATTCTATGACTACATAAGCTTCTCTGTGTAAGAATGGGAGTGAATAGGGTCTACAAATAAAGTCTGGCAACTCTTAAGTTTTAATGGCTAGGGATGAGAAATAAATTTTCTCTTTCCTAGAAAGGACTGACTTCTTTAAAGTAATGCAAGCTGTCTTTCATTCACGTTACCAATATACATCTCTTTCTTTGAGGCAGTTGGTATAGGGACCACAGGACACATAAACAGATGTGGGCTCCTCTGGGAGGAAATACGGAGCATATTCAACAGTTCAGTGAGCTTAGGGTTTATTCCATAAACCAGGGGTTAACTGATGGTCAGGACCACTCATTTGCTCTACAGGAGGCTATGGGAATTTAATCTGACACAAATATTCAACACTTTTAGCTTTGTTTCTCAGGGCTGTAGGAAGTACCTTCAGCAACAGCACAGCTACACAGGTACCTGTTGGAACCATCAAAATTTATGGCATTTTGTACAGAAGAAACTTTAAGACTGAAGCCACTGTCATCTCAGAAAACAGTCATATCTTAGCTACCAGCCTCAATGGCAAATCTTTACCTCATGTGATTTAAAATAACTGAACTAAACTCCCTTTGTTTTAAAAGTTTATGTAGTGGAAATGACAACTGACCCAGCATCACAGAGTACAATTATAATTAACAGGAGGCTTCTCTGAAAATGTCTGTTGTGCCTTGGGGAACAATGTAGGTCACAGCATCAATTAAAAGCAGAACAACTTCTTCATTGCCTCTGTAACATTTAACCTGAAACCATTTTGTTGCTGTAAATTAAACAATGCATGCTGCATTAAGTCACAGGAGTGAAAAAATCAAGAACAACTGTTTTAAAAATTCAGTTCAAGCTCCAATACTCACTTTACCCTATATAATATGGCCAAGCAATACAGAATACTGGTGTTACCACTATTTTCCTCAGCTTTCTTGAGCAAACTTACTATCTGTATATTCAGTTTTCTTTTACATTATCTGAACATTAATGGTATACCTCTGCAGGAAAGTATGTGAGAATTACTTAATTGAAGATTAAAAACAGCAGTTACCTTTGCTGATGATTGCAAATGTAAGATTGTTTAAGACATTAGTTTTCAGTTTTGGTACCTGGAAGCTCTGTGAAGAGTCCTTTATGCAGGAAAATGAAATATAGAAATAAATCACTTCAGATAATTAGTGCCTGTAGAGACCACTACAGACAGTTTACTTAGTTACTTTTCTAATATTATAAGGAATATCAATGATGACTGTTAATAGAAGCCACCCAACAATTTAAGGACTTTAACTTTGAAAGAAATGCCCATAAGCCTACTTCTTATAGTATATCCCTTTTTATATCCCTTTTTAATATCAATAAATTCCTATTTCTTAGCAACATTGACAATTTTCATTAGTATTCAAGCCATAAGAAAGATCTTTGGTAATAAAGCCTCTCTATCAATGTCTACCTTTTGTAAGTGTTTGTTCATTTAGAAATAGTGGACATTATCTTGGATTCATTTAAGTCTTTTGAAGTTTTAGCATTTGCTTACATGGGAGAGAAAACAAATTCTGTTCAGCTTGTGAAGTTGGAAGGTCAACTACATAGTGGTGATATGCTGGACTCCCTGAGCAATATCTGACAAAGTCCATGAGAGGGACTAAAGGGAACATCAACTGACACCATAAGGAAATCGTAAATAAATTTATAAAGTGCATCTCAAACTCTTCTGCTACTCATGAATAGTCATAAATAATGAAAAATAATGCTGTCAGCCAAATTAGACCTCCCTATACTCACACAATATTTTCAGCACAAAAAATTCTTCACAGAGAAGTAAGTGAGTTAATAATTCTATAGGCAAAAGTAAAGCCTCATTTCTGAAAAGTTAGCAGCGGAAAAAGCTAAATACCCATATTAGTTAATAAATATCTCCCTGAGTACACAAAGGTAGAGGATCTGTATATCAGAGAATTTCCAGTTTAATACAATCAGGTTTTGAGACACAAAAAGTCTGCCTATGCATTTTTTGCATTACACAAAGGAGTACAGGAGCTCAGTTCCCTTTTCCCAGTTGAAAAGTTAGTTATGCAAAGAATGTTAAGTTAGCTCTATATCCACTGCTATAACATCTCAGTGTCAGTGTTAAGAACTAGTATTCCACTGTTGAAGGCTTTCAGCAAATCCAGAATGAAAAAATGGAGTGGCCAAGCTTCAGAGAGTTTCTAGTCTGAGTGTAAAACATAACACAACAGACATAAAACATAGCTCAACAATTCTAATCATGATTTCACCAAAGTCTTAGACATTTTTTTTTTTATTTTTTTTTTTTTTTTTGTAGGTGTTAAGGCAAAGAAAGACTTTGCTGGTGAATTGAACAAAAAGCATGAAAGTGTTTGGGATTTTTTTTAGGATTTCACAATTGAACAATGGATCCTTCCTTGCCTAACTGGAGAGTCTCTTTTTCCCAGTGAATGATACAGGGAAAGTAGGATGGGAATAAGTGAAGATATTGTATTTTAGACACAAGTCAAAGCAGGAACCTAGAAAAGAAATGCTATAATGGGGTGTAGTGGGGGAGTAATACAAAGCTAATTTTAATTATGCTTTCTCTAGGGACTGATCAGTGCACCTATAGACTTGTAGACTAGGTGGTCTCATTTTCTTCTTACCCCTAAATGTTCTAGAGTATTATTGTATGAGAACATATAATTCACCACTCTAAGAATATATGTAATATTTGTACAATAATGAATTAGTTATATGTAAAACAGATAGAAAAAGTCTGAAGACTCTACAGGCAGTACGATGCTTCTCAAAGTACTTTTCAAAGGAAAATGTTATCTCTCTTTTACAGATAGGAAAACAGAAGCAAAGAGAATGAAGCAAGCTACCGAGAATGACTCAAGAGACTGGTAGCAATGCTAGGAACTGAAACAACATATCTAGAATCTCATTTTAAAGACAACCCAATCTTCAACCAACCATACAAAATGTCACTGAGATGCAGATGGCAGACAGTCACACAACACTAAAACACCATCAAACACTTTCAACCACACCTTGTTGCTTTAATCAAAATCTAACTTCTCCAGATTACAAAACAATGAAGGAAGATTAATTCAGAAATCAATGATCTTGGAAGGATCATCCTTCATCCTCCATGTATGTAGGCCAGGAGATGGCTGTACTGAGCTTTTTATATGATTTGTTTTATTATGGAATTAAAAATAAGGAAAAATGATAATAATAAAAAAGACATATCTCCAACAAAAGACGACAATGTGCCCTTGCGGCCAAGAATGCCAATGGTATCCTGGGATGCATTAAGAAGAGTGTGTCCAGAAGATCAAGGGAGGTTCTTCTCCCCCTCTATTCGGCCCTAGTGAGACCTCACCTGGAGTATTGCATCCAGATCTGGGCTCCCCAGTTCAAGGGGGACAGAGATCTACTTAAGAGAGTCCAACAGAGGGTTACGAGTATGATTAAGGGGCTGGAACACCTGCCTTATAAGTAAAGGCTGAGATACCTGGAGCTTTTTAGTCTGGAGAGGAGAAGACTGAGAGGGGATCTAATTAATGTCTATAAATATATAAGAACTGGGCATCAAGAAGGCAGGGACAACCTCTTTTCACTTGTGCTTTGTGATAGGACAAGGGGCAATGGATTCAAGCTAGAGTACAGAAAGTTCCACCTCAACATGAGAAAGAACTTCTTTAAGAATTGTAGAGCATTGGAATAGACTCCCCAGAGAGGTTGTGAAGTTTCCTTCTTTGGAGACTTTTGAGCCCTGTCTGGATGCATTTCTGCATGATCTGCTCTAGTTTTGTCCTGCTCTGGCAGGGGAGTTGGACTCAGTGATCTTCAGAGGCCCCTCCCAACCCCTAACGTTCTGTGACTCTGTGAAAAGAACAACAAAGTGAGCCTAATAACATAACATATTGTGACTTTTTTTTTCCATGGGACACTCATAACAGAATAGTGGATGACAAAGAGTAGAAATGTCATTTTTTTGTAAGAAGTCTCTTCAGATAAGTGGCCATCCGCTGTGTGCATCCTGCCTTCTAGATTCTAAATACAGTTTGGCTGATTCATGTTTGCATTAAAACACAAGCCGCAAATCTCAGTCCAAGGAAACTGTAAAATCAGAAAAGTGGTGCTAGCCTCCGTTCGTCCATGGGAAGGAAATAAAAAGGAAGTAAATGCTCTCATTAGAGCAAGTAATATAGCTCCACATTTCTTATTTTGAACTGATGGCTGGGAAAGAAGGTGATAAACTGCATTAGTGATATGAGTTGAATGTCCCTCAACTGTATCGTCTAATCCTACATTCCTGTGTTAAAGAAGTTTTTTGCTGAATCTGATGGAGCACAGAACAGGCACCTAAAAGATTCAGGGTTTAAGACATAAAGTATCATTAGATCATTGTGGTTAGCCTAATGTACTGCAGAGCATAAAACACTGAGAATAACTTGTTGTAAACTACAATGTGTGTATCTATTTCAGAAAAGCATCAAATCTGTTAAACATAAGAAGGCTGAGATCTACCATTTCCTTTTATTGTACCTCCTAGATTCTCACTGCTAAAAACACCTGCCTAACATTTGTTTGTTTTCAACCTGGTATGTATTCTGCTTTTCTCTGCTACTCTGAAGAACCATCTTATTCCCAATCTCCACGCAGGAATGCATTATCATGTCTCTCTCTAGAAGGTGTTTTCTCCACTCTAGTCTCTTTTATCTCTCTTTATATATATTTAATATCTTTTAAAATATAGACTTTAAAACTTGTAATGATATTTCTATAAACTGACTGTTGCACGTACAAATAAAACCACATCCTTATACTTCTGGCGCTTTTTTAAAACATTTAAAGTTCATAGTACAAGCCCCACTGAATTGTCTATTCTTTCCTCTGAACATTTTTAGTGTTGCTTATTTCCACTGTAGGGGTGTCCTCTGTGTATGTAGGACTGACATTGCTTCCTCTGGATGTGTAATACTTCTATTCTAGGTAATAATAATTTTGTTTGAGTGGTTTCTGTTTACCAGGCTAGATTGTAACTGGATTGTTCTGTCTGACTACTGTGTCCTCCTTTTTCCTACTTTTTCAATCTTTGCATCATCTGCAAATTTTACCATCTAAGAATTCATGCTGCCTTCCAAATGATTTGTGAAAATATTGAAATATGTAGCTCACACCCAGTTTTAAATTGTGGAAGACTATCCCTCAAAATTTCTGTGTAAGGGTCATTTCTCATCTACTACTACTACTACAGGATGTTTAGGAATATTATTTTGATAAAGTATATAAATTTATTTATATTAGAT
>WUAM01000431.1:37458880-37490977 GCA_024336885.1 Actenoides hombroni
GAGAAGAGAAGAGAAGAGAAGAGAAGAGAAGAGAAGAGAAGAGAAGAGAAGAGAAGAGAAGAGAAGAGAAGAGATTTCAACAATGCTCTTCAGGTCCCAGATAGTAGCACTATTTAACATACATATACTTAGTCTTGCTGTCCTATATCTTAGGTTGATCCTGCCTGCTACACCTCAGAGATATGTTTTATCTGCAAGGCCAACAGACAATAAAAAGAACTTTCAGAAAGATAAAGGTGACATTTTCCTGACCACATGACATATCTAAAGTCTAGGCATTTATGTCTAAGGTTTTTGATCATAAAGAATATCTAGACAAAGCAGAGAGACAATAATTTTCAAAGCATTATCCACCTTCATCTAAAGGAGCCATCCAAAACAAGTTAGGAGAACTGGATTCAGGGAGAGACTCTCCATTGACTACCATGGCAATATCATTGACTTCTTCAAATGTCAAAAGTCAGGTGAAGCCAATTTTTTTCCTAATAGCTCAAAGTATTTTCAGTTTGATCACTATGCAGCTGAGGCTTCTTATATGCCACATCATCTTGGCAATTATTGAAGGATTTTTTTTTTTAACTTGAAATGAGTGGATTTGGGTCTGGGGAAGCACTGGTGAGAAAAAAAGGCAAAATTATGAAGCAGCAATCCAGAAGCTCTCCTTTCTTCACTTATTTCTCACAGCTAAATTCACTACTCTCACCTGTGCATTAGTCCATTCCATTTCAGGAAAAGGTCCCAGCTGAAGGCCTCTACCTGTGGGATTTTCTTCCTCTTGGCCTTTCTGGAAGTACATAGAGACATCTACTCAGGACATGTTCCAAACTCAGATTTCTCATTGTGTTTGCATGTGGTGCTTAGTTGTGTGGTTTTGCTTCCCAGATTGTTTTTTGGGGGCTGGTGCTCATCTTTCTTATAACTGTTTTGGGAAATAATCTGGCATGTCATCTATTCCCTTCAAGCTGTACATTGGTGTTAAAACATGCTGAATTGCCCAGAGGCTTTTTAAGAAAAATTAAATGTCATTATATTATATAATATTCAAAATGTGAGTTCACATTATTGATTATAAATATCTATGGAATAACTTTTTACCCTTCAAGGCAGAACAAGCAAGGGATACATATTTAACAGGAATTAAGACTGTACTACTATATTTTGGGTTATTTTTAGTCTGTAATATCCACCAATCTCAAGTAATTATCAACAAGTCAAACGAAAAGGCTATAAGGAATAAATAAATGTTCTCTTGACAGTCCACCTCTTTCTAGCTAAAATTAGAAATAATCCTGTTGCTTCTAAGTTTTAAAACCCACTCTAATTATCACTATGAATTTGTGGATTTTAAACAGTAAGAGACTATACATTTGCTTTCAATGAACATCAGGCTTCATTTTTTTTGTGAAACAGAATCTCTGCAATGAATCCAGGCTCCCACCTAGGCATGAGTCAATGTCATTATAGAAAACACAAGTTCTTAGCAAGCAACAATATGGAAGAGCCTCCTCCATAAAAGGAAGACTTGTATTGCAACAATTGCAGGTTTTGTTAAAATAATAAAACTATCACGTCTGCACCTATGCATCCTTTAGTTTTTTTTCTTTTTTTTTACAGAATGTTTAATACCTAAGGTACCAAAAAGCATTTTTACAAAAGCTATATTCATTATTATGCTTAAGTAATGTTGACCCTCACCTTGTAGTATTTTACTTTAGAGACTATTTGTTTCTATTCTACTTAGGAATACAACTTTTTGAAAACAAAAAGGACCAAACCCCCCAGCTTTTTTACTCTCACCTGTAAGTTTAAGTCTTTTTTAACTGCAAGCATAAAGCCACTGTGCTAACAAGACATACAGGAAAGTCCTGAAACGCTGTTGCTGTAAAGAATGGTTACTAAGTATGAAAAAAAAGGGTATAATATTTTGTAATTTTAAGTATACTCTAAGGAAAAGGGACTTCTAACTCCTCTTAAAAGGATTACTGCTGTCATACAACAATATTCTTAAGAACTGAGGCTTATGTTTTGCTGTTGAACTTCAGACATTTAAGTGTGTCAGCTAGGAGCAGAGTCCTTTGAGGACCGGGAAACTCCTGAGAATGGTCCAGAGCTTAAATGCAGAATCACTTTTAGGAGCATTCATTCCCACCTTAGTTAAGTGGTATGAATTGAGGTCTGAATATTCTGTCAAGCTCATATAGATAGGATTTTTAACATGACAAAACGTAGAGTTACTTCTTTTACAGTGGAATGAGTGGCCATCGATTCCCATGTAACAGGATCAAGCCTACCAGGAGTGACTGGAAGGCAGTTAATGGACAAGTCCACTGGGGCTGATGCATTTTTTTCTACATCAAGCTTCTGTTTATATGTAGTTTAGTTTGTGGATTTTGTTCTGGAGACTTTTAAAATGAATAAACACAGAAAACATGCTCACAAAGCATTAAGTGCTGCTTCGATAGAGGAAACATCAAATGTAAAAATACAGTGGAACATCTATGTGGAGATCATTAACTGAGGAGGAGCCAAGAGTAAGGGTCTCTTGTGGAATGGCTTTACTTCAAAATATGAATGATTGCTGTGTGTAAAGGCATGAGTTATAACTATTGTGTTATAATCATTGATAATGAGACACCAGCAGTACTGTAGCTTTTGGTGGGCACTGTATTTTAAGATAGGTACTGAAAAAGTCAAAGGAAATCATCAGGAAAGGAAGAAGAGTGATGAGGCATTCAGAAATCACAACCTAGTAAAGACTGAAAACAGGATATTACATGGGGATAGCAATTGGTAGTCTCCACGAAGGATGGAATCCAGGGAAGTCATACTAAATTTGCTGCTGTGAAAAAAGCCTCTAACTGCTAGGGTGCTGAAACTCTGAAACAAATCCTTTCCAGTCCTACATGCTATAACTCCATAGCTTTCATCCATGGGATGTTTGCTCCCTAGTAATTTCAGCAATTTTAATTGAAAACAGATGATTAATAGCCAGCTATCAGCACATTCACCTCTCTTAATTAAAAAAAAAAAAAAAAAAAGAGAAAAAAATTTTAAAAATATACTTGATTTCAAAGTAAGATTGTATGACAAACTAGGTGGATATACAACATAGAAATGTAATCGTCTTTGTAAAAATAGGCTTTTGAATAAACTCTACTAAAAAGCAATTGATGTAGCATTTACAAACAGCATTCTTCATACACATCATATTGTATGTTACAAATGTGACAGCCGTAAAGGTGGGATTAAGTTTCCCAAATAGAGTTGTCTTGTGTCATTAGATGCACTAAGGTATCACTTTGTCTTCAGCTGCTGGTTCAGAAGCATATGAGTTTCCTTCTGTCATTTCCCCCAATCACATGCACATCTCTGATCTTGTAGGACTGAAATATCTGGCTAAATATAAATACTATCTAAAATAACACTAAATGCTTATCTTCTACAACTGAATCTCATCCCACAAAGTCTCTTTTTTTTTTTTGTTTTTAAGGAGGTCTTCTCTTTGCCAACAGACATTGTAAATGATACTAGTTATTATTGAGTATATATACATACAATTTAAATATAAAGTTCTGGGGTTTATTGCATAGAAAACTTAAATCTCCTGCTCTTTAATTAACAAAAAAAAAAAAGAAAAGGATCAATTTCAAGCTACCTTAAATGTTATGAACTACTGTGACAGTTGTGATCCCCTGGGAGAACTCACTTTTTAAAATCCAGTCAAAGTATTACACAAGACCTAGAGACAAACAAGTTTTGGTGTCTTATTGTACTCCACTTTTAGAATACTATAAATACACCTATAGTCTGGAAAGCCTAGTTAATCTGTGGATTAAGGAAGGATAGATTTAGTGCCATGGCAAAAAAAAAAAATTAGTACATATTTAATACTGACTAGTCTCTTGGTCCAACAAAAATTACCTTCATACAGTATCATACAATGAATAAGCCATGTAAAGAAAACTGAGGAAAATAATTTTTTCTGTTTACAAAAAAGCTTCATAAAATGAAATCTCATGGAAATGCCAAGAAAATTCAAAGTTCCTATTAATCTTATGTAGTATTTATTGAAGTACTGCTAAGCTGAGTAACAGGAATAAAACATGAACATAGGGAGAAGAGACATGAAGAAAATGGTAACAATGTTTTTAAATAAAGTAATGAAAAAATCATTGCACTTAGAGAAACTTTGATATATTGAACACTATCTCTGATCAATGCTAAATTCAAGTCTATTCCTTATGTCAATGATGTAATTGCTAGATGAATTTTGTAGAATTTACACATATGCAAATACTAGTCACTAAAAACAGCATATAGCATGATGTGATGACCTTTTGAGCAAAACAATTGCTTTTAAACTAAAAATTTCAATTATGTCAGACAATGAGGGGATGACAAGTTTCAGTGAAATGCTCACAAATATATAGGAGGCTACAATTTCCTTTTAAAATTTGAGTCATTCTTCTTAACAACTTACAACAGAACAATGAAGAGTTGATAGCGTGTTGGCAATAAGTCCAAAAATACTTTTAAAACAGGATTGTGAATGAAATAAAATGCACGAGTAACAGATGGGTTTAACTGCTGTTAAATGTGGAGTGGTTTACAAGAACATGTTATATGTAATAATAAATAGCCAGAGACATAAAGTTTCCCCAGTAGTCTAAATCCTGAGTGTAGAAGTTAAGCGAGGGCTTTCAAGCTTTGGCTCACTGCAACATCCTTACATTTTACCCTTGTCTACAGCAGCAGAAGTGCTTGTTATTGACAATGTGTTGTCAGCAATGAGTGCAATTAAAGCAGCGCTGAACATGGTTTTACAAGAAGGCAAGTTTAACATGGGCTTTCTGAAATAAGAATAGTTCTTGGCTGTGATTACAGGTTAATCACATTCAGCACTAGCATATTCATTGTCAGTGGTGGATAATTTTGCTAGCATACACAATGCCTCAGTTTGTGCATATGTTTTACATAATAACCATGTTATGAATTGCCTTCCCTTCTAATTCTTGATCTGGATGTGGGAACTGTGGTGGAGTGCTGCATCTAGGATTTCTGCAGTCAGGATCTGACTGCTTATGTGTCTCATGCCCTATCATTTTGAAGCAAAAGGAAAGTCTCAAGGGGTCAGGAAAAGAGGCAGCAACTTTTCTGTTTATATTTAAAACAGTTCTGGCTTCATCTCCTAATCCACCAAAAAAATGGCTTGTCAAGTGGTAGCTATGACTAAGATAAAGCTTCTGGATTTGTTACCATGCATCATTATATTTGACTGACACAAATATTTGTGACATGGAATAAAACTGAAACTTATAAAACCATGCAGTAATGCACAGAGGCACAAAGAGTGGTTCCAGAAGAATAAGCGCAACTGACAGTGAAAAAAAATCTATACTGACATTGAAGCCTAGAAAAAAATAATTGTTTTTATCTTCTGTAAAAGCAAAGGGTTTGTGAGGTACTGAGGAAAAGAGCATCCATGGGTCCAAAGGAGTCCCTGGAGTTCAGTGTGGATCTATGTTTTAATATATGTACCCGACTGCATAGATGCATTGAGGTTGAGTCTGGTTAACTAGTATATAGTACCAGTATCTGCTTAATAATATCTTGGATGAGCTAGAGGGAAAGGGTTAAGTAAGGGAACTGGAATAAAAGAAAGGAGAAGAACCAAGTGAAAGGAACCATCAGACAAGACCAGAGATGTCAGATCTTCATGTGGGTTACCAAGTATGTGCTTGTTCTGTTGCTAACCTATTACTTCTCACTGCTACTCTAGAAACTTGTGTTTTCTAAACTGTCATCCCCTAAAATACCTCTTTCCAATTGATTATCACCATATAAACAAATATTGAGATAACTAGTGCAAAACCACATCTCTCTAATCCTATTATTATACTCCACTCATAAAACAGATACAATTAATTTAGTCTACTGATGCTTGTGCAGCATCCAGTGATCACCTGGTGCCCAGGTGTCTTCTAAGAGATTTTTCATATCCCTTGTCTGTTACTTACTGCAAGGATTAGAAGAGATTACTCTATTGAATGGGAAACCCAGATGTTAAAGCAACAGTCCCTAAAGCATGTCTTTCATTCCCATTCCAAAATTAATGGTTAAAAAACACCAGGTGTATAAGCTAACATTGTTTTGTTTAATCTAGTAAGCAACCTTACCAGAGGAATATAATTAGTTTGGAGATTTCCAGAGCTGTTGCTTCTGTCCAACATATTTCAACTGAAATATCCTTATTATTGCTGTCAAATGGATGCAAACCCAATTGTTTTGGTTGCTCACTGTTCAAGTTTCTGCTTGTGATGGTCAGTTCAACCTGCCAGAATTCTGTAATAGTATTACTTCTGTACCACCAAAAACAGGGGGCTGAGTAACAGGCTGAAGCCTGCACCCTCATGATCCTTACTGCTGGATGTTAGTTAAAGCCCTGGCTGGTTTGGGTCACTTCAACTGGTTCCTTCCAGGCCAAAACTGCTCTAGAAAGGGCCAGACTTAACAAATATAGACATGAGCCACAATGTACAAACAGACTTTCTATTCAGCAGTGTAGACACAGTCATTTTCTACTACAGGAGGTACATGATACCATTACCTGAAGTATGAGTACCCAAGACTTCAAATGGTATAAATTATTTTGCCATGTCTTTTTCTTTGCCCATTTGCAAGTCTCTAGTTACATTAAGGGTGGTTTCTAGCAGTGTAAATATACTTGTTTTCAGGTTTCTATTAATCAGAGTTATCAGTGATGACAACTTCACTTCCCTGGAGCCATCCTAGAATTTGAAAGTGCTGAATACTGGATCACATTATGACTGATTTTGAAATAGTGGTTTTGATTATTTTCTTTTACATTATTTTCAACTGTCATTTACACAGGGAAGTATGGCAAAAAGAGATTACATGACTAAATCTAACTGTTATTGAAAAGTACTTAAACACATGCTCATAAACTCTGTCTGTTAAATACATGGTCAGTAAACTGTGGTCTGTTCTCAGACATTACTCAACCGGTTGTACAAACTAGAGCAAAAATAGTTTTGATATGCATGAACTCATCTTTCACAGGAACATCTTCCGAAGGCAAGCACAAATACATAGGTTTGTAGGATTTATATCCAGAGAGACATTTTCTTTCTAACAAAAAACCACAAGCCTCTTTTGTATAATGTAAGTTTGCATACCCTGAAAGACTTTAAATCATCAGTGCTGCTCTTCAGCTGAAGCCAGTTTGATACATGTTGTACCTTTTCCTGTGCGTTGTTCACTCTAAATTACATTAATTTTAATATTTTTTCTGTAACGTTTTAGAGATCATCATTTTAACTCTTATCTGCTCCAGGTGTTCTTCCAAAATTGATAATAAGGGGTAAATACATGCCATTGCCACATGTAGTCATTTTCCAGTGTCTTACCTTGAATTTGCTCTGGCAGCCTTTGTGCATATCTCCTCTGAGACCAAACTGGTTATTAAATTCCAGTTATTAGGAAATAAATTTAGGCTCAGGACATTTTATTCTGCTAAACTTTTGTCAAATGCATAAGAGACTTTGTCTAGAACCAGGAGTTCTCTTACAGGTTTATATTCAGTTTATGAATCATGCATTTTAGCAAAAAAAACATTCTTTAGCGGGGATTTCCCAAGCTATTTTGACAATTCATTTGTGGTCAATATTAGCTTAGCCTGACTTCCCAGGAACAGGGGCATGAGATATTTGCAAACACAATCTAAAATCTTTTGTATTATGGTAAACTGTAATGTCAAAGCTATGTCCAGGCTTCATGGAGTGGAATAAGAGGACTGAAAGAAACATAGTGTTTCTGTTATGAAGATCATAAATGAAATAAGATCCTCTAATTCTCTCAGATTCCCAAAATCTTTAGTAAGATTAAAACATTACTGTCTTTGTGTTACTTTCCCCTCAAAGAAATTGTGATTGTTGAGGATACAGGTGTCAACATGGATCAGTGTTATAATCTATCTGTACACCCCCAAAGCAAATATACTACGCAACAGAACTTAGAACAGCTTTGACCCAGCATCTCACTATTTTTCCAGAGAGCTTCTGCTCATGGCTTTCTAACCTTTCTAGGTCCTACTGCTTGTGACAATACCACAGATGTGCCTCCTGGTGAAATATTTTGGTTGTGTGGCACAACTCAAAAGGTAACGTAATGAAAAAGTATCTTGCAGAGATGGAAAAAACACAAATGTACTGTTTTTCTAAGGTATCTGCTGATGCATCAAGCTCATAAAAACACCTGGCATAAATTTTCGCTGAAGCATAATTCCCTTCTTTATTTTTTTGTATCAAAGCTAGTAACTGTGCTTGCTCTGCCAGTCCTTAGGGTAAGGGACATCTACTCAAATGCATGAACTGGAGATTGATTGGTCTCCATCATCTCTTCTGATGCCTTTGGAGACTATAAACAACACTCATCAGCTGAGATGAGGGTATTTATGTCATTTAAGTACCAGAGAGACCTGTCTGGCCTTCATCTGTCGCTGGAGAAAGGCACAGGTTTCCTGTAGGTGTGGTGCCATATCTACCACAGACATATTGTGGGATGTCTCAGATACCCTATGACATTTAGAATGTTGTTAAATATCTGTGCTTTGACAGGTTTATTACTCCTGGGGAATATTTTTCCAACCTTCACTATGTTTTCTTCATTGTTAGGAATGCAGTCTGATGAGGAAAAGAAGCTCTCATATTTTCTGCTAATAAAAGAAATATGTTTCCTCTAGCACCATCACAAGATGAATGTCTTCCAGTATGCTGATCATTAGTTCAATATTTCTTTAATGTAGGGTCTCTAAAGTAAACTCTACTCTTCAGACCTCCCTCTCTGTTTAGCTTTTACACACTGATGCAGCTATACTCCCTTAATGGCAAAAGGTGTAGCACTTAACCCTTTTACTATCAATAGCAAACTTACTATCTGGTATTCAAGTCTGTACTTTTCTAACAATAAAAAAACCTGTCTCTGGCAACATAACGGTGTGTGTACCATGTCCAACTTCATAAATATACCATTTACTTCCAGTTCAATAGTGTATTTATCTCCTAATAAACTGCTGCTTATTACTCCTATGAGGATTCATCTGAGCAAAACACATTGCTGGCTCTTGCCAGTTTTTGCAAAGTGTTATAATCCATCCTCTTTCTCACATCTTTCCTTTTGTGACACCCAGTGGGTTGGCTTCTGTTAACTAATTCTGCTTCTGGAATTCCACAGGGGTTTTTTTTTCTGCAGTCAGAACTGTGATGTTGTACACTTAGCTCTTTTCTCTTACAATGTTGAGATTCTCAGTCAGGATATAATTTTCTACCCATTACCTTGAGCCTGGACTTGGTCCCTCATTTTGTTTGTCAAATTCGTACATCTTTCCTTTTGGGATTCTTAGTGATGTTGCTGAGTTTTGTTTACCCTCTCAATCACAAGAGCTGTGCTGGGATGTGATTTGGGCATGTTCAATTCCTCTTCCACTATTTTCTGCCACAGGACAACTAAGCAGGCTTGACTGGTCTTGGAAGAGCTCCAGCTGAGTGACTGGGAGAAAACAAACACAGGGTGTATGTAATAGAGAATAGAGTCAATGTGTTCATGATGCATACCAAGGATCAGTCATGTGAGGTGCACAGGAGGCTACACTTGCGTCTCAATACACATGTAACCAACATGATCTCTCACCAGAAACCCAACCCTCCAGCAATGGCAAATGGCTCTTTGCTCACAGTTACTTCAACCTTTTGTATCTTTGATTAAAACCACTATCAATATTTCATTCTTATGGAGTAGAGAGAATTCCTCATCCTTCTTCATTTCAGTTTTAAAGTCTTCTTGGCTAAGGCAACAAAAACTATCAAACATATAAAGGATTTCAACCAGTGATTGCAAGAAAGGAACTACCCTTTGCTGTCATTCACTGCGTGCATAACTGGAGTGGTGGCACTTTCATTGTCCTCCACTCTCATGGATAATTTCAGCCCTTCGAAGTGTTTCACTCCCCACCTCTGTGTATTTTCTCTGGTCCTTTTAACTCTTTCTATGAATCAGGCTCAGCAGGCTCTTGGTTCTAACAGCACTTGCAAGAGGGCTCCTTTAGATTATGCCTGGTTTCAGCTAGCAGGGAATAACCATAGACATGTGATGTCACCTCCCATGACCTAGAGACTGTCTTACTGACATGAACACAGAGACATTTCTGGTTATCTCAGAAAGGACTAATCTAAAAGGGCTCTGTAATGAGGCTTGTTTCAAATATATCCAATCTGAATTTGAAGTTTAATTTCAAACTGGTCTTTCTAAAAATTACAGCAAATGTAACTACGAACAGAAGTAAATATGATGAAAGACATTTGGGAATTATAACTATGCTGTACTTTTGAGTACCTTCAGGGACATAAATATACATTTTAGTTTTTGTATTACATGCAAATAAATATAATATACCAATGAAGAAAAACATTGGCAAGAAATCTTTATGCTGTTTAATTTTAGCAGGATGCTAAGTATTAGACATTGACCTGATGACTCACAGGAAAAAAAATGTGTATTTAAAGAACAGAAATAATTGCTCTACTTTAGTAGGTCCAGCTTTCCCATATTTAAAGGAGAGTGACTTTTTAAAGACATTCTTATGTTTAATTTTTCTAACATTTAATCTCCCCGATGATAACAGAAGTTTTATGAATTCTCTTTCTTAATATTTCTCAATTCTCTTTAGATGAATTCTTAGTGAGTTAATACTTATATCTGCTTTATATACTCACAGCTCTTAAATACAGTGAATTCGTACTTCCTCTATCTTTAGGTTTATATCTTTTGGATTTTAGAAGCCATCAAATTTTCATATCATTCTGTAAGCCTGCTCAGAATATATTTATACATACGTTATGCTTATTTATTTATAATGTTATCTCTTTTGACTTCATATAACAGCTCAGCAAGAATATGGTCATACCTAGTAGATGCAGGGATATATACTTATTTGAATATGAAAAATTATACACTCTCAGTTTTCCATCTAAGGTATTAATCCTCTTTCTGAGCCACTACCCTGAAGAATTATGTCACTGAAAATAGAGTTACAGGGCAACCACAGAAAAAAAAAGGAAGCTGTAGTTTGGAAAAGTATTTCACAGAATACTTGTATAGCTCACTACCATGAACATGCCATTCATTGAATCTTATGACAGTAATAAAAATGAATAGTATCTTTTAAAGCCTTCACCATCTAGACACTTTTCACAAGAGTATAATACGTGGGTTTTTTCACAAAACTTTCCCTTATACACTCTTCCTGCACAGAATAGCTCCAATTTCTTAGAGCTATCAGTCTCTCCCCAGTCATCAGCACCAAACACTTCCCTCACACTGAGCATCAGTTCCCTTGCTCTGCTAAGACCTTCATTTATGAGAGTGGTGGCTGAAGTGTATGTTTTGGAGACACTGAATGTGGGCGAGGTGGGGGATGGAAATAAAAAGATTAAAGGAGTGTTTCATTATTCCTTCAGGTGATATGGAAGGACTGGAGACAATTCTCTATGTCACAAGACAGTTGCATCCTCCATAATTCTTGATGGATAGGCAAATGATACCTAATTATTTTTAAAACTTCATACATGAAATTAGCTCTGCAGTAAATATTAAGTGCTAACATCAAAGTGCAATATGTAATCGAATGTTTGATACTAGTGAGCTCACCGGAAAAAAAATGGATGCCAGTTTCATCTTACTAGCTGTTGAGATTCATGACTGCAGGGTGTCTGTCATGACTGTAGCTAAACTTGAAAAATGATAGTGCAAGATATGGATTGTTCAAGCATTATGTTTTAGCATGAATACTTATCAGACTGGACAGAAATTCAAAATCTCCTCCACATTGTATACTTGGCTAGAGAAACAGCAAAAATAAATCACTTTTAAAGATGAGATTTCTGGTCTGATTAACATCTTTCTGATCAGCATTTCCTAAATCACTCTGACTATGATAATGAATGATCCTATTTTACACAAATGTACACGCACATCCACTGCATACAGGAGACAGAGCTGAGGTTGCCATGGGAACTTTACCTTCAGATTTTTTTTTGTTTTGTAGAATTAAAATAACACAAGCCCAATGTTTTAATAATTTAGTTTTACATTGTAGTTAATTGTCCTTATGTTTTCTTTAGGCTGGAATTCCATTTATCTGATGGGTACAGCCCAATGTGATAACTTTATTCAACATTTCCAAAACTTGGTTTTCTAAGCAGGGAGTATTTTAAACTGAAGTCACTGTGCACGAATGACTACAGTACAGTATAGAAATAGCTGTGTCAGTGTTAAACCAGGTGGTTCAGCTGCTGATAAGGTAAACTCCATGGCAGCAAGGAACTTAGCACAAGCTGTGCATTTGCACTGTTGTCTGTGCCAGCTTTTGGCATAGGCTGATGCTGAGGGATGGGAAGAAGCAGAACACTTCTGGGACCTGGTTCCTCCCCTCCACCAGCAGCCATTGCCTCACATGCTTTTAATCCACGGTGGGGAGAACCAGAAGTCCTCAGCCTTGTTCACCAGGGTTGCCCTCTACTCACTCTTCCTTGGTTCATTCTTTTTCTTCTCCTGTGCTCTTTCCGGCCAAGTCCCAGCTTTGCTTGCATGTTCAGAAAACTTGAGTTAGATCTGAGTTTAGGAATACGCTCAGGTTCCTCACTATAAACTTAGGCTCTTTGTTTTCAGAAGAGGTGACCTACAAACCTCATTGATGTTAACAATTGAAAGTATAAAGCAAATATACTTCCTCAAAAAGCCTTCCGTCCCAATGTGGGCTCTTATGTCTTACAGAAGTTGATGAATATACTAGAAAAGAAGAATGGTCATTGGAGTAACCTGCCTTTTCAGTAAAGGAAAATTCAATCTTTGTGCTATCAAACTCAAAACATATTATTAAAAAAGCAGCAGCCTTTCCTCCATGTTTGAATATGTTGCTTCCTCTAGAGATCTGGTCCTTGCCATAGGTTGTACACAAAACAGAGGATACTTGCACTGTGCAAGCATTACTGATCTAATTGCAGTAACAGTACTGCTACTAATCCCAAGAACATTAGCTTCATATCCTGCAGTTGATATACATGTACAGTTACTACTGTCAGTGCTGCAGACATGGAAAATGGGCTTTCTGAAGAGCCAGCTGGTATATTTAAGGGGAAAGAAACTGAGAAAAAAACCCAGTCTTTGGTATTATAATGAAATTAGGTCCTTCCTTACAGGTCTGTATTGAGGAAGGAGTTTAGTTAAAATATTCAGTATGTCTCCTCCCTAAAGGAATAGCACTTAATACATATTAAAATATAATTGTATAATTGGAACTCAAGTGTTTGGGTTATGTAAAAGGTGCTGTAGGCGTACCAGCTTAGACAGAGGTAATTAGATCTTGTATATTAACATCTTTCCCTTAAAGGGATAATCAGCAATATTTTTAGTAGTGGGGATGCTTAAGCCTTGGAACTTGGGCAAAAAAAAGATGCTGTTTGGACCTCCTTATTTAGCTCTCTGTTTTCTTTGTTCCTACATCTGTTACTGGCTGGTCTGTAAGAATATTTGTTTAATGCAACTCCAGCTGGGTGCCCACTCAATGACAGCACTGCTACTGCTTTTGGTGAAATCAGCATAAATCTGAATCACCTGCAAGCATCAATCATGGTGCTGAAAATAGGACTAGATAGTAGCATTAAATAAAACAATACCTTGCATGTATATATAATAACAGGTCATACACTGAAGCCACAGAAGAAATCTGTGGCAGGGCCAGGAAGAGAAGAAATCAGAGCTTCAATCTCTTCTTGAGGCAAGGGTTAACATCTTATACAGAAAAGAATCAACAGCCACACATCGCTGCTTAGTTCAGTCAGTTGGAAGGATACAATAAAACCAAATATGATTTTATTCATAGTAAGTCGAATGACAATCAATGGCTCTACAGATCTCAAGTATTCAATTGAAGCCCTTGAAAAATCAAGTGGATGTACAGGAGGTTAGGTTACTACTCTATCATAGGATGAAGATAGGAGAATGCCACTGACTTCTTATATTTTCAAATACATTGCAAAGCTTTCTAGAGAATAGGACCTATTTATTTTGAAAACAGTATACTGAATCTCTAGAAAGTGGAACAGCAGAGCACAAATTAAAGCCGTAGTCTTTTTTTTGTAAGATAAAAGAAGAGATGTACAGTTCCTCAAGCCAGAAAAAAAACCAAAGCCAAATAAAATGCCCGTGTATGAGGGCTACAGCAGTTGTTTTCTAATTTCATTACTGTTATCCATGCTTGTCTTCTCAAATACAAGAAAAACATCCCACAAAAGAAATTTCAGGAGGAAAAGCCAGACCATAAGCTCCTCATTGAAAAGTTTGTACTATTTGGAATCAAAAAAACCTCAATTGAAGTCAAGATAAGGCTATTCCAGAATGGAAATACTTACCAATTTTATGTTTCTCCCTCTATGCAACGCCCATTTATGACCTCCGTATCTCTGCTCTACTCATATGAGGCTTTCTGAGGAGTTTGAGAACAGTACAGATATCTTGTTTATAGGTAAGTCAAAGCCTCTCTTGGTAAGTGAATGGAAAAAAACCTATTCTTCAAGTGTCAAAAGATCAGGATTGAAAAAGCTGAGTGACCTAAATGTATCTTCCTCTTCAATGTTCACCTGGACTGACATGAGAGGCAAGAAGAAGGATCTGTCATCTAGACCCACAGGACAAGCTTTCCTGTCTTCTCTAAGTTCTTCCCACAACATATATGTGGCAAAGAGCCTTTGACAACCATTTTTCTAGAGGCATTCCCAGCCCAAATACCAAGCAGCTCACTTGAGTTTTGACAAAAGGCTAGTGACTGCAAGTTCTCAATACACTTCATAAAAGATTTTTTTAAAAGGTAGATATTCAGATTAAACAAATACAGCAACAATTACAGAGCTCCTTAAAAAATTCAGAGCTTTTCTCACTTGTCAGCTTCCCAAGGTGCACGTGTTCTAAAATATATTTTCTGTTATGGGATTGCACCTGAAACTGATCTTTGCAGACAGCAGCAGAGCACAACAGTGCATTTGGGAGCAAGGAAAAGCATCAAGTAGATGCATCTCCAAGCAGTCTGCAGTCTTCTTAGGGGTCAAGCAGGAGCTCAGTGGCAAGCTGCTAAATGGTTGCTTCAAGTCTGCAGGCAAAGCCAATAGGTTATCTACAGCCAAAGCAGCAATGAAAACAACTGTTTGTAGCGAACACAGCCAGACAGCCACCACTACCTGAAGACTGTCTGCAACCACAGTGCTGCCAAGTCCTCAGATTTCTCTGCTCATATTTATAGTGTTTAATCTTTAGTGATAACACATTGGGGTAAAAAAACCCAAAACATAAAAACCAACAAAAGGTCTTCCTCTTTTGAGAATGACACTGTAACTTTAAACATCATTATATAGGCATGTGTCTGTCCTGTTTTTGCTGGGATAGAATCATAGACCAGACATGATATGGAGGCTGCAAGCATTTTTGAGTCAGCTAGGAGCTTAAGATTGGAGGGGCAAAAGTCAGTGCACCTGACCTGAACTGGCTCCAGGTGTATCCCGTACCATAAACATCATACTTATTATAAAGGGGAAAGTTTGTTAAGATCAGGATCTTTTTCTGCTCCTCTTTATTCTTGGAGGACTTCATGTGTCATTCTGCTCCTGAGGACTGCTTTTGTGTTTATTGTGCCCACTGTGCATTCAGTGGGCTGAGTATAATTTTGTATGCTTTGCTATTTCATTAAATTTCATTTCATCCCATGGGTCTCCTCTCCTTTTCCCGGTTCCCCTTTCCCACCTGGGGAGGGATCATTGGGTGATAGAGTAAGTGCTATAATTTAGCCCTGGATACAGGCTAAATGGAGTCAGTGTTGGATGTAGAATTGTTTTGCTTGCACACTATACGTTCAAGAACATTATTATGAAGGAGAGAAATTCACTTCATTTTTAAAGTTTCATCCACAGGAAAAGTAATTTTCAGAGTAACAGGTTCAAAAACTATTCAGCTCTTCCTGGTTTTCAGCACTTTCTCTTTTTGTCCTGCTACAGCTTCATTATTTTCTTATTATTTACAGTACATGCTAGTTTTTTTTGGATGAAAAGAAACCATTCCATATTAGTCACACCAGAGAAATGAATTTTACCTTGCACTTAGTGTATGAAAATTATCAGAAATTTTATTCACATGCAGAAAATAACAATATAATAGTTAAAGAACACCAAAGAAATGCTAGGTTTACTCAAATTTATCAATTTTGCATGCAATAACTTGTACTCAAAAAAGCCATCTAATAACGTGACTACATTAGTCCTTTAGTAAATTTTGTGCCAAAACTTCTTGACCCTAAGTCCAACTAAAATTCAATAGATACCAATGGATCCCATGTAGCATTGTATGTTATACTTGTTTCATGCTTTCTCAAGCTTCTTTCAAGCTAGTCTAAGCATGACAGGAAAAGTAAGAAGTCAATTTTCTCAGGCCTTGTACCCTTTAAAAAGGCAGAAATATTTTCAGACCAAATAAACAAATTTCTGTAGGTACCAACTGTGACTGAAGTCTGAGAAAATTCTGTGCATAATCATCTCACAAAAAAAAAAAAAAAAAAAAAAGGCCCTAGACCTAATTTCTGAGACTAAACTACATTAAAGGATGGATGGCTTATTAGGTGCTATGCCTTGGTCTTTATATCAGCAATTTACATGGTTTAGCCATATCTGGAATTATTAAGATGGAGGTATTTCACTACAATATGCTTTGACAGTCTTACTTTTGTCTCTGCATCAGCTTCTCACCATCTAACTAGTGAAATAAATTATGTAGGAAATTCAACGTGGAATCTTTTCCCTTTCCCTTTCTTGGCTTATTTTAATCTTAGTTACTCTTAATTCAAAGAGTTAAAACCTTCTTAGGAAAGAAATGCTTTAAATACACTGGCAGAATTTAATTTAGAGTTTTTGACAACAAATCATGTTATTATTTACTGCACCATTCAAAGTCCTGTTCGACTTCTCACTCTTGCATAAGAAATTTCAGGGATGTGTCAATGTGCATTTTCTATATAAGGCAAATAGACTTCTATATCATAAACATTTTTGACACTTTCAAATGCAGCTTTACAGCCTTAAACAGACATTCCACTTCTTCCACCCACCCACAATCTCATCCAAGGCCTACAGTCACCAAATTTTCAGAATTTAAGAGTGGGAGTAATGTTAATGTACCAGGTAAGGGCAGAGTTTAGTGACCTGTTTGCGCTTACGTACATACATGTGAGAGGGTGTGGACATGTTTCCCTATTCCTGTCTGCCATTTACTCTAGAAATGCACCGTTACCTTCACTGTCCTTCTCAACCACATCCACTGACCTGGGGTCTAACAGTAAATTTTAAGTGAGAGTGAATTAACAGTGAATTTTATGTGTATTTGAGAAGTGAAGAAAAGCAACATAAGATATAGGGCATAGGGCTGTATAAAGGAAGTACTGAAGCAAGAGGAGTACTGCATGGTCAGACTCTTAGAAGGTGCTTAATTGCACCAAAAGGCAGAGGGACAGGTAGCTGAGTATCTTGATCACTGAGTCTCACAAACTCTACCTGAACTTTTTTTAATAATATAGAAACCGAAGCACAAAAGTTGAAGTCCTACCCCTGCAACAGGAGCCTCCACCAAAGGGCCTAAATTGACTCTTCACATCTTCTGTTGGATCAATGGAAGAACAGTGAGCAACACAGACAACATTTAACCTCCTTTTCCTTGTTTTAAACACTGGATTATGCTCTGTTTTATCTGAAGAGATATTTCACCTGGCACTTCTTAAAACCCAAACCATTTCTTCTGCAAAGTGAGGTGTATGGCTGCATGCTAAATCACCTCTCCTTTCTCCTGCTTTCAGTGAAATTTGGATGAGGTGATTTATAGGCATTCTTTCCAATCAACATTTCTATGTTTCTGTGATTACTTTGTACATTCTTATAATGTGAACTGACCCGTTCATATCTAGGCTCCTTTCTATGAGTAAACTGAAGAGAGTAGAAGAAAAATCATCAGACTACAGAACAAGTAGTCCTCATTTACTAACAGAAACTTTATTAATTCACAGAGCTTTACACTGGCCCTCCTGGTGAATGCAAATAGTCAAGAAACAGCTGGTGTTTGCATGCAGAATGTGGATTAGTTTCTCTGCCTCAATACACTGAACATTTTTATTCCAGTTACACTGGAAGTAGTACTTGATAATGTTCTGTGAAAAGGTGCCACGGTCCAGTACGAGCAAGAGATTTATACATCAGATCGGTACAGATTAGGCAACTGTAGACAGCAAATTAAACCTCTGTTTTAGGAAGCCAGTTACAGCACAGGATGCAATAGCCTGAAGTTCAGGTCCTGGCTCTGTGAGGGAGATGACGCTCATCTGTTCCTGCAGCTGTACTTGACCTGAGGAAGCAAGTGTGAAGCTCAGTGGCCCTACAACAGTAACACTTTTAATACAAAAGCTCCTTCTTCATAACCAAATGTTGCAGTCCTCTGAAAGTTTCTCCCACAAAATCTCACTTTCATCTCTCTCTGCTGTCTTTCAACACCTTTACAGGCTGTGAACTTCAAGGCACTCGAAAGACATACCCTTAATGGTGGAAAATTAAAGAGCTGCATGGGTGGAACTCACGTGGGGGTTGATGTATATAGTAAAGAGTGCAAAACACCAGGGCTTTAAGGGACGAGGTGCAATAGGCTTGCCTGTAATACGTACATACACACAAAATTAGATCGACAAGTGCATTTTCTAGGTCATTTTCTTCTCCTTCCTTTGCTCTCCCCCTCCTCCCCTGAGTTTTCTTAATTGCTCTAAGAAGGAATACGTTTCAAAAATATATCGCCAAACTTTGTCTTATGAAAACATACTGTCTTGGTTGTTTTATACCCCAAACTACTGTGTATGGAATATTAGTCCTCCATTAACTTTTCCAGTGCAAAATATTACTATGCTTTCTTATGTTGTCCAGTATTTAGTTCCTACCCAGGTAATTTATTATCTTATTTAAGACAAGGACCAGAAATCCAAGTGCAAACACTAGCACAGGCAAGGGAATGTAATGAGTAAGAAAAGTATAAATTTTATTTATTTTAGAAGTACAGTACAAAACCCTGCCTGAACTGAAAAGACCTTAAGTCACAGCTCTGCAGATTGTTGTGTCCTTAATTTGATGGGATTCTATGGGGCTTTCCTTAATTTATTATAGGCTGAAGAATCTGGGATTTAATGTGCAGTTTAAGAGAGCCATACGGCTCTCTGAACTGGGCTGAATGTCCCTCCTAGCGATCAGTCTAACCGGAACTCCTGAACAGTCACAAAATTTGTGTCATTTAGTTACTGATTTGCCTCCTTATAATACATTTACATTCATCTGCTTGTCTGCTTCCTGCCTCATGTGTCATCATCCTATGACTATTTTTAAACAACCATTGCAAAATAAAAACTCAATAACAGAGCTCTGGAAAGTACTTCTCCCCTACAGCAATTTTATATAATAAATTAGATGATAGTAGCACTACTTGGATGCGTGGAGATAAGAGTCTGTCAGCACTTGCTTTTCAAACCCCCTTTTCCAGGGACTTGCAATTCAATCATAAAATTTGCTACGGGCAAATCTGGAATGTGAAAGCTCAGACCTGGAGGAAGAATTTTAAAAAACGATGAACAGTTGTATTTTAAGTTGTACCTGAAATAAATGCTGTGGGGAGAAGGCTGGACAGTAAAAAAGGAGGAGGAAATGCTTTAATTTTCACTAATACTGTTCCATTTTCACTTATATTCTCCCCTATCCTAGTCTCACCACAGCTTTATTTTGGTTCTTAAAGCCAATGGTGCATTGTACTTACACTGTTCATTTCATTGCAGTGCTGAGTACATGCAATAATAATGAATTCTCAATACTCCTCTGAGGCAGGTATTACCAACTTGATTTTCTAGAAAGAGACGGAAGTCACAGTTGCCCCAGGCCACAACAGGAACTGTGAGAGCCAGGAATAGAAATAATCAAAGCCACAGCCCCCCCTCTGGCAGTGACTGTTTTCTCAATGTTTTATAGAGGTGATTATCCTGTTGTGGAACCATGTTTAATACAGACTGGGATATCTCTGGGATATATAATAATTTCAAGGCATCTCACTGCAGCTGACAATACCTCTCAGAAATAACCTAAGTGCCAGAAATAGCATACATAAACAACATACTTTAATAGGTAGGCATTATAAGCTACATACCAGTCTTACAAGGTGGTAGGCAAGCATGCATTACTAATTTAAATGCCTTTACAGGTATGAAACCTTTAAACATGAATTTAAACTTGTCTCTTACTTGCTGGATCTGTAGTTAATAAAGTGTAAGTGGATATAGTTAAGCTGGTGGGAAGTATTCGAGGGTAGAGTACCCTTGTATGCTAGATACAGGGTCTCTTGCCTTTTGCTGAGTGCAAGGCAAGTTTCTTACAAATTTGTGCTAGGAGCTCTAACACAATACCTGGGTATATGTGAACTGTCACAGGTGTGGTGGTTGTAGGTCCAGAAGAACCAAGCCTGACAGAGCTATTATGGTCTCTGCCCTATTTGTTAGATTTTTCAAGCTCCTTCTTCTGGAATCATGACCAATACCTTTATACTACACCTACTATGCAAAATGCAAATGTTTCTTAGCATGACCCTTAGTTCCCAGACCGAGTGGATGAGAGAGGCTTGTGTCTACTAAAGTGGCATTTTTATTAAATGAAACTGAGGATATGTGTTTCAGGGTTTCAAATACCATGTAAAGGGAAGGGGCAGAGGTAGGAGGTGTTTGAAGATATAGCCAAGAGGATGGGCTGTGGGCTGCAAGTAATCTTTCCTGATGCAGTCTCATCCACTTTCCCTCTTTGAAAGAGTCCCTGGAGTGAACAATCCTTCAAGCCTTGCCTACGAATTGTCTTGAAAGAGCTTGGGAGCACCCCAAAACACAGCCAAAGAATAGAACTAACAATTTTGCAATATGGAACTTGAGTAACCCTCTTTTGCTTAACAATATAGATACAGACTAAAATTTTTGCAGCTGGCCCAAGGCCTGTAGTTACAGGTGTGCTTCCACAGCTCACATCTTGTGAAGAAAGTGACCTTGTATGTGTCTACATTATGTTTTACAGGCAGCTACATGTTGACACAGGCTCTGTACCACACTTGCCATAGCTACAGAGCCTCCAGGTGATTCATTGTGTGGAGTTCAATGCTGATACCAGCTTACATATTTCTGAAAATTCATGTTTGGCATATTCTGTCTTAATTACACTGAACAGCTGTGAACATCTCCTAAAGGAAATCTCCCCAAAATGATGTGTCAGGATTCTCAGAATCAAGGTTTCTGAAATGATAGTTTGAGGAAAATGGAAAAACAAAAATTTTCAGTTTCACTGAGTCAGGTATTTTTCCAGCAAGCCTGCTTTTTGGCCATGCACAGCTTGGTGGGAATTGTTAGAGCTAATGGGTACATTTTCTTATTGCACCTGGGTGAAGATGGCCTTTTTAAACTTACAGATTCTCAATACACTCAATAGCTAAGTGACTCAAAAGAGTAGCCCAAACTGCCTTAACACTTCATCAGATCATTCTGTGCCATCTCTCTTGGGATTATCAACCACTAACTTCCACAGAGAATAACAGGAATCCTCATCAGTAGTCTTTCTTCCCATTCAGGTTTCCATTGCATTCAGCACAACCCCCAAGAAGCATCTCTTAATGAGATCCTAATGATTATTAATATTATATCAAATGCTTAAAGCAGAAGGAAAAATAATCAGAAAAGTGAAAGTAATAAATACCTGTATTTTAATATAAATACCTGTATTTTAATAATGAGAATATTTCTGACAGCTACACTGGAAACATAAAAGCTACTTTTCAAAGATCAGAAGAACTGTTCAGTGACAGTTTTCAGTTTTATTGCTATTATCACTTAAATATATTTATATAACACTTCTTTATCACCATTCACTTCTCTGACATCTTCTACAGTCAAGATGAATGTCTATATATAGCCTTCTCTTAGTCAATAATTAGTTTGTAAAATCAAGCAGCTCATGTAACTGTGCATCAAGTCTTTCAACTATTTATATATTTCTATTTGAAAGAACTTCGTTTTATGTAATTATTACATATAATTTAAAGCAAAAATGTATTTTAAAAAAGTGAATGTTTGAGCAAACTGAACTTCCCCTTCAAAATACTCAGTAACCCTTAGCTATATGCCTTCTGCTTTATTTACTCCATAGGTACACTTTATTGTCATATTTCTATTATAGTGCTGGTGAACCACGACAGTGAACTCCAGTTTATTACTAGCTTAAAAAAAACAACCAATTTCCCACCATGGCTATATGTTCAAAGGCACAATACAGAAGGTATTCATAGCATCCTTTATTTTCAGGTGAATTTTAATTAATTTAGAGTGATGAAAATCAGACTCCATTCTTGTGTTACCAGTAAATATTCTTGTTATGATGACAAAAGCACACACTGCAAGCACCATGGGCCATCCAGACCAGTGTCTAGCTGCTGATGACAGCTATAAGCAGATATTCTGGCAAAATGTGTAAAAAAGGCCAGTGATTCAAAGTGATGCAGGGATTGAAGATGCTAACTACAACAGAAGTTTCTTTCAGTGTATATACTTTTCAAAAATAGTGAACTTTATTTAAAAAATCACTTTTAGCATTCTTTTCTTAATTTTAACTGTCTGCACTTTTGTGAGGGAGTGGTTTCTCAGGGAATTTCCTACCAGACACCTATCTTCACAGTACACAACAAGCTTGTGGGCAGGACAGTGGCAAAATAATGAGAGGTGATATTCTCACACAAGCAGAAATATTTTTAACATCTGATCTTGATGCTTTTACGTAAATGCCTGAGCATTGCCTGTCCATATATTGGCCAGTGCCAGTCAGTGATAGCTAGTGAGTGAGCTCACTCCAAAAAAGACTGAAATGGTAACTCTTGCATTCCCTAACTAGTGACTTAACTCCTACCTGATTGAGGGGATGGGCCAGTCATTCCAGAGGATTCGTGATCTAACTTTTTTTTTTTTTTTTTTTTTCAGTCTATCCAGACCTCACTGGTGTTGCTTTCTCTTCTGCTTGCCTCCTCAGGACACTTGTGCAGGCCACTGCCTTCTCATCCTGCCCCTGAGCTACTGTCTCTTTCCTCATGCCTTTCCTTCACTTGCTCCACCTGGATCTTCCTGTTGCTGCATCCTACCTTTCCTTGGGCTTCTGCCATCATTTTGCCTCCTGTAATATTGATTTATGCAACTCCCATGCTGAATTCAAGATAAAAAACTCAAGACCACTTACAAAGTTGCTGTCTACTCACCTGTGATAACACTATTTTACCAGTGCAATGCTCCTCATCATCTGGGAACAAGAAGTCCTAAACAGTAAGATCCACTGTATAAAGCTCAATACTGGGAGGAGTTCCTGACAAGGTCCCACAGACTTATAACTTGCTAATTTGGCCTCAGAGAAGTTCACTCTGGTAGCCTTTGAGTACAATGTATAGTTCATCTTTTCCCATGCATACTGATAATGGGCTGGAAAAGTTGGGAAGGACTTGTACTTGTGTAACTTGTGTAGAGTGTTAAAGTGTAGGGGATTAGGCAATGCCTAACAGAAAAAAAAAAAAAAAAAAAAAAAAAAAAGGAAGAAATATATGGCCAGCTGAATTTGCTTGGGCTTACACCCCATATTTAGCTTGTACAGATGCTATGCTAGAGAAAAAACGATCCCTGCCTTGAGTGCTGTACACTAATGCACAAATCCGCTGTGACACAACTGATCATACTCAGAGCCTCTTGCCAGTGGCAATTCTGCAACTCTTCTGCGGGTCCTTCTATTGCTGAGCATTTTTATTTTAACACCACAGTGGTCTAACAAGAATAATATGTGGAAATAGTTTTCTCAGTGTCACTGTCAAATATTATGCATAGCAAGCAGTAGTCATGTTCCAGTTGACTTTCTCTGCTGATTGTCTATGAATAGGTAGTAAACTATTTCAGAGAGTTCTGGAACCTTTTACAATACATCAGTCTCTATAGATGTATCACAGAAGTCAGAATGACCATGGATACATTGTATTTTTGCATCTGTCCAATTCCAGCCCACAGTAAGTCAGAATTGAAATATGTCATTGGAGTCAGAGGTGATGTCCACATCAGCAAACAGCAGGAATGGATTCACAGAATGAAGAGCTGGTAAGAAGGACTCAACCACAACATTACACATGTGTTTTGTGGTTTACTTTGAAATAGTGCTAATCTGTTTTTACAAACTGGATATCCATAAGATTTTGCAGAGTGCTTATTGTGTTCCTGGAGTGCATCCTTCTGCTTAGTTTCATCAAAAAGCCATCCTGTTTGTACAGTCCAAGCCTAGTCTGTAATACAAGACAAAGCAGGACACACAGGTAGGGCTGGGAGATTGATTTCAAGAGCTCATTCATAATTTGAAAGATTGTTATGTCTACTTGCATGTAGAAACCATCTCAGACTGTCCCATGAAATGCAAAGTCCTACTTAAGTTCACAGAGATGCATCAAGAAGATAAAGTATGCAAGGTTTTGAGTATGGCTTACTGTGTATCACACCTAGCTGGAGAAATATTTTCCTGTCATCTCAAATTACTGTTTCTTACAATAACCAGGTCTAGAATATGACCATATAGAGACTGTTCTCAACTAAGGACTAAGTGACATGCCAGAATTTGTTTGAGAGACTAATAAGGCCTGCACAGAAAACTAGTAGTTTAATCATGGTAAAAATTATCAATATGAGTATCAAGACATTCAGTAACACTCCCTTCTATTTGTTTTAACAATAAAACCTTCTGCATTGCATCAGTTTTGCAAAACATAGAAGTTTGAGCAGCTGAAGAAAAAAATGCATGTACTTTTGTGCTCACCTTGGGTAGTGGAATAGGTCGCTATTTGGCTATTTCAGCAAAACCAGAGAAATAGTAGGAAAAAAAATACCAAGATTAGCTATACTAGCAGAGGAGTGGTTGTGATAAATACACCAGAAGGAAAGAAAGAATACAGGGAAGACAGGGAGGTATATCTTATTCCTTAAAAAAAAGCCACAAAACCAAAACCAATTTTTAAATTTATGCTAGGGTATCTAAAAATAAACCTAAATCGAAAGGGAAGTAGGATTTATGAAAATATCTGGTCAAGGTCAACAAACAGGGAAGTCACTCATCTTTCAATGGAATCTCCTCAATATCTGTTTTCAATTTATAGAGGTAAAGGAGATAAGACAGAAAAACACTTCCATGTGAGAGTCTGAAATGTAATTTAAGAAACATCTCAGTCAATCTGAAATCCCTTCCTGTCATTCCTAATATGAGCAAAATAAACAGGATATTAAGAATGAGGAGATAACTCTTCTACAGTAATGAACAAACTATTACAGGGCCCAATTCAGCAAAGTGAATAAGCACATACTGACTTTTATGTGTACATTTAAATCTCATTATCTTCAATGAGAATCTGATATATGCCTTGGCACTCCTCTTGCTGGAGATCTGTGAACATAGGTCTATCTTACACACAAGCAGTTGTTTGATCCACAGACACAAATCTGTCCAGTAGTTGTGGATCAACTCTAGGACTCAGGAGAAATACATTAATGTCCCAGCCCTGTCATATTATGAACAAGACAGTTCTGCAAAACACCTTCTGGCACATGAAGGCTATATTTTAAAACCTGCTTATCCCCTCTCGGAGCTCTCTTCAGCTCAGTACCACTGTGATGGAAACACCGGTACTTCCCTACCAGATCAATGTTTAAATATGTTAACGTAAATTGCAATAGTGGCCCTTCAGGCAGACACTAACCTGCCTTTCAAATTAAACTACTTTGAATTCTTTGCAATTTGAAGGTCAAGGATCATAAAACTGGACATCACTGAAAGTAAACATCCAGGACGAGGTTAACTGTCAAAGTCCAGGAAATCAAGCTGCAAAAGGAAAGCTTCCTGCAGACACAGTTAAGACTCCTCCACTCCCTTCTTTGCAACATATGGTGTAGTAAGAGATGTACACCCTCTTCCTGCCCCCCCACATTAACTCCCTGGCACCACCTGTTAGGAATGAGAAGACTGTAAAATTATTGCATTAGGAACAGATAAAAATGGGTGTGATCGTTCTGGTGTGGTGCATTTCTCTCACTCACTTCTGTGCCCATAGGAAAAGAAGACTACATTTGGCATAAAATTAAAAGTAAAACCTGTAAAGCAAGAGTGTGAGCAATATCACATTCCTGTAACTTGCACTTCCCTTTTTACAGGAGCTACTTAATAACAGGTTAATAACCTGGTTATTTTATCACTTGGAGATATTTACCTGAATTTTGAACTCCTTTGTTGTCTATTCCACTATATGTATTTTAAAACTCCTATTTTGAGGACCTATTTCCTCCTTTGCCACCCACAATATAAAGTGTTATTCCATATTATTCTGCTTCCTGAGTTCAACAACCATATGATTGTAGAAGTCATAATATTATGAACATGCTTAGATTCACAATTTCATGCCACATAACTAAAAGGTTTCCTAAAGAGAAGCAACCTTAATTCTTGTTCAGACTTCTTTACTTGTTAACAAGGGATCTTTAACCATAAATCTAGAACTGTAATCCTACATGTCCAAAGAAAAACATCATGTATTTAGATGTGGGTTGCAGAACAGATGGAAACAAGAAAAAAATATTTGAAGTGAGGTGATACACTGGTATGTATACAGAATATCTTATGTATGCTTGATGGTGGTATCAAAGGATACTAATCTGACATGTGTTGAGCCAACTCAAGGTAACTCAGTTCACTTGTAGTCCTTCTCATCTTTATGAACATGATCACTATCCCACACATCCACTTTTCATTTGAGTAGTTCATACATCACCAGAAGAAGATAAAACATTGACTGTGACTTAATGAGCCTGAAGTGCGAAAGAAAAAGAAGGACAAAAAAATTGAAATTTCTGATTTTTATTCTCTTGCTTTTTCCTAACAGGATCTGAAAAATCATGAAAGAACTTAAGTGCATCAAAGAGTATCCTTTGAAAATCATGCTTACAGGCAGGAATACAAATTGGTTACTAGTCCCTAGGCCACTGGCCTACCTTTGTAGAAGGGTGGCTTACATTTAATTTCCCTTGACTAAGAATTCACCTTTATTAATTAGAATTTAGCACTTGAAAACAAGAGTGCTTAAGTTTTTAAAGTTAAAAAGAAAAAATAATTTATTTTTTTTTTTATGAAAATGATGCAAATTTTAAAAAGCTTTTAAACTGTTGAACACATGATGCTATTTATATTACTAGTGGCATCATGACACAGCAATTAAATGATAACCCTTTCGCTAATAGAACATAGTTTTGCCTATTAAAAAAGGAAACAAGAAACTTTACTTCAAGAAAGTCTCAAGTAACCAGAGATGTAGACAGGCATAGCTTGAGGCAGACAAATAATTTGTAAATGTTTGAGTTTAAGTGTATTATAAGAAGCAGTAGATGATCTGTCATTAAAATCTAGTTGAGCTATGTTTAGGGAGCATTAGGTCAACTATAACCTATTTCATAAAGTGACTTAATTTTATTTAGACTAGTCTGTCACATGGGAACTCAGAAAATTGTACTGTGTTTCCTAGTTTGTGGACTGTACAAGTAAAAATTGTTTTTTGTAGCTTAGCCATTTTTGAGGATTAAAAATTTACACAGATGATTTAAATATAATTACTATCACTACTATTTTTTTATAAAACTGCTCATTTCCTACTCTATTTAAACATAGAGGAACAGTTTTAATATCATCCATCATTTCAGGATAGCAGGGAAAAGGAATGGGACAGCATTCGTAACCCCCTTATAAAAATCATCATGATTGATCCAATGATCCAAGAACCAAACTTGTTCACCCAAATATAATAAGTTTTTTAAACATGACATCACTTTTTAATTATTTCAGTAATATAACAAACATTGATTATATTCTAATGTCAAGTCAGGATGTATAAGGGGAAAAATATAGTCCAATCCAACACCTTTGTTAAAAAATTTGGGGTGGGATTGCATTACACAGCCAGAAAAGAAACTTATCTGGCTAACTGCGCCACCTTTTGATTTAAATTTAAAAGAGAAATTAAAGGATTGTCTAGTGTTTAAAAGAAAACACTTATTTAAAGATATTCCTGTAGACTTAAAAAAGGGTTCAGGAGCTTCCTTTATTTATTTCTTACAGAGAAGTGCAGGGCTGTATACTTTAGTATTGCTCCTATGGTTAAAAGACATGTCAGCAATATAAATGGAAAAAAAATATTCAATCTTGCTGGTTTCTGTTTCTGTAATAACAGTACACACATCAAAATCAATAAAGCCAGGCAAATGGCAGATCTGTGCTTTAGTAATCTTAGCATTGTTAGCTAAGTATACAATCAACTCTCAAACAAATGCTTCATAATCCATTAGATTCTTCTATGTAAATCTGTATTCATACGACACTGGGAAATAAGAAAGATTCACTTCTGATTTTTTTGCCTAACATTTGAAACATATCATCTGTAAGCCCTAATTTATAGCCAATATACCACAATTTGCACTGAAATATCTAGTCAGACATGAAATTAAACAGCACAGATATTCAAAGGAGTTACAGCATGCATTTAAATACATTAACCACATCCTACCTTACATCCAAACATCAACGATAAAGTGTTGTTGGTGCATGCAACTTTGCAGTGGCAAATCATTGGTGTAAAGCAGTCAGGATTTCTAACAATAGGGCACATTCCTTTAGTGCTGCAGTAGTGGCAGCCTACTGAAGGCTGAAAACAAGTAGCTAATACAGCACATGGAGTGGCAACATATGCTGCTCAACAGCTAGCTTTTCTTTTGCTGGTCGGAAACAGCCTGATCTGCTTGAATCTCTACCTGTGTCCCATTCAGCCATCCCCTTCTTTGTTGATGAATCAACGATGCAGCATTGATCACGAATCTCAGGATTTCCCTTCCTCTGGGAAATTAGTTTTTACATCGGGGGAAAAAAAAAAAAAAAAAGGAAGAAAAAAAGGAGAAATGGAAATGAGGGGGACTAGCAGGTGTGGCAGTATTAGCATGTAAAAGGATGTAAACGCCTACTCATAACAATCACATAAGATTGTCATGCTAGCTGAAGTGGGCTGAAATTATTCCATCGGAAGAAAAATACTGCAGCTCCTGATTTGGTAAAAAGCCAGTGAGTTGCTGCAATACATAGTCATTGTGGGGAGAGAAGAGAAGAGAAAAAAAAAATTACTTATCTAAGAAGCCAGAATCCTCAGCCTTTATCAATATGCATTCCAGTAAGGATTCCCTTCACAGCGCCTCCCCGAGAAAAAGAATCAAATCAGTCACAACTCCGGAGAAGCGATGACCTTTGCTTTCCCCAAAAAGATGAATCTCAGCATGAAACAAACTGTACTCAAAGCTGAAAATCCCAGATGCTGGGGAGTTTACAATCAGAGAAATACAAGTAACATTTATCCAATCCTGGCTTGCCACATGGGAGCTTTCTTCAGGCACAAATTTACAAATAGACAGGTTGAAGGATTGCAGGAGACACTGAATAAAGATATGAAGTTACACGGAAAATGCACCAGCATGAAGCTTAAAATGCAACCCTCTTTAAACTCTGCTTTTGAGGCAATGTAACTAATTACTTCATCTAGTACTGTTATCCTACAACCTGCGAATGGCTTGCTGTATTCCAGAAATGCAATAATTAAAGAAGTTTGGGAGAATAACACTGGTTTGGATTCTGTTACAGCTGTCACTGTTCCTTCGCTTAAAGCAACACCAGCTGAAAATGAATAATAAAGCATTTGGATGAGCAAACCGCCTAGCTGTGTTTTTTAAGAGGATTATTTATATCAGAAGTTGGGTGAATATATCCTCCAGTTTTAGGTTCGGTCATGGCAGACACACGAATATAAAATGAAAAGGCTACGATATGGAAAGTGAAGCTATATCTTCAATGATTTCACAGCTGATAGCAAGGTAAACCCAGCAGTTATTTCACAGTGACTTGACCCTGCTTTTTTTGCGACTCACTAAGCTCTGCCCATCAAATTAGAAACTCTTTCTAAAGAAATGAGAGCAGCTTGTCTCCCTGGCAATCACGAGTGAGTTCTTAAGGCACAGCTGAAACACTTTTCTGTAATAAACTTGAACAAAAAATTTGTTATACAACAGAATGGTGAAAACAGCAAATGGACATCTCTGTGTGCAGCCAGGTCAAATAGTATAGAGGGAGAATGGTACAGGCTTTTTAAAAAGATCTACCTGAGATTGCAGACTTTGGTGTAGGAGACCTTCTCTACTAAGATTTTATATTTAAATGAATATACATAGGTGTGTGTGTAGTGCGTGTATGTATATATCTAATGTATATGTATGTATATATCTAAATTTTAAGCAGAATTTTTTTCAGTATAACTCACCCTCACTTTGTAAAGTTTACAAACATAAAGGAACCTTATTCTTAAACAGCTTTGATTCCACTCTTTCTTTTGCACTATACATTAACTTTCTTTTTATCCAGTTTTTGTGTGTAGCAAAATTTCAATGTGGTATAAAGCTTAGGAAAATTACAGTAGTTTCTAGACCGAAGTGACAGATAGAACTACTCTGCAGTCAGAGTTACAACACAGTTCCATTTCTGAAGATTTATTTCTTTCAAATAACAGGCTCTTACAACACAGTGTCCTCAATTCACTTAGCTCATACTTTTTTCCTAACAACCTGGACACAAGCATTACATGTTATGGGAGTTCACTACATGGATGCCAATCAATCAACTATCAATAATCTAAGTTGGTCTGACCTGTTCGTCTGAAGTGACATTGCTGCAGCACTATTTTTCTGATTTGCTGTGCTAGTTATCATCTGAAACAGTCACTGAGGCTGTTTGGAAAGGTACTGTGGTGACAAACAGCAGCTGTAACATTGCTGAATCTTTGATCTGTTTATTCCTAGCTTGCCTGTCTCATTATTAAGTTATATATTATACAGATTTTCTTTCAAGTACTGTCTCTCGCATAACTATCACTGGTGTAAATATAGAAAAGTGTAGTTTCCATGACAATACATTCCATAGTTACAGCCAGCAGCCACTATCATTAAAACATGAATCACAGTGCTACCTTAAGGTGTGAGAACACTACATCACTGGCCTTAGAAGCGTTAATTTGGGATGGGGGTGGCATGACAATATTTTTAGGAGACACTACTACAAAGTGCCAAAAAAATGTGTTATTTAACTGTTTTAACAGTTCTAATATCAACCCATCTTAGACATTTAAGTGATCAGTAACACTCAATCTGTCCTAATCATTAACATTTATAACATAAGAACACATCACATCTGCACTTTTCAATGTTTTAAACATGATGTCCTGATTTAAAACTGGACTCATAATCACACAAATATGATTTCTAATTAATATTCACAGGGCCTTATTAAAATCACCTGCATTTATTTCCAAATTCAGATTTCAAAGAAGGGAAGGAAAATCAGCCAGTTAGCCTCTTGGATCTTTTAGATCTAACCGCATACAGCTGGCTCATGCTCTCAAAAGGGAGGATATATCTGTTCATTAAAATTCCCATTTCTTCCCCAGCTCCTGACACTATTGCAGATTTTCAACCAGAACAGCTTTCAGCTGTGATTGCATTTCAGTGTTAAGGTGCATCAAACACCAATCACCCGAGTATTGTGCAAGGCATGAAATACAGTCCTTCACACTTTAACTAATTGTTGCTTTCAAGTGAAAAACAGTTACCTGACACGCAATTATTTGGGAAAATATCAGAAAAGGAAGATTCATCCCAATGACATACTGGAATAACTCATATTGCAATTGGCCAAGACATTTATTTCAATTAAGTGACAATGACATATAGAAAACTGTCATAAGAAAATATTT
>WUAM01000431.1:37491014-37524019 GCA_024336885.1 Actenoides hombroni
ATCACAGACACAGAAGCAAATTCCTAATTGCCAAGAAAGGCATTTAAATCACAGTCATACTGCAGGAGCAGCGGCTCTTTGAAAATCTCTCACCATATTTTTACTCTGATGAGATACACAGAAGAACATACATTTTGTGTGCGTTACTGTATAAAAAAAAGAGTCCACAGGTCTGCTGAGTTTTGTGGGCCCTCCACCTTTCTTTGAACTTGACTTGAGTGCACTGACCCAGTCTACTCAATCGCAAACACTGTGCTGCCGAAGTGAAGTGCAGCCTATTTTGGTTTAGCTAAAAGGGATACTCACGCACATTGTAGTGTAGTTATTGTCAGAAGCTTTGAGTTAAAATGACCCCACCAGAGGATAAATTCAACTGCTACTGTCTGAGCTTAATATTTGCAAAAGTTATTCTCTCCCTCACCTGCTGGATTTGGGAGGAACAAGACCAACTTTATTTGTGAGCAACTGTTGCTCCACTTATCATTTCCATTTGGTCCATTCAGCTGGTAAAATTCTTCCCTTCTCTACCAGTCTCTCTGGCAGTCACCTTCACCCAGCCTTTCCAGGTTCTTTGATGATGTCTGCCTTTCACAGTGCACTGTTACATGGAAACAGATGGGTTAATTTGGAACAACTGAGTTATATTTCAGCAACTGTTATGGTCATATTTACATGGTACTTCCTCACATAATGTGTATATACCTCCTCTTATACTGGAGCTAGTTCAAATAACAACATTTAGCCCTGCATCTGCCCCCTTTAAGAGCTGAAAGGCCACAATAAGATCTCCCTGGACCCTTCTCTTCTCCAGGCTGAAGTACCTCAACTCTTTCAGTCTGTCTTCATAGGAAAGGTGTTCCAGGCCTCTGATCACATTTATGGCCCTCATTTGGACTTCCTCCAATAGTTCCATGTCCTTCTTATTTTGGGGGCGCTAGACATGAACACAGTACTCCAGACAGGATCTTACAATAGCATAGTAGAGGGGCAGGGCCACCTTCCTTGATCTGCTGGTCACAATTCTTTTGATGCAGCCCAAAATATAGTTGGCTTTCTGGGCTACAAGCACACATTGCCAGGATATGTTGAGTTTCTCGTCAACCAACAGCCCCAAGTCCTCCACAGGACTGCTCTCAACCCACTCATTGCCCAGCCTGTATTTGTGCTTGGGATTGACTCACGTGCAGGCCCATGTACTTCGCTTTGCTGAACTTCATGAAGTTCACATGGTCCCATCCCTCAAGCCTGTCAAGGTCTCTCTGTGTGGTCCCTCTGTTCCTTAAGAACAAAACAGTCTCAAACCTTTAGTCTAAAACAACATTTTCACAGCTGTCCTGTCATTTGGAGGTTCTCTACTTAGGGCTTTCAAGGACCTCAGCAAGTGTAGACTTTATGTGAGCTTGTCATTTTGGGGGAATAGAAAGGTGATGACAAGCTTTTGTTTTGCTGATATTTGTCTGTTGGTGATTATCAGAATCCTGGGCTTACTTTGCCTGAAAATCCACATAGAATACTAGAATCCCAGAATAGTTTGGGTTGGAAAGGACCTTTAAAAGTCATCTACCCCAACCCCAGAAAAAGGACATGAATAAGGCCACGGCGGTGGAGGTGACACGGAGTGACCCTGGGACTTCTGTGTAGAGACAAGTGTGCTACTTCTGCAAGATGCTGTTGTGACTGCTGGGATCCACCTCTTCCACTGCCATGAGCAGCAGCTGCTGCCACTCACAGAGAGAGATTATGACAGCTGGACTGGCTTTCTTAAATCTCTGTATAGACAGGGATGAGTTGCCAGTTTGCTTCTGCCAGTAGCAGACCCTGCTGGTGGAGAGCTGCTTTTGCTTCACCTAGAGCTGAAGAGGGCATGGACAACTCATGGAGATAGAAAGTTCTCCTTAAGAACCTTGAGATAACAGGATGAAGGCAGATAGATAGGCAGAGGACAGTTCAGATGCCCTGAAAGACACCTATACATCAAGAATTCAGATGCAGTAGGCAGCTTGGAAAGCATTATATGGCTCAATCTCTCCACCTGAAGATGGAGATAATGTCTTCCAGTTACGTGTCTGTATCTCTAAGCACACAGTCCTATAAACAGTGATTTTTAAGTTAATGGGAGTACTCTTACAAAAAAAGTGCTCATGTTCATATGTGTTTACATGTTATACATACCACATTACTAGCATAGTTATTACATTTTTAACTAGTGGAAAACTGTCTGTATTATTTCTGAAAATAATTTTGATCTGTTAAATCATTTACAAAGTCACAAACTATATATGATTTTTTAAAGTAACTTCTTCAGCCAGGTATAATAAATGTAAAAGAAAAATGAGAAAGAGGAGAAAAATTACTCAAATGTCAACTTGAAGAAAAACAAAGCATATTACTGCCAGACCTCAATAGCTATAGAACAGCTCTGCTTTTCTGAAGATTTCTATTTATATCTTGTGTTAGAATTTTTAAGACTTTCTGTGACAAATTAAACAGAAATAAAAGCCTGGTCCTGCCAACACAGTGAAAACACATACACAGCACAATCAGGATATATATGCCTCACTTTAATGTCATTATGTAGACATACTGCTTTCTTCAGGTGATTGTAGTGTAACACACATGCACTTAAATGAGCTTGAAGTTATAAGTTTAGCCACCAGCTCACCAAGGACTAAGAACTTCAGTATTTGCCCAGACTGTTGCAGCAAAGAAAGGGTCAGTCTTACTGAATTTTGTGTTACTACACTGTTGCTAGCACTAAACTACCTAGCTCAGTTATGTCAATAGGCACTGAAGTTATTGCACCATACATATATATTTACTATATGCATTAAATAAAGGCGTAAGCCTCGCTGTAGTCCCACACATGGTCACCAGTTCTGCACACATGTACTTCCTGCTGTGTGCAAGTGGGAGTCCCCCAGTAGGAAGCACAATAATTAGTAGTAATTTTTCAGTAATTTTCCAGTCTCCTCTTGAATCCATGTAAACCTCTCCTTTGGCAAGAAGTTCCTCAGGCCCTCCACTTCTCCTATGACAATGTCTCTTTTTTTGTATATTTTGAATCTTGCTACTGATATCTTTATCAGCTGTCTCAAAATGTTGCAGTGGAAGAAACAAGGAATTTATCCTCTCCATGTCATTCATGACTTTATAAAATGGTGCTGTAACCTCTCTAACCAATCTGTCTTCCATAATGAAAAGTTATAGCCTAATAGTTCTCAGTCATTGTTATAACAGCTTTTATATATTTGAAGATGGTAATTATTTATCTCAACTAGTACTACTTAAGTCTTTCAAACTTCACCATAGCTCATACACTATAAAGTCCTTAACTTCCTTGGTCTTTTCCTCTAAAATCTCTCCATCTCTCTCAAAGTGTGCATCCAAACCATGACATTGCCTACCAGAATAATTCCTTCTATCCCTCACTTAGAGTAATTCTCTAAATATAGCCCAAGTTTTTTACATTAGCTTTGCAATAGCCTCACATTTTTCCCTGAGACTCACTTTGCGATTAATTTCTATCCAACCCCATCCTTCTCTTCTTCCTGTCTAATCAATACACATTTGCTAGTTGTGCAATTGGATATCCCTTCCTACAGGCAACACTTCACATTTGTATTTCATTCTATTGCTTTCAGGACATTTATTCATGTTGAACTTTACATGTGACATTCCTTAGACAAATTCCAGTGTGCTCAGGATATGGACTTCAATAAAAAGTACTTGGAAGCAATTCTTCCTGGGATTCAGACTTACTGGGGCACAGAATGTTACAACCCCAAAAAGGGTTTCAAAGGGGAAATCCACTTCAAAGAAATTAAATTCGTGTTTCTGGTTACTGAGAAGATATATACACTGCTTAGACCGCTTTGCCTTTAGATCATATGGAATTCAAATTTTGGTGATCATTAATGGCCCATGTAGGTGGGAAGTCAATAGGGACTATATGTGGCTGAAGCACAATAAGTAATCTACTTCTTTTAAGAGTCATGTGTGAAATGCTGTTATGATCTAAATAAAAGGAGACAGAAGAAAATACAAAATAAAAAACAAATAAAAAGGCAAGTGAAAAATCATTATTATTACTTCAAGCATTTCCTGAAAGCTTTTCATAAGGCCCTCATACTAATTTTCAAATACTGTTCTCATGATTTTCTTTTATTGGAAAGCTAGTGTCTATACTACCATCTCTAGTACTGAGAAGTTCACACTGCTACTGGCAGCTACAGAGAGGAACCACCGGAAACCAACCTTCATTTCTTGTGTCATATTGTATTGATACTTAGAGAGGAATGATAAGCCTAAAAGGAAAAATACTTGATGAAAGCAGAAGTAAAAAAAAACCAATGATGCATCACAATTCATGAGAAGGCTGGGCTTTTTGGCACTTTGGAGGAGTGAATTTTTCACAGCATTGATAGGTTTTTGCAAGAAAGTCTGATATCTTGATTGCAAAAACAAAGCTATAATTTCGGGTAGACATAAATAAATAAACCGAGCCTGTAACTAGATCCTATTTTGTCATCTTACATGACTTGCTCCATATTATTATGGTTAAGACTTACTATAAGTAAGGGTCCAGGCACCCTGTCTGGGTTAATCTGACACACACTTTATGTCAGAGATGAACCCATGCTGTTTCCACATGTTCTGGAAGCACAACACCTTTAGCTTCCTCTGAGAGGATTTTTTGCTCAGAAATTTTCCCTGATACATGGAAAAGGAAGTCCTGATTAACCATGTGTGATTTGAATTTTTTTTTTCCAATTTTTCTGTGTATAAATGTATCCATTTCTCTCCCAGTTCCTATTAAAAGTGAGTGTGTTCCAGCAGTTCTCAGCAGTCAGGAAGATTGTCACTGATTTTCCTCAGATTTTCTTAACAGGAAATCTATGTTTATTTCTAGCAAATGCTGCTGTTCTTACAGCTTTTATAATTTAATGGCTTTTCAGCTATGAAATTCTCATTCCATTAAAAAAAAAAAAAAAAAAAAAAAACCACAAACCAAGACAAACCCAAACACTAAAATTTATTCACTCCAATGTCAGCAGAAAGCAAATAAGAGATGTGGTTGTGGTCACAGCTAAATTCTACAGCAAGTTTTCCAAGAAAACTATAGCAGAAACAGCTGTATGACAATATCTGCTTAGGATCTTTGCTGGCTTTTCTAACCCCAGTGTGCTCAGGATGCACCACAGATGCCGGCCCTGGACACAGTAGGCACACGGGATCCCCTTACGTCATCCTGATAGTGTAATTTGGGGAACAGAGATTGCAGATCCCTCTGTTAAAAGCATCAATCCCACATCTGGGAAACAACCACTGCAAACAAGGGAAAACTATAAATGCCCATCATTTTCTTTTTGGATAATGGGCTGCCCTTGACTCCAAACCTCACAGTTTCCAACCAGCTGAGCCAGTAACAATGGCATGAGGCCACTGAAGAAAAAATGCCTCTGAAAGACTTTTTCTCCTCTCAAGTATTCTTGTGTGTCTTGCTCTGTACCCTGATCAGTTTTTCACAGTGGGAAAGCAAAAAGTTGCCCGGTAAAACCTGGGAGGGTATTACTTTTGTGTTTTAATATTGCAGCACAGGCAACAGCTTCCCTCTGCCTCCACGGGCTGATTCCCGTCATCATGGCTTTAAAAGCAAGACTGCAAAGCCTTTCAGGTCACAAAAAACAGATGGAGGAGAAGAGAGTTTAGTCCTGAGTTGCCTGGGAATCCTATCAATCCTGTCATCCATGGGAGCTTCTGGACTGGGCACTCTCATGGCACAGGCTCTCCCTCAATGCCTGCAGTCCTCACTCAACCCCCCACTGCAGTATGTTTAAGGAGAAACATGGGTCTGATTACAAAGGTCCTATTCTGCTTCTTCCTGATGAGCGTTGACCACTGGCCCTTCATAGCACCTTTCTTTTTCAAAAGTGCGTTTAAAAGTTGGGTCATGGATTTTACACCCTCCTGGCACTGCACAAGTGCTCTCTGTCCCCGAGGCTGTGGGAGTACTAACAGGATCGCTTAATGCTGGCCAAAGTGAAACAGTCCTGTAAATTGAAATCATTAAAAAAAAGCACGTTGCCTCCAACTCTGCGTCAGTCAAGAACATCTCCTACCTCCAACGGTCCACAACCACGGGGGAAGGAAAGACCTTCTTAAAATGAACTCTGTGCAGAGGGAATGTCTCTTGCAAAGAGTCCATGGGAATAATAAGATGAAATAAAACTAACCTTTGGAGAGTTATTGAGTGTCTAGTTTGCAGTCCTTTAAGGATGACATTTTTAATGCCTCAAAGAAGAGACGCTTAGTGGAAAATCAATGCCTTTCTGAGGGAAAGGAGCCAACACACCTTAAACTGCTCCCAGTGGCTGCAGGCCTACAAGAGCCTTCAGAACCCTTCTCTCTGCAGAACCCCACGTCTCTCTCTGGTGACCAAAGACCACCTCCTCACCACAGGGTGAAAATTCTGCTGCCAAGCCCCAGCATGGCCTCAGGATCATTGTGCCGCAGGCAACTCTCACATCGTTCAGGAGAGCCTCCACAGAGGTGCTTTTGCTAATGCAAAAGAACGTGCATGAGATCAGCTTTGAGTGTGGGAACAGGGATCTCCCTGTCCTTCTGGTAGCTAAATGAACACCAGTCAGCCAGGAAAGATGTTTAGGAGAGAAGAGGCCCAGGGTTGTTTGACTCTTGCCTGGCTGAGAGCTGTTGTGAGTCAGCTAGAGACACAGACGGAGAGGACCATAATTCTTATGATGGCAGCATCCTTGGTGCTGCCCCGTCCAGGTATGGGAATGAGCAGCTTTGTGGCAGTGGTAGCTTACCTGAGGAGAGCTGCCCTCCTGCTTCTGCTCAGTCTGCAGTGCAGCTGACTTGTCTGGAGCAAGCTTCCAGGAAAAACAAAAAAAGCAGTCTGGGCAAAGTCTGCTCACAGGCTGTGCTGCAGCAGGAGCATCCATCTTAGATCCAGTGGAGGAGGAGAGCTTGGACAAACTCCCTTTTTAAAGCAACAGTGCTCCTACTGAGCATGGCGAGGAAGGCTAGTGCTCTGCTATGACAGTGATTGCGCCGGATATGTGTAGAGCACTTTATATGCATTAGCTAATTGATCTTTGCAAAACCCCTTTGAGTTAGGCAATTAAACATCATCTGTCCAGTTTTATAGGTACAGAAACTGAGCTGGGCTAATGTAACCTTGCAGAAAAGTAGCCCATGATTTTAGGGTTCCTGGCCAAAAGCCTTGTGGTTTGATTTTGTATGTGCAGAACATCTGTAGGTACGACTGACAGCACAGAGCATCTGTAACTCTGCTTGTAACCAAGGGTGCATGGGTGCTTTTAAAAACAATACCAGGGGTAATTCAAGTTGGAAATCCCGAAAAGGACACACCCCAAATCACTAAGCCTCTAGGATAATGCTGGCTTTTATATCTAAGGAGAAAAGTGTACAGTCAGGTTTAATTAGATTTTTTCTTTGCTTCCTTTTTATGCATTTAGACAGGCCCTTTCCCTGTGGCCACCACATGGATTCCTACGGACCTGTTGGTAGAGAGATGGGGTTCGAGAAGGAAAATAAAACTTTTCTTGTCCAAGGACCACTAAGTCTGCATGAACTGAAGGACTGCAACATGGGACACCTTGGATGACTCCACTACCACACTAGAAATCCTGTCATTGGAGAATGACACTCCCTGTCCTGGGAGTGGCATTTATCCTTTCATGGCCGTTGGACACTATAATGCTGCACTGGCCTCACAAAGTGGAGAAAATAGGCAACACATAGGTAGGAAACAGGGACAAAGGACACATATGGGACATGCTGCATGGCTGGGAGCTGTTGTTAACAGAGGGGTATGTAATGTTTGTTTAGCTTACTCTTTATTACCCTCAGGGCATATTTTTGTTGCATGGCAGACCCTTGATAAACATAACACTTTTACCTCTAAGTGTGCTTGACCAAATAGCTATAACAAAGACTTCAGAGGCTGTCTCTCTCCTGACTTGATAATGCTGCAGCTGTAGTCTAACAAGGCCCAGATTTTTAAAGTTAGATAGATGCAGTCTGGTACCTCGTGGGATTTCCACTTGTAGGCTGAACAAGTTTGGAATTAAAATTAAAAAACAGGGCAAGTAAGAACACCCACTAGTGCCTACTTGTGATTGTAGGTACTTAAATAGCTTTAAAAATCTCAGGCTTATCTCATATAGGGCTTCAAACTGGAGAATTCACCTCCCTCACAGCTATAAGACAACAAATGAAACTCATGTCCTTCAAACCGTGCTTCAAGGTACATCCACGTATTCATGCAGCCTTTTTCTCCTCCAGACCTTCCAAATATGTGAGAGCTACAAGCTGAGTATTCTCCAAAGGGACAGGCCTGAAGTAATTCAAAGTCCTTCGTTAGGCACTCTGTCAATGTTGTAAACATCGCTATTTAATTGATGTACTGTTTTTATTATATGTACCCTAAGGGAGTGTGCTGACCAAAGCCTCTTGTAAATTGAATAAATAAACAAATAAATAAGCAATCATCGTCGCCTCGACCAGCTCACTATGTGACAGAAAAGCCAGTGTGGTTTAATGTGGTTTCTACACAACAATCTTGCTGGCTGGAATGGCTTATTTGATCTTCATTAACCCTGGCAGACTCTTCCAGTTTCTTCCTCCACTTCAGCAAAGACAGAGAATGCCACTCTTCCTTTCCGGATTTCTAACGTTAGTTTGGTTATTAAATATGTCATTTTAAAAGCTTCCTATAAAGTGAAAAATGCTTATTTCCTGCCTTCATCTGGAAAATGGGGGAAGAATTTTGTCATTTTCTGTTAAAAGGGATGAAGTTGTATCCTTCTTCTTCTCCCGTATCTTCCCTTTCCTCCGTTGTCCATCTACCCTACTTCACAGCTCTACAAAGACACAATCTCTCATTTGCTTCTTAATTGCAAATTCTCTGGATGAAAATACTACTCAAATGTGTCTTTTAACCAAACCTTAGAAAACATATCTGTACCAGTCAGAGTCAGGACTACAGTGCAAATAAAACCCTGCCAGCTGGGGAGATAACCTAGCTAAGCCCACATACAGAAAGCAACATAGACATGGGAACTATCACTCAGTGAGGGCTGGCCTTCCACATTCTTGCACCGCTTCCTGAGTGGGTTTGCAGCCTATGCTCACCTCTGGGCTGTCTCAGCAAATTCACTATCGGTGCCCTGGCTGACTGGCTTGTATACATCTACAAGAACTGCAGGCACATACTGACTGCAGTCAGACCTTCACGTTCATGAATGTTATACATATGAGCAATTTTACAGCTGTGAGTCATCATCTTGCCTACAGTCGTATGGCCCTTTCCACCCTGGAAGGCAAGTGCTTTCATTCACAAGAAGAAAAAATAAGTTTCAAGCAGTATCATGATACAATCACATCCTTTTATAGTGTTCAGCTCCTTGTTATGAAATTTGATTCCTCTGAGGCATGACTAGAACTTAGAGTGTGGAAAAGCAATTTAACGTGAAAAACAGGTTGTGCCAGCTATGCCCCCATGAATGCCCAAATCATTTCACCTAACTGTAGACATTACTCACAGAGCTGCTTAAAATTTGCAGACAAGTTATCCTAGATTGTCTTCACACTTGAGTGCAATAGATAAGTATCACCAGATGATCTTTAGTATAGAGCTTAGAGACTGAAGGAATGAAGATGAACTGAACTAGAGACTGAACGGAGTACACTTATGTGTCCTGGTGTCCCTGAGCTCTGTACCCTTTCCGCCTTAACCATATTACAAAATTGTTTCGGGGCAGTGGAGGTGCCATAGCCAGGCTTTTCTGTCAGTGAAACAAAAGGAAAACCATGTACCCTATTTCTCCTAAATATGTGAGGCCTTGGGAGAGATATTGGCCAAATCAAACTGACATAAATGCAAAATCAGGAAAAGTATCAGAGAAGGTGTGTTTCTCAGGGGATGTATTCAGAATCCTTGAATCTGGACATATTCCTAAAATTGTTTCACAATAGGAAAATCAGACGGGATGACTACTTCTGTCCTAAGAGAAACTGGTAATATTTGACCTTACCATACGATTAGCTGTTAAATGACTTTCAAGGAGACTTTCCTAGGATAATCTACTTAACTAAAGAGCAACTATTTATGACTTCATGGTGGAGATTAGGGTTGATTCTAAAGAACAGCCTTACTTAAAGTCTCATCTACATTTTCCTTCAGCTAAGTAAATTATTCCTTTATGGGAATATTGAGACAATTTTACGTCATCTCTTGTTCTTTCTAATGTATTGTATGGAATCAGTGACTATGAAAGTCATTTAGTGAATGACTGTAAATGAAACATTTTACAATTCAGAAACAATTCACCAAAAGAACTGATGGACTTGCGGTCACCCAGAAGGTTCTTCAGATATTTGCCTGTGAATCATAGGTGTGATGGTCACCACATTGCTGCTACCAGGTATTGATCTAGGCACTGCTTCTAGGGAGAAATTAATGTGTCCAGATTAAATTTCCAATAATTACATCAAGGTGAGACTTGGTGTCTGGACAATGGAAAAAAGGTTGTGATGATTCCCAGACATACTCAAGATCCTTCCAAAAACATATGTGTCCAGCTGCATCCATGTCAGGCTAAGAAATGCAGCATAAGGCACAGTGAAACTGTTCAGGGCTCTTCCCCCACAACCCAGGCAGGCCACATCCACATTACACAGCGCTTGATCTTGGGTTTTCCATGACACTGGAGATCTGTGTTGCATTCCTGTGACATCTGTGTCTAAGGATACAAAACATGCTGGGATTGTGCTAGAGGACTATGTAGTTTCCAGCCTGTGCACTTTCTTGTCTAGCAATTCTAGGGTGATGTCCCACCAGGGACCCACCCCAGCATGCTTGATTGGCTTCAAAAGCCCATCAAAGAATGAATTAACATTTATGCAATATGTAGAGCCAGAGGACCGGGACCCTGGAATAAGATGGGAAAGATGTGCACGGAGAGACTAACAGTGGGTTTTTATCAAAATGGGTCCTTGTACTAAGTGGGAATTTTATTCAAGTCCTAGAGAGCCAGCTAGGAGGAGGTACTCAGGTTCTCCAGGTTTTGAGAATGATGCTACTCACTAATCCTTTGCTAGAAAGGATATGGCTCTAGTCTTGCTCTGCTTCAAACACCACCTAAAGCACTATTGCTGAACATTCACAGGTAGTTTGCCAAACAGTATTCTGTTGTGACTGCTTTAACATTTTAAGTCTGCTAACAATGTTCAGATTGGTTGCCAAATTACCTTAATTTAACAATTAATTTTGCCTCACATGAATTGTGGTAAGAAGTCATATGTTTATTTTTAATCTATGGCATACTCCTCTTTTACTGGAAATGAAGTTAAATTGCATTACCTCATATTTATCACAGGAAAAGAGAACAGCACAGTCAATCAGACACATGACATCATGATAATCTGTGGTCACTTTAACTTGAGTTCAAATCCTTACATATGTGTAGCTGAATGTGCGAGACTGTGGTCTAGCTTTTGTTATTATTACCTCTACTTCTGCTTCAGCATTATAATTTTAAAGATTTTTGTCCTATTTCTGGTTGTTTCTGCCACTGCTTAACATATGAATTTTCCTACATTTCTCAAAGGTGAATGTTGGTGTACATCCAGCCTATGCTTCTACTCTCAATCACATTCTTTCTGTCTGTTATGTACTATACAGTAGAAGAGGTGACAATTCCTCCCCAAAAGCCTAATAATCAAAGTTAAACCAATGAAAATTCTTATGAAAATTTTTCTGGAGAGGTGAAAAAAAAAATATCTGCATGTAGATAGAACTTAAAAATTAAATAACTCATCTGCAGGTATTACTGAAAATTACAGTGTTTAAATAAATAGATTCATTCAGCTCTGAATATATATACCAGCCTATTTTACTCTGGATGGTTAACAGAAGTGCTGGAATTCTGTTCTTTTAATATGAAACCGCTTTTCTGAATAAGATAAACTGCCTAAACTGCCAGCCACAACCAATAATTATACCTGTCTTACTAAGGATATGTAACAGTGGTGTCTGTTTTGGACTGTTGCATTTTCAACCATACAAAGTTACATAAATTTCCTGGAGAACTGCTTAGACAGCTGTTTACCTGAAAATTATGCTTGGTTTTGGTGTCAATGTGACATGTAAGTTATTTGATAGTTGTGGCAGAGAATTAATAAAGAATTTGTTGAACTATCAGTACACAATTTATAAGCTTGCATACATACCTCACAAGAAGATGCTTTTATGTTCTTGGAAGAATATTGCTAATGATAAAACAAATACATGGCTTCAATTTTACTACCATCACTGCATCTTTATGTGAAACAACAAATTTAAGGAATTTAGCACATGAGAATAAATGTCAACAAAAAGCATATATGCAGCTCCTCAGAGTTTAAGGATGCTTATGTGTTCAATGTACCAAGGACAAACACAGCTACTCTTGGTAAATTAAGGGAAATTACCTGTGTTAATAGTCCATATATTGATGCCAGATTGAAATTATGTACTTTCTAGTTTTAAAGGGTGTTGTTCCCTAAATTAGAGCAGTCAGGCTGAGCCAGGCATGTGCTGGAAAGCAGACAAGTCAGAAGGTGAGAAAATGCATTACTACTAAGGGCAGAATTGCAAAGCCACAGCTAAGCCTCCCTCTGATATCCACATTGGATTTCTGGCTGCCGGTAAAAGCAACTTTCCTTGATCGTCCCTAAAAGTCTCCACCACTTCATGCCCCGTATTTGGGTAACAATCTGGGAAGTCTTTATGTCTCTAAACCTGAGCTGGCTTTAAATTAAGAGAACTATTTGCAGGGCTCCTGTAACTGCAGGTGGTGTTGCAGCTACGTGAATGTAAGTTGACATCTTGAGTCTCTGTCAACTGTTCTCTCCTGCCACCTGTACCTTTCCCTCCAAGTCCCAGGCAGTTTACTCTTCCCTCCCATCTCTGCCAGAACATCATGAAGCTTGTGTCACATCTTGGCAGCAGAACATAAAGAGGAGAAGCTGAACAGGATTCAGTAGCTGTGAGAGAATTACATCTACTACTGTGGTTGCTGATCCATTATGAATATCACAGCCAGAAACACCCATCTGGAGTCTCTTACCAATTGCTCTCAGGCGGACTTTGATGCAGTGATATCAACTAGTTGAAAGCTGACACTACAGAGGAGTTTAGGCAATGGTGGAATCTCTACCCATGAGCTGTTTAACTAATTTTAGACAGCAGGGTACACATAGGTCACATTTTAAAGCATTTCTCAGCAATTATGTGTGTTATAAACATCCTACAAAGGAGGGTTCATTTTAACTTCCACTACTGTGTTCTAAAGAAAGATAAATTGAAAAATATATCAAGACAAAGAAAGATATTTCTTATGAACTGACCATTCCTGATATTATATGTTTCTTACAAATATCTTGCACAATGGAATATATTGCCATTTTTCAGTGCAGACACATTTCTCGCACAATGAGAAAATTTGACAGTTCTAAAAATATTTCCTTTTTTACAGGAAGGAAGACAGAAGATCAGGGTGTTTTCACTAGAAGCAAGGAATGTTCTATGCCATGTATTATTTAATGTGAAGAAATTTAGATCACAGGATAATTCATGTTGGAAGGGACCTCAGGCAGTCTCTGATCCAAACTCCTGCTCAAAGCAGGATCAACTACGAAGTCAGAGGAGGTTACTCAGGGGTTTACTCAGCCAAATCTTGAAAAATCCCAAGGATGGAGACTGCACAGCACCTGTTGGGAAACCTGGCCCACTGTTTGTCTGTTCCAGTGGTGAAAGTTTCTCCTTATATCCATTCAGAACCTCTATTATTTCAATGTATGTCAATTACCTATCATCCTTCAACAATGTACCACTATGAAAAGGCTGGCTCCACCTCCTTGAGGACCAACTTGTAACCATTTAGGTCTGTGGTTAGGTCCTACTCAAAATCATTCCTTCAAAGCCTGAACAAGCCAGGGTCTTTTAGTTTTTCCTCAGTAGGAAAGTGCTCCAGCTCTAACCATCTTGGTAGACATCTGTTAAACTTGCTTGAATTTATCAACACCTTCCTTGTGCTGGAAGGTGCATGGTGTCTAACAAGCTTTGAGAAGAGATAAATAATCATTTCCCTGAATAGCCTGGCTCTACTCCTGTTCGTATGTGTTGCGTTTCATAACGTTTCTGTTGGCCTCATCCTCCACGCTGTCCAGGTCCGTGTGGATAACAGCCCTGTCTTTGAGCATGCCGACTTCTCCCCCGCACAGTGGTGTCCACTGACTTGATGAGCATGTGCTCCTCATCTCCGAGTCATTGATAAATATCAATTGATAAAGAAGGTGGGTTCCAGGTTAGACTCCTGTGGCACTGCATTTGTCACCAGTTTCAAGGTAGAGAGTGACCCACTCACCACTACCCTCTAAGTCTGATCACTCAACCAGTTCGCTATTCACCTACTTGTCCAACCATACAAACAATAATATCCCAAACTAGTTACAAGAGAAGGCATTTCAAAAGCCTTGCTAGAGGCAAGGTAAATGATGTCCATTACTTACAGGTCTATTTATTTTATTGTATCTTTATGGCAAACATGTCCATAATAAAAACAATCCTATGGACACTGCTGCATTTTACCTATATTTTTTTTAATCCATGCTCTTGGATTGATGAAAAGAGGCATGAAAAGAGAAGAGGAAAAAAAGAGAAAAACTGGGGCATCATGAAGGCACAAGTGAGAAAATAAAAATGGTGCAAAATTTGTTTGTAGGGAACGAGAAGGGCAACTTATCAGAGCGCCTCCAATAGCAATCCAGTGAGCCAGTGGACCTCGCTCTCTGGTGCTCTGACCACAGATGAGAGGATGAGGGAAAGAAAACAGAGTTCACCATCCACAGAGTCTCCACTGTCTAGTTCCCTCTTCCAGACAGTGCGTATACCCAAGGCTGGAGGAAGTTGATGGACATGTCTGAGGTGTGCTTGGGGCTCTAATGAGGAGAGACTTCATATCCAGAGACAAGATATGGCGCAAAGGAGGCAGTGGTCCATAATGATCTAGTGCTCAGTAATGCTGTTACACTTTTTAAAAGTAAAAAACTAAAACCTACAACTTATAAAACTCGTATTTGTTAAGATTTTTAAATGGAATATTTTTCCTTTTTAAAAATAAAAGCATTAGAATTCAGACTCATGACAACTTATGTTAATCCTAGGCTTATTAAAATTGCTACAACCAATTAAAGAAATAACTGTGTTGCACTAGTGATTCATCTCCAGGTTTTAAGGAGTTAAGGAGTGTTACCTTTTTCCATAATGACATAGCTGGAGCTGAGAAACTGCTGCTTATTATGACAGCTCGAATTCCATAAATATGTCACATTACCCTGTATTGTAGATTTTACAAAACACTGAATGCAAACATTTACATGTTTTCCAAAGGCCAGTACTTTCTGCTTTTGTTGTGTAAATAAGCATTTGCCTTCATTTCTTTTAGTTTCTATTTATTATCAGATGCAGAGGGAATATATTCCTCCTGTGAATTATTCCATTGAAATCTGAGAAAATGATTCAGAAATGAATTAGCAGACATGCTGTTTTCCTCTTCCATTTGTAAATCAAACAGAGATAGGAGAATGTAAGGTCTAAAATAAATAAAATTTAAAGACCACATAGTCAGTTTTTAAAAGTACCTAAAAATGTGACACTTTGAAAAGTATCCATGAAGACTAGGCTTCTAATTCTGATTTAGTTCAGATACATTTATGTTATTGAGAACGAAGTGCCTGGCTGTGGATTGATTTTGAAAATCCCACTATTACCTATTTGCTCTGTTAGACACCAACTCATCAGATTTTCAAACCACTATCTCTCTAACTAATTCAGCAACCGGTTAAAGTCAAATGCAGTGTAAAAATACTTTTAAAAAAAGACAGAGAAAATATTTTACAGATTATATATAATTTATTCAATGAATGTGTAGGTCTCACAAACCCTTCTCAATGCATCCTTCTCACTAGGAAATAAGGAGAATCAAGTTTTGTGTAAAAAACATACCTGTCTGCATACTACTACATGTAAGTCATTGGACCACTCATTAAGGAAGATTCCTTAGGACATAAAATGCAAACAAAATAAAAAATCACAGTTTAAGTGAGGATTTCCTGATTCTGATTTAATTTATTTTAATAAACAATGAATTAATTTTGATTTAAATCAATCTATGTTGGGTTCCCTATTTATCTATTTCACATTTATAAAATGGGTAATATTAGAACGAGTTTCTTCCATTAGCCAATGTGCCTCATTAGGAAGAGTGATGCCTATTACAGCTGAAGTGGATTTTGCTCTTCTCCAAGGTCCTTTGGTCCTTTACTGATTCTTCCCACAATAGCCAGCCAGAAACACAAGTTTTTTGTGCTGTGAACATTTGTCCACTAGATGCTGCACTAAGCCCACCTACTTATTTCATACTGCCTTAGACAGAGACCTATATTTCTCTGAGTAATTGCTCCAGGTATTCAAGCTATCTTGGCAAGACATGGGGTGCATGAGCCTATGGAGACAAGGTGCCTCCCTTCAATCTCCCAGACTGGTTTCATGTTTGGTCTTGAACTGAGTGGTGATGAAAAATATTTGCTGTGACTTGCCAAACTAATACACAGGTTAGTGATTATGTGTTAAAATCCAGTATACACCTATATACACAGAAATGTTCACTTGATCATACTGGATAAGGCTTAATTTCTCTTTTTCTTTTCCTTCTTGACAGAGGGCATGCACATCTCCTGGCTTCTGAACTATTTTCTAGTAACACGGATGTAAAATACAGAAGACCTGCAGACTATTGTCTGCTCCTGGGGTCCAGGACTGCTGGGGTGAAGCCCAGCTGCAGGAGAGCATCTGAGTCTGTGGCTCTCTAGCAGAGGGGAGCATCTATGCTCTGCAGGAATGGTAAACTTTAGATATGTTTTTCTCCTCAGAATTTTCCATTGCCCAACTCAAACAGCAAAAGACAAACTGCTGTGACTTTGTACCATCTAACTGTGACTTTCTACCATCTAATTCTTTCTGTTCAAAACCCCAGTGAACCCAAACTGCTATTCCAGGAAGAAAGATGACACTGGGGTTGAAGAGATGGCAAAACCACACCAAGGTCCTACCACCAAAGCCACCCATGTTATGGGCAAAACCACAGGTCTCTGCAGCTTTTCAGTGTGTCCAGGGTCTGGGAGCCATGGAGTTGGCTTAGACAATTCAGTTTTACGCTCACTTGCTTAAAATCTACTGCAGGTTCAACCTCACCCAAATGTCCCTCCAGCCATTTCCTCAGGACGTGATTTATTAAGTCAAATAAATATTTCTGAAGAGACATAGAGCAAATAGTTCTTTCCCAAAACTTTTACTGGGTATAATTTTTTTTTTAATAAAATTGCCATAGTAGCACATGAATTCCTATACCTCCCATATTGCTTTCTCAGTCCCTCGAAGAAGATAGAAGTTCCCTCTTCAGCTAGATTTCAGCACATCTGTCCTTACTGGGACAGATCAAGCTATCAAAAGAAGCTTAAATTTCATTAACTTTCACAATGCCTTTTTAATATCTCTTAGTGTGTGATCTGGTGAGGGAACTTATAAACTTGCTAATACTAATAGTATAAATCTTATGATGTCTGTAAAGAACAAATACTGTTATTTCTATGTATGACACCAAAATTTTGTTGTACAACTTGCTTTATTCAATACTAAAATGCAACAGATTTTGAGAAATACAAAACCATTGTAATTTTCTAATAAAATAATACACCAGTGCTTGAACTCCAGCATTCTCCTTTCAAAACACACTGTCTTTTATTTTGGAGCTAGTTATTTCATTCAAATTCACCACCGAGTAGTAGATAGAGAATGGGCTGACTTCCCAAACTGTGCTTGTCTTCTTGATGGAGAATGGTGTAGAAAATGCTGAGGAATGTTGTTTTTGCAAACTGTAGAATAAATATAATCTTTTTTTTTATATATTAGCTTGAGGAATAAAAGACTTAAGCTGCCTCATCAAGGATCGTTTACCAAAGACTAGAAGCCTTAAATGGTCTTACCGGAAACTGAGGCCTGATGCTAAGTCTTACAGTAAAAGGAAGATAAAGGACTAAAGTGCAAAATTGCCAATCAAGATGTGTTAATAGATAAATCGGCAACAGTTAAGGGCTATTTAAGATGAACAATAGTAACTTAGAAAGATACTGTATTTTGCTCAGTAAGCTCAGGAATATTAGTTTCTTCAAGGGGAAGCAGGAACCAGACATGCAATTACAAACTATTACGGACTGTTATGAAGAAGGTGCCTCAGTTAAGCCTGTAAACCTTGGAAGTATCTAATTCATAGGGAAACAAGGGAGGGACTTCTGCAGAAGGGACTAGGGTATAAAATGCTGAAAACTCTGACCAGAGGTGTGCGTACTTTGTTAGGACACCCACTCTTGCAAGAACATATAATAAATTGCTGCTTCACTAGGATGTCTACTGCAAGTCCTTTCTTAGGACCTTTGCATTTCTAACAATGGGAGCAAAGGTGAGTGAAGGCATTTGACTGTAGTCTACCCTGACACAGGATTAAGATTTCAGATTTTACAAACTGAAAGATGACCACTGCTCTTGTGAGGGCCAAGATGTGCCCACCACCAAGTTTCTCAAGTGACATTTAGATTCTCATCTGGGAAAGAAAATTAAAAGCCAGAACATGGCTGATGGAGTTGGGTCTGTTCAACCTGGGGAAGAGAAGGCTCCAGGAAGAACTTATCGTGGCCTTACAGTACCTGAAGGGGGCCTACAGGAAAGCTAAAAAGGGACTTTTTATAAAGGCATTTGATGATAGGATGGTTTTAAAACAGAGAAGGGTAGATTTAGAATAGACATTAGGAAGAAGTTCTTTACTATGAGGGTGGTGAGACACTGGAGCGGGTTGTCCAGAGAAGCTGTGGATTCCTCATCCCTGGAAGTGTTTAAGACCAGTCTGGATGACGCTTTGATCAACCTGGTCTATAGGGAGGTGTACCTGCATATGGTAGGGCAGTTGGAACTAGATGATCCTTAAGGTCCCTTCCAATTCAATTAATTTTATAATTCTATGAACATGACCTGAGTAACCTTTGAATGCTGCTGCTTCCCCAGATACTCGTCCCCTGCATCTGAGTGGGGAAAAAATCCATGCTAGCTGTTTCTCTACTACCAAATAACTTCATTACACTGCTCATTTGCTGGTCCCAGGCTGTGATTTTATAAGACTCTAAGTATGTTCTCACATGTAACAGGCTTTCCATAAATGGTTGAATCAACATCTCTGGCCATACTTAAAAGACATCTGGATGTGGTGCTTAGTAATATGGTTTAGTGGTGGTTTATTCGCTATGCTAGATGGAATCAGTGATCTTAAAGGTCCTAAACAATTCTATGGGTTTGTGGTTTTGTTTTTTAAAATATAAAACCAAACCAAACAAAAACAAAAATAAAACAAAACCTAATTGTTTTTCTTAAGCTAACATTTGAGTTTTAGCTGAGGACAGCTTGGATCAGTATTATGTCTGGTGGATGTGTCCTTAAGATCATTGTGTGCACCTGACAGAGCACATCACACACGGACTCAGCTTTCTGCCAAACTGCTGGACTGCAACACTGTGTGCTCTGATATTTTGTACTGAAAAAAATATTTTAAAAAAGGTGTACATGTTCTAGGTCCACAGAGAAGATATATCAGGTCCAGAATATACCTGGGTGTGCAGATATGTGTGCATATGACATACCTGCTCTTGAAGAGTCGAGCACTACATAACTCCAAGCCTGGGAACCAAGGATCCCCCCTGGAAAAGTTTTCTTTACAGGATAGGCATGGTCAGCATGGTTAATATCATGCAACCCAAGGACTTCCCTACCAAAACAATGACACCTATATACTGTCATGGTAGGGAGAGGTAGCAATGAGCACAGAACTTACCCTGGTCCCACTATATGACGTGGTCAATTGGCACTTAAGTGTCCCATGAGTAGAGAGGTAATTCTTCTTCGATCATTGTTATCAGGGCTGGGCACAAAATATCCCCAAAATGAACTCCAAATTCTAACTGCATTGTTGTTAGTATTGCATTATATATTCTGAACCTACAGCCCCAAGTACATTTAACTACCTGGAAAACTGGAGGGAAAAATATACATGAAACACAAAAGTTTTGATTTCAAACTGTTAGTCACACAATAGGAAAAAAAAAAAAAATATTGACAATCCGTTTTCAAAGTTTGCAGGAAAACTCCCTACAACCTTTCTGAAATTTTTTTCCACTTTTGACTTTTCAGGCCAAATTAAATTGCCAAGGCAAAGTTTTGTGTTTAATACCAGAAGGAATGATTAGATGACTCAGACTGAGCTCTGTAACACAAGATATTAATTTTCCTCCATTTACCTTGTACTAAGCCCAGTAATTTGAGCTAAACTACATCATTTCAGCCCATGAAAATCTAAATTATTAAGTGCCATAGGCAGGGAATAGAAAAGAACAAGGTGTTACCTTGGGCTTCAACAATAACAAGGAATTGATTAGGTGAGAAATGATCTGTTCCCCAAGCTATAGCAAAAACTGAAAAAAATCCCAAGGCCTCTTCTAATCTGATTTATGGAAAATTCATCCCTGTCTCTAAGTCTTACTATAAATTTAATCCTCACCAGCTGGCTAAGATGCACCAGCCAAGCATTTAAAGCAGAGGTTTCTCAATACCCCCTTGAAGCACTGGCCTACTAAGCCAGGCATGTCTTCTCCAGTTGCGTTCAACATTGATGTTTTAAGGGAAGGGAAAAAAACTATTCATTTCTGAGCATACACATTCATCTTGGATCGTGGAGGAAAATAATCCTTCCTAAACTTTGTGATCAGATGGACATTCTTAAAATAAGAGGTTTAAAAATAGAACGGGTGTTGTCCTGGATCAGAGAACCACCTAAACTACCCTTCCAGTTCTGACAATAGTTACTATGATTATTTGGCAAGTGTTTTGCAAGCTGTATATATGATCTTTCTTTTTGGTAAACTGTCCTAGTTCCTGACAATTTTTTCTTGAATTAGATACAGAATTCATGTCATTGTGTTTAATAACCATTGATAGATTTACCCTCCATAAATGCATACCATAGTATTTGTAATTATACATTTATGCAGTATAACTATGCACTCTTTCAGAAAGCACAGATTCTTAGTTTTAAATCTGGTAATTATTGTTTTCATAAGGTGCACAGTACATTTTGTAATCTGAAAAAAATCCGAAGACTTGATCTCTTTCCGTGTTTTCTAGACCACACAGTATTACATATATCTTATATATCCATATATATATATATGGGAAGATTTAATTATAGCTATTGACTACAAGTCATTAAGACAATGATGAGAATCATTATCTTAATATTGACTGGGAAGCATTAAGAGCGTGTTGAAAGCAATGCTGATCTAGCTGAAAGTTCAGGGCACAGGATGTCTCCCAGAAACCAGACTTAAGGCAGATCTTTAAAGAAAGTTACCTAATCTCATTTTAAGAACCAGCAAGGTGCTTCAGTATCTACCCTCACTGCTAAGTGGTTCTGTCTTATCTGATTTCTGCTTCCAGCTCATTGAGTAATTTTAAGTCCTTCCCAGTGAGCAGGAAAATCCTTCATATTTTCTCTTGCTGTGGGAATCCAAGCTCCACCCTGTCAGTGAGTGGAACAGATTGAGGTCCTTTAGCCTGTTTGGGGAGAATTATCTTTTCATCTTTGTTTTCATGCTCTCCACTGCTTCCACATCTGTCTTAAAATAGGCACTTAGATAAAATTCTAGCAAATGTTTTACAAGTGCTACATAAAATTTTAGACACTTTTCTATTTCTTTTTAATTTCTTTTTTATTTAGCGAAACATCAACAAAATGTTTTCTAGCCACAGTATTGTACTTAGAACAACATTTTGGAAAATTTGCTTACAATGTTGTTTGTGTCCTTCTCTGAGACTCATATCTGAACATCCAAACTAGGATTTTTTCTTGTAGCAGTTCCCAGTGTATAAAATGGACATCCATCTATACACATTTTGACTACCATACCTTCTAATTTTAACAGTCATAGACATTGTGGCTTCCTTTAACAACAATACTTTTGCATCTTCTGCACATTTCTTGTCTTTTAGTTTACATTTTCTGTATCATTTCTGTTTTACTGCTGCTTTGCCTTCTCCTTTAGTCTATTTTGTCTGGTTGGTTGGTTGGTTGTTTTCTTTTTTGTTTTTTTTTTCATTAAACATTTTGACTGTTTTCTAATACACAACTTTGAGGGCACTCAGTTATTCCAAGTTATGATAAAACTTCCCATTTCAAGGATATTACCTTTTCACAGACATGGACGGAGTTATTTTAATCTTTGAAAAACAATGCACTAAAAATAATTAATGGTTGATGTTACATTCTGGTATAAATATAGCCAGATCATAATTATTGCTACCAAGGCAACTACTGATTTTTAGCTCAGCAATTAACCATTTGTGTGTCACAAAAACATCCCTTGTTGAGTTACTGGGAAGCTAACTGAACAAATTTGGAAGATGTGGGGGCCATCATTTCCTGCACTATAGCCAGAAATCACAGACTCATAGAATCACAGAATGATAGGGGTTGGAAGGGACCTCTGGGGATAATCTATTCCAACCATCCTGCCAAAGCAGGTTCACCTAGGGTAGCTTGCACAGGAATGCGTCCAGCTGGGTTTTGAAAGTCTCCAGAGAAGGAGGCTCCACAGCTTCTCTAGGCAGCCTGTTCCAGCGCTGCCACCCTCAAAGGAAAGAAGGTTTTCCTTATGTTTATGTGGAACTTCCTGTGTTCCAGTTTGTGCCCATTGCTCCTTGTCCTATCACAGGGCACCACTGAAAAGAGACTGGCCCCACTGTATTGACACCCATCGTTTAGATATTTAGAAACAGTGATAAGATCCCCTCTCAATCTTCTCCAGGCAAAACAGATGCAGGTCTCTCAGCCTTTCCTTGTAAGAGAGATGTTTCAGTACCCTAATCATCTGTGTCACCCTCCCTTGGACTCTCTCCAGTAGTTTCCTGTCTCTCTTGTATGTGGGAGCCCAGAACTGGACATGTTACTTCAGATGTGGCCTCCCTAGGGCAGAGTAGAGAGGGAGAAGAACCTTTCTTGACCTGTTGGTCACACTCTTAATGCACCCTAGAATACCATTGGCCTTCTTGGCTACAAGAGCGTGGCTCTTGATTAACTTGTCCACCAGGACTCCCAGGTGTGGAGCTGCTTTCCATGAGGTCAACCCCTAACCTGTGCTGGTGAATGGAGTTATTCCTCCCCAGGTGCAGAATTCTACACTGATGCAGGTAGAATTTATACACAGATATTCAGGCATTGTGCTGAACTAAAATGCCATATAACAATGCCTCCTAATTTCCACAAAGCACTAATGCTAAATTCTGCAGCTTATTCTAATTTCTGGGGAAGCTGAATGCAGTGTTGTTCCAAAACATAGAAAATTCAGGATAAAAAAAATAAAAATAAAAAAATCTAAAAATACTAAACCCAGTAGCCACAGTAGATAATAAAATATATTTTCCTACACAATATTTTAATTGAAAAAGCAATTCCAACAGTATCTTTTCTATTAGAGGTTTTTGGACTTGCAATGCTCGAGCTGTAGAGAACCAATTCCTGGGTGTGCCGTGCCAGCAGAAAGCTGCCATTGTCCCTTCACAATCAAGGTATCAGAAGCACAGAGGGTTCCTTTGTCTGCCCACTTCCACGGGAGGGGATGTCACTGACACCATTTTTACAGCCTATTCATTGGTTTAAGGACAGGAAACAGATAATGGGAAAAGTCAGTGAAAAGAAAAGAAACCCAAGAAAAGAAAAGAAACAGATTACCACCAGGAAATGAAGATACTTAAGAATCAGAAAAGTTAATATTTAAATTAAAATAGAGAAATGGGACAAAAGAAGTTACAAAAGCAGTCTTGCAGGCAGAATTTATTAGAAACCCCTCAATAAATAAAATTTAAGCAATGAAAAGGAAACGAGGAGGCCTTTGACATCAAAGTCACAAAGGTAGAGGTTTGTGACTCAGAAGTGAATGTTTGTTCTACTTTCTTCTCTTTTGACATAGCAGCAGCAAAGATGGATAATGTGAAGCTTCTAAATCTTGCTCCCAACTGCAATTCATGCTTTCAGGGAAGTCAATGGCAATACTCCACTGGGTTAGCTCCTTTCCTGAAATTTTGATAATACCTGATGAAAGGTGCAAAAGGCAACTTGCTTCAAACAAGAATTTATGAACAAAAATGGAGAACATGAGGTTTGGAAGTAAAATTCTTCAGCCAGTTCTTCAGTCTCAGAATGATCCTCAATATTGAGGTTTGCATTCCTTCACAATTTCTATAGCCCATGCTGTGGTGAGACTGTGTTATAGCTGGAAATGCTACTCAACTCAGTGGGTATTCACAACCAAAGGATACCTAGACCACCTGTGTGCTCACTTTTTTCCAGTTTTCACAGAACCCATATCTTTGTAGGGCAACAAACATGGCCACTGTTATATATTCCACTCTATCCTATCACCTGCTATTAAATAACTGCATAAAGAGGTACTTACATTTTGTTTAGTTACAAACTAAATCCTTGCAAATGTGTCAACTGAGATACAGACTTAGCTGGATTTGACCCCAGAAGGAAAAGGTATAGAGCAAATTTACTTTCTAAGTGACAAAGGGAATTCACTAATTTTATTTAATACGATGACAGTAGCAACTCACACTCATCTGGGTTACCATGTTAAATGATACTTTAACTAGATCACTGCTGAAATGTATGAGATGTCCATCAACAGAGAGCACAGATCTCACCCTTGAATGGCAAAACACTAAAGCTGCTTTTTGTCATTGCTAAGGCCTTCCTGAGATGCAGCCATATTTCAATATAGCCTATGAGCTAAGTGAAAATCGAAAATTCTTAACATGACTAAGAGCTTATAAAGCACTTATGAACACTGATTGCTGTAATTATATTGCCCAAAACATCAATAACTTGGAAAGAATTATAGAACAATTTGGATACTAGCTTCCAAGCACTAAAATAAAAAAAAAATCTTGAATATCTTATAACTTGTAAATTCAAGAACTATTCTCCCTACATCAGAGCACACCTGTTGAAAATGCAGAGAGTCTTGCAAGAGTTCTTTCCCTGAATAAAAGCTATCTGTATTTTTCAAGCCTGGATTTAGAGAGAGACTTTTACTTGTGCAGCTTTGATTTCTCTCTCAAGATTCTCCAACATTTCTAACAAGATTTTTCCAAAATGGACAATATTCCTTCCATTAATATGTCTTAACATTTCTTATCCTTTTAGACACATTTTTGCTTGCTAAATTCCATATAGGAAAGAGTTAGTTTTGGAACTCTTCCAGAGATGCCAATGTGTAATAAGTGAGAATAGGCAGAAAAAACATAAGCATCATAGACAATATTACCATGAGGACAAAAGTTTTCGAGTTATTCTTTCTCCTTCCTTGCATAATCTACTGCTTATAACCATTACATTCCTCCCTCTCAAACATTATTTCTTTGAGAGTGCTGACCCTTACCCTGTTTTCCCATCTATTTGTCTTCCACTCCTCTTTCCAACTGCTCTGGTAAACTCATGAAATCTGCATTTAGAGTTGTGAAAATGAAGAATGTTTGACAAACTGACTTGATCACTGCTGACTCTGGTATCATCTGCTGTCATTTGCCTCTATTGCTGTCAACATTAAAGGTCAAAGAGTAAGTGTAGCTCCTGAGGAGCAGCCTTTCTGGGGAAGCAGGTTGGCATCTTCCACTATCCATAGCGGCTGAGATTGTTATAATGCTTTAAAAATGTTCAAAGGCTTTTGTTTCCTGGGCCACTCAAGTTACAAAACTGGATTCAGTCTTTCATGCAGTTTGGGTGAATATTTCTGCATTATTTGTTTTCATGTACTGGCACACAGGTGAAAGTTCTCTGAATCTTTAATTACAAATGAGTTGTGAAACCAAGCCCACCTGTATTCAGCAGAATGAAAGAAACATAAGCATACAGAGATGTACCAGGCAATGCTGCTTAAACATAGAAATAGACTCATCACTTTTACAAGATATGTCAAGAAACAAAAATTGTACTTCAGGACTTGAATGCATTAATTAAAATGGGAAATAAAGGCCCATATTTTAAACCTGACTATCTGAACCAAGGTAATTAACGTTAGTTTATCTGCTGAGGTGAGTAACAAAAGATGTGTACTAAATATATTAATGTTAAAAGACTTAATCACTTAATTTTATGCACAGACATTTGAAAATTAGTCCCTATTTTATCATTATCCCTGTATACTCATGCAGACAATGAATGGAAACAGAAAGCTTACTATCACAGAAACAAGTTTCCATATGACACAATTTATGTAAGGACTACCTTTTCCATATCTTTCCAATGCCAGGACACCACTGCTATGAAAAAGTCAATATACATGATGACAGAAATTTTTCATTTAAGATCTCAGTGACACTGGTTTTGCGGTGGACAAAATTTACGAACAGCAAACGTTTGTCTTCCTGTTTCTGATCCTTCTTTTGCATTTAAGTTACAGTCCTTCCATTCATTTTGCTATGAAAGCAGGAGTAAAATATATTTTTCAATTTTTCTGGCATTTCCAGGGTGTGCTGCTTCTGAGGTCATTATGCTGGCTATCTCTTTCAATAAAGTCTTCTCTTTTGCAATGCTTGCCTTTTTTTTTTTTTTTTAATTAAAAAGATAAAAAATAATTTAAAAAATCTAGTTCCTGTCAATCTATTACAAACTTTCTGAGAAGTTGCATTTAGCACAGGAATTTTTTTTTTACTATAATCTTAAACTTTCATATCTTTCCCATCTGTTTTATATGACAGTAATGAGAGTCTTAAAACGGGAATCTATTTCTGCAGTGTTCCAAAAATGCCTTCTGTGCTGTATATTGTTTAGCGATACTCTCTGCACAGTGCCATTAATCTCTAAGGGCCAGATGCTGACAGTGGGTTTTAGTGCCCCCAACTTCCATTAGAGCCAGAAAGAGGGAAGGATACTCTCTTTTTGCAGGAAGTGATCAGTGCTTGGTGGAGGCAGATGCTAATTGGCCCACTGTGAGAAACATAAATGCACAGATACATATAAGGGTGCTTGGTTTTTTTTCAAGACTAACCACAGATTAACTTCATGGTTTGTCTGAAGTAAATAGCAGTTGCTATTTTTTGCTTAACTTTCATATTCCTATACTCAGAAGCTGCAGTAAAAAGAAAAAACAAAAGCTTATCTCACTTCCATTTCCTTCACTGAAAGTTGTTTTTACAGTAATAAAAATGTATTCACTGAAAGAATGAAATCTCACAACTTGCAAGTGTGAAAGGTAAAAACAGCACAAAGCAACAATACCAATTTTCAGTATCTAAGCTATAATCTATACATTTACCTACTCAACTAGTTTCTGTTAGGCCAAATGGAGAATAGCTATAAACATTCCTACCCTATTTTTTCTCATAACAAGGAAACTTGTTATGAAAAGTACATATACTCCAGAGCCAGGCACCACCCCTATATTCTGGTAACGTGAATCACATGGAAAAAGAACAGATTCCATTTATGTGTCATCGAATTTAAAAAAAATATATATAGACACGGACTTGATCTACACTTTCTAAAGAAAAAAAAGGAACTTTTAAACTGAGCTTTCTTTAGTAAGGTAGGAGTTTGGCTAAAAGAGCTATTCCACGAAGTTATCAGGGACTAGACCACCTCTTTTATGAGGAAAGGCTGAGGGACTTAGGTCTTTTTAGTCAGGAGAAGACTAAGGGGGGGATCTTATCAATGCTTATAAATATTTGAAGGGTTAGTGTCAGGAGGATGGGTCCAATTTTTTTTAAGTAGCACCCAGTGACAGAACAAGAAGTAACAGGCACAAACTTGTACATATAAAGTTCCATCTAAACATGAGGAGGAACTTCTTTACTTTGAGGGTGGCAGAGCACTGCAACAGGCTGCCCTGAGAGATAGGTGTTGGAGTCTCCTTCTCTGGCGAGTTTCAAAACCCACCTGGACACAATCTTGTGCAACCTGCTCTAGATGAACCTAATTTGGCAGGAGGGTTGGACTAGATGATCTCCAGGGGTCCATTCCAACCCCTATCATTCTGTGATTTTGTATAACACATCTTCGTGAGTCTGAGATATTTTATTTCATATAGTCATACAATCATTCTGATTGGAAGAGACCTTTAAAATCAACTGTATTTAAATGGTCCCCTCATTTCCTTCTTCTGTGGTCCATCACCCATGGTTCTGGCAATCTATCACTTGCGCTATCATGCTTTTAATGAGGAACAATCAAGCTGAGATCAAATTGTACAATTCAGTTTTATAAGTTATTACCTCTGAACAGGAATCAGGAGGTTTTAAAGGCTGATGTGAAGCACAGGAAGGGGGATACTGAAGTACTGAGCAACTCCATCTTCCAAGCTACTCCATGCCTCTAGGCATGACATGGGAACATTTGTCTGGACTTTTCAGTTATACAAAGTCAAAAAATTAATGTTAGTGATTCTTTCCTTGCATGGTGATGAGATAACATTAATCACTAGACAAAGAGTGATACAAATTAATAAATTTCCAGAAATACTGAGAGCCAACTGGACATATATTTATTTCTGCCAGACATAGTGGACTATTCATTATTTTGTGAAATTACTGGCATGATCCCTAACATCCCTACTATATCGTAGTCCTCCTTGTACAGCATCAGCAAAATCCCAACATATTCTATTGTAAAAGTTTGCTGGAAGCAATGAGAAAACATATACGTCCTTGGAAGAAAACTTCACACTGGATGGCTTCTGCAGCTACTGATTTTTTGAGAAAAGGAGACCAGTTTCACTCAGAAGATATATGCTGAATAGTTTTACATTTATATTCAGAGTTGTATTCCTACTTACAGACAGTATATGACAATCACTAATAGTAAAATTAACCTTATGTAAATTGAGTTCTTCAAAACAGACGTTTAAGTCATACTGGATACAACTACACAAATTTAACAGCACTATGAAATTTTACTGAGTGCAAGAAGTCAGCTGACTTTACTGTTACGTTGTGAAAATTTCTAGCAAGGTTTTGACTCACATCAATGAGCACTGTCCCAGATGACCTCTGGGCGTGTTTCAGAAGATAGCATGTGCCAAGATCCATTCCAAATAGGCAGTTTAGAAGCATCCTCACCAATTTGGAAAACAGTAGAACTTAACAGTGTGGCTGTAAACTCTTTTATGCCTGTAGGGCTCTGGTCCAAAGAGCAACCTCAGCCTGCAGCTTTCCTTATATCTTACCTATCAGCTTCTCTAAAATTAATGAAGAGAGAGAGACAGCTCCAGAGGGCAATTTCTCTATCTAGCTTGGGTACCTGTTTGAAGTGTGAGTATCCTTCTGACATGACCTTTCTTCTTTCTCTGTATTTCCATTGACTACAGAGAGATTTCAACATAATTTAGACAGATAACATGAAGACAAATCCCACTTTATACCACAGCGATAAAGAAGTCGTACAAGGAATGACATCTGGGCATTCTACTCTGTTGATCTGTAGTCTAATGGAAAAAACTGGGGGCAGGCTCAGAAAAGAAATGGTCTTGGACTGGACTGGACACCTGGAGGAGAAGAGGATTGGGGTTAACCAGGGCAGAAAGCAAATCAAGAGACAATAAGGAGTCTCTGTGAGATTGGCCTGTGCCACTCCATTTCTATACCAGGAGTTGATCATGCTAGGAAAAAGTAATGTGGGTTTATTAATTCATCAAGACCCATTGCCTTTGTGGACATAAGGGAGTCTGCAGACAGTTGGCTGGCAATTGTCTGCAGGGAGGAAATCAAGGAAGAGCCAAGCCCAGAGGGGTTATCTATTAACTCAGGGTTTGTTTTCTTTGTTAATGATGTTAAAGGCCTTGAAAGGGTGGAACTAGGCATTTGTTAAATGGAAATTTTATTCTTAGAATGAGTGTTGGCACTGCTAGGGATGTGTCAGAGCAGGTGCTGTCCTGCAGAGATGAAGTGGGATAGAGCAGTTGGAAAAAGGGACCAGTTGAAAAAGTGCAGTATACAACAACTGCATAGCTTTTAAAAGGACTAAACTTTCTCTACTTTATAGTGGTTCTGAAATAAAACTAAAACAAAGCGTATATTTTGTTGTTGAGCTCTTGCAATTTATGAAAATAATAGAGATTAAGTCAAGAAGCAGGAAATACTGGATACAGATGAAAGTGGAATATAGCTTAGGTCTCCATGCAGCTTGTGGCTGAAGTCTGATCAGTTCACATTTTGTATTCTTGTCCAGTTGCTCGCTGAAAATTGCACTATTTTGTTTTTGCTATTCTAGTCACCAGATTTCCCGTGCTAGAGGTGGAGCAGCAGCTGCAGAAAAGTTCAGTGTCTTGAATTCATTTACCACTAGATGGCCACTGCCTAACTTTCCCGCAGCACTGCAAAAAACCTGTAAAGCATCAACGAAGCATCTTCTCCAGACTGTTCAGGAGTTGTGCAGTTTTCTTTCGTTGCAGCTACCTAAAGATTAGCTGCTAAGTGGTTCAACTCATGAAAATATTTGCACACGACACACATGTTAAACCAGAATATACAGTTTAAAGGTAGAAAGGTTCACTCATTAGATAAGTAGGGACATGGATTTTTGTCACACTGGTATTATCTGGAATAACTCTGCTGGTATTATTAGACTCAAAATGATATAGATTTTATTGGAATCAAGTACAGTATTTTCACATAAATAATAACACTCAAAATGATCTATAATCCTTCTTCTTTTGTGAAGTTTTAACTCAGAAGCTAGAACTGGAAGAGGCACTTGTGTTTTTTACTGATGAATTGACAGGGTTTTGCAGGATATTTTTCCCTTTCTTGTAAATGATATAATACCTGGCACTAGCCTTACTGATATGGATTGTATGTTGAAAAGCTTTCCCAGAATTAGATATTGTAACAAAGTTGGTGATGTATTTCTAAAAGATGTAAAGCCCATACTAAATAGTTTACTTTTGATAGTGGCCTCAATTACTTAGTGGCGATCTGTCCTCAAAAGACTTGATGGGGTAAGAAGCAGCAAACTCTAGTTACTCATTGACATTTCTTTCTTGATGCTTATCCTCTCACTGAATGAGGATAAACTATTCCTACTTTACATGCACTTTTTTCATGGGACAGGCAAGAAATGTGCAGCCTCATCTCTTCCCACACAGCACTTTTAACTACCTGCCTGTTCCTGTGTCTGTGGCTCTCTGTCAGCCAACAGGGCCACCCATGTCTTCTTTCCAATCCTCTCCTTGACCTTCACATCATTGTAGTCTTTTATCCGCGTCTCCTTAGAGAGCTGTGGTAGGTGACTCTCACAAACCTCTTCAAGAGCAGCGAAAAAGACACAGTCGTGGAGAGTCCATCCTGACATATGTAAGGAAATCTTTTTGCTCTGTACTTATTATCTGAGAAATTAGTTGCAGCTTTCTTGTGTCATTTGATGACTTAGCCATTCACGCTATTGAGATTGATGGCAATGGTACAACTAGATTTTTCAGGTTTTAGAGTCTCACTTCTGCTGTGGTACTCTTCCCCCTATACCCTGAAGTATTTTCTGTTTGCAAAAAGAAGCTAATTTTTGCAACACTGATATTAGGAGCTGAAGTTTTTGCTAGATGTATTGTTCCCCCCTTGACCTGTAGCTAAATCATCTTCTTAAGAACTAGTGGAATTAAAAGCACCTATGAAAGAAGCAGCTGCTGTCAATGATGGTGTCTCATCTCCCCAGTAGAAGGATCTCTCCTGTGAGTACAAGATGTTTAGGTAAATTTATAGATAGAGTTATACAAAACGGTTACCCACAATGGCAGAGCGTTGAACTCATTGGACTTTCATCATCAAAGACCAGGAAAATTGTCACCCTTGGTAAGTACATCAATTAGAAGTGTCAGCATGCAGTTCTATCTGTCCCGAGATTCCACACTGGATGAGCTCATCTATGAAGTACAAGAAGCTGGAGGACACTTTTTGACTGCTTTAGGAAAGGATGTGCATGGTGATTTTGTAATGACCACATGTGGATGCTGTATTTGTTCTTTATACAAGTACTTGGAAGTGACATAGACCACTTTGATGGAAAGAAGTGAAAGACTCAACCAAAAAATCCCACCTAAACAAAACAAGCAAAACCTGGGACAAACCATAAATCATAGGACTGAAGAATAGAGCACCAAACCTCAGAGTGCTTTCAAAAGCAACCAACATTTCCCAAAGCCATATTAACACTCATAGCTGAATTAAGCAACCTGCCTCAAGCAGTAGTGTCTGGAAAATATTAAAAGAGCAATTAAGTTTTACATCATGATCAAAATAGGATTTCTTGAGGTTTAATGAATAAAAAGACACTGGTGACTGAAGTAACTGGCAGTGCAACTTCATTTAAATATTTCTGCACTATGAGTTGATACACTCTTGGATGGATTTTCAAAAGTTTCCTAATTTGGACTGACATTTCTTACACCTCCAATAGTATTTACATGACTAATAACTTGGCTGACGTGAGAAGTTTTCTGCCTGTGAGTCATAAAATGAACATAGTTGAAAAGGGAAGATAAACAGACAAATTAAGACAACTTTGGAAACATAAGCTTTTTTCACAAAATATATGTAAGATGGCCTATAGTGTACAAGTTTTGTTCAGTAATAAAAAATAACTATGTAAATTTGTTTGCACTGGCTTCATTTGTGATTATCCAGTTTAGTATAACTGAACTAGTACTACCACAAGCTGCTTCCCCACCCCCCCACCCCCCCACCCAGGTTGTCTTTATACTTTTAGGAAAACTTTCAA
>WUAM01000431.1:37524043-37541661 GCA_024336885.1 Actenoides hombroni
CAGGACCACTTCTCAAAAATTAAGGTCTTGTCTAAATAGGAGATTGGACATTAGACATGGTAGCCTAAAAGCAAGCTGGGAGCATGCAGCTCGGTGTGGATTAATTTACTTTGCCAGGAGAGAAGTGGGCAGGTGCTGAATCCTCTTATCTATTTCTAGTTAGCTGGTTATTTTCCTTTTTTTTTTTTCTTTTTTTTTTTTTCCCTTTCATCTGCTCCTCCCCTAGCTGTGAGTGTTAAAGAAACACCACAAAATGGAGAATTTATGGAGAAAGCATTGGTATCTCTGTCAAGTGGGAAATTAGTAGTAAAAAGTGAGTCTACATACCCTACATAATACTGAGGAATTGCACCAAGTTACACACCCTGGTGGGTAACTTGACTGCCACTTCTAGATTTCCTGCAGTTGTTTCTGTATCTCACATTTGTATGCAGAGATAGATAAAAGTTTAAGGTCAAATTTTAGGACGAGCTTTTTTCACAAGAAAATCTAAAGAAATGCAGAAAACCAAATAGATTTTATTTTAAAACACTGCAGAATGAAGGTTCTTGTCTATTGTTTTGAAAAGTATGCATTTTAGTTGCCAAACTAAAATGTAAAACAACACTAAAGAGGTTTGATATGTTTCATCTCACATGAACGATTTGATTTCTCTTAAAACCTAATTTACTGTGTTTTCATTATCCAGCAAAATTGAAAAGTCAGTTATTTACACGGTTCTACATGAAAACTAGGGATCTCAAATGGAACAAAAGAAAGACAGTGAGTAATAAGCACCCAATACATCAAAATAAGACCTTTTAGAATCCCTGACAAATGTATGAAATAAACCAGCACACGTGTTTTCATCTCAATCACTGCAACAGTCAATGTGTTTGTTTTCAATACATCAGTCTTACATTATATTATGTTTTATTGGAATATAATCTGAAATATTTCTCTTTCCTTTGGAGCTGTTTCTACAATGAATGAAGATTAAAGTAAAAAAAAAAAAAAAAGAATATTTAGTGCTTCTGCAATAAGTATCCCACAAGTTTAATTGTATGAAAATTAAAAAATATTAAAATGAAGTCAGTTAAGAACTAAGGAATAAAGGGCCAGGAAAAATAAATGGTAGTGGTTTAGAAAGGAGAAATTGTTCCATAGTGGTCTGCTATTGCCAAGACATCACATTCAGTCATTTGTTCCCCAGAAATGGGCCAGCATTAAGACACTCTGATTTCTCCATGATCACTTGCAGTTGCTGAGGCCAGTCCCTTCTGCATTTGGAACACACATCAAGCTTTTAACATTACACAGGTGATTTTGGCATGAGAAGAAAAATGCACAGCAGATTCACTATTTATCCTGCACTAATAGGAACACAGGGTCATTTTGCAAGGTTGGTACCCAAAGACTTGAATTCTTATAGGATCATAGAATGACTTGTGTTGGAAGGAAACTTTATAGATAATTTTCAGCTACTAGCTAGTCCAATTACTTCAGCTGAATACCTAGTCAGTCCTGTCTTTTCCCTTCACTTCTCATTCCCAGTGTTTCTTTTCTTTCTTCTTTTTCACCTGGACAAAATGCTATGTGTCATATGAAAGAATTTTGGGCTTAATATCTTTAGTGACAGTGACCTCACCCCCTTAGTGATGCACTCCAGACTCTGGCCTCCTGCAGAATATCACATCAGATTCAAGCACTGAAGTCTAATTTTCAATTTCCTCCTTAGGGCTGTCCTTGAAAAGAAAGAGAATCTCCTCAGAGAAGAGCTCTCACACTGGCAGCTTCAATGAAGACACTGAGTACCAGGACAGGAGTTTATGGCCTTGCAGAAGAGACATGAGTGGTGAGAGAACCCCCTCGCTTCAGTGAACTGTTCCACTGGTCCCATTAGACACACAGAGAAAAAACCCAAGGAAGATCAAGGGAAGGCAGGAAGTGATACAAGAAGAAAAAGTTGCCAGCAGAAATATTAAATAATACCTTGAGCTATCTCAGAGGTAGTAGGAAACCAAGTTTAAACATCTAACACTGTGACATGAGTGTCATCTCTTAGGGAGAGAGACACCACAAAAAATGGACAGTGTGACAGTGTATGCAAAGGACCATCACTCTGGCTCACAGCGTGGGCTCCCCCACTGCTGCCCATTGAATAAACACCGGTTTATGCTGCTAGAGTAAGCTCTCTGGGGCTTTTCTGTGCAGCTTCTGGTGGAAGCACATGGCCTTATTAAAAAAGTGGCACATTCCAGTTTATTGTAGATCCAGGATGCCAATACAGGTGTTTTATGAGGATGGCACTGTTTCACTCCTTGCTGTATTTATTACCTCTACTATCTTCTTTTTCAGTGTCATTCCCATGTATTCCTCTGTTCTACTCTCACTTTCCATCTTCCAAATCTCCCACTTCTACTTCCTTGTACTCCAGCGCTTTAACTGCACTGGTATATTGACAAGATCTCTTGTAGTTGGACTCTCTCCAGCACATTCCTATTGCCTAGTTTTAGTATTACCATAATGAAACAGATTTGGTTTTCTTTTTTTTTTTTTTCCCCAGTGGACTAACCCCACATTTTCATATAGCCCTGTCATCTCAGTTAGACTGAAGGTAGCTCTAACATCTGTTAGTAATAAGTAAACTCATATGAAGTTTCATGTCAACTTACCTTGCAACCTGAGGACTACAGTGTAACAACTAAATAAGTTGTTTCCGTACATACCTAATGCAAAGGTGAGGGGCAATGAGCCAAATCTTGGGAGAAGGTTAGTGAAGTAATCCTGGCTTGGTATTGAGTTCAGTCTTCCTATGTCACTTTGTTAATTCTACCTGGAACTAGCATTTAAGGCATCTAAATAAAATTAATCTTTGGAAGCTGCTATAAATATTCCTTGTCAAAGATATGATAAAAAGAGAAAAATCTAAGAAGAAAAAAGAAGAGAAGAAACTAAGCAATAATACCAGTCAGATTGGAAAAAGGAAAAAATCCACCCAACAGAGAGAAAGAGGCTTAATTTTTAATAAGCAATTTAATAAGGTTGTGATAATAAAATAAACTAGATCAGAGTATTTTGTGTGCAACAATGACAGTTCAAACTTACTAATTTTGCATATTTATCCTAAGTAATCATCAGAAGCATTAAAGGGCAATTGGAAGTTCTTCCAGTTATTTGCAGACAATACCTTAAGAAGCCCTTCTTAAAGAACATTTTCAGCTTAATCTGATTAAAAAATTGAAAAGCAGATGAAAGGAAAAACAGATTTTGTTAAGTTTTCTCCAGCCTGTTTGTTAATTACCAAGTGTTTCAGCTGTAGTCTGCCGGTTCCCAGCCTGTCATATCGTACCTCCTCCTCCTACTCACTCCTTCAGAATAGCTCTTTTTCAGCACCTTTTGGCATCTGCATTGTTTCAATGGCAGACTGATACCCCCCCTATCTGCTGCACACCCCCCCTTTCAATTCATATCTCTTGCCATTACACATGTATACAATATGTCTGCAAAACATAATGCAGCATTATGCACAGATAAATGCTGCACTATACACAGATGAATGCTGCACTCCACCTAAGCTAATGAATATTGTTTCTCAGCAAGTGCATTTTTCTTTGATGCATATATAAAGCACTCTGCTTTCACTACAGACCATGGCATCTGTCCATAAGCTAATACTGTAAAATGAAGCAGAAGGAGGGAGGAGAAAAGAAGTAGAGGTAACTCTACTGACATCTGGATCTCCTCACTCATAGAAAAGGAAAAATACCTGTCACAATAGTAATTATTTGCTAAATAAGAAAAACGTTCTTGGTTTGTAGATTCATTTGTACTTCATTTGTGGAAGCAGAGAATTTAGATCACAAGCCAGTGGAGGAACTATAAGCAGTTAATTCGTATACAGCTATGATGAAGTACCTTCCAATACTCTAATATGAACAAAAGCATATCTCCTCAGATTTAGGTCTATTTGCTATAATTTTTATATTGCTGCCATCAAAGTAAATAGTCTGCATGTAAGTCCTGCTGCATAAATTTTACATGTTATATTTTACATCACTAAATTAACTTCAAAATTCTACAGTGCTTAAATAAATGTCTAAGACTCGATCTCATGCATATCAAAGCCACTCTTCTCACATATCAAGAAACACTGACAGGACTAGGAGTACGATGCCATATGAATGCCTCACTTCTCAGTTCACAGATTCTTCATAGGGACTCCCAGCCAAAATCTGACAACTAAGTTTGGCAAAATTCTGTATGACATTTTTTTTTTTCACATTAAAATTCCACTTCTATGTGTGTTTCTAGTTTCTGTTTCAATTACAGCTCTGCTATATATTATACTACAGCTATAATACAGGTTAATGGATTTGACACAGCTTAAGAAATATAACATAGCACTATAAAATTTTATGAATTCATAGTAACATTTCCATTTACTGTTTTTAACAATCATACAAAGCTCAATACTTTAAAGCAAGAGAAATCAATTTTAATATTGGTCAAAACTTTTCTGCTTATTCTCTGAGAACTCTGACCATTCATTTGTTTCCTGATTTGCTCCTACTATAATTTTTTTAAATGACTGCTAATCCAACATATGAAATTTATTAGCATGTACGATGAATAGTAAATAAGGCAGTTTTGCATAAAAACTTTGGCAATAGATAGAAGACCTTTTCAGCCATGCCTGTTTTTATCAAAACTTATGTCGTTATTGGTACCTGAAAAGATGTGCTGCAGTAGCAGCTGCCTTAGGCTACTTCAATACTTGATCTATCCATCAGCCACAAGTCTTGACCTGACCAGTGAGGAAACCTCAGCTACTCTTGAAGAACCTACATGACTTGTGGCAGCTCATTTAGTGTTAGACTTGATGATCTTAAATGTCTTTTCCAACCTAAGCAATGCTATGATTGTATTCTAAGTCAGGGCTACAACCATTTAGCCATACACCCTGAGCTGTTTTCTTGAAACCTCTCTCTATTTTCAGCAGGGTAACAATTTCCATTCTGTTATAGTTTGACTTGAACTCTCTCCTCCCACTTAGCCCATTACCATATAGTTAATTCTGTGCAAACAGAGTTACACAAAAGCAGCTCTGTTTAGAAATCCCCAGTTCATAAGTGATCTTTGAGTTGTGTCACAGATCAGAGCTACAGGACATATGGAAATGACTTTCCATACTTTAAAGCACTGTACGTTTGCTAGTGCTTTTGTTTGTTGCAAAGCTAGTGATACTTTTATTTTTAAGAAAAGGAAGGTTCCTAAGATAAGATTGTGTGTCTGGCGTTTTTCTGACGTGGGAATGAGCTGCATATCTCAAACCCACAGTATGGACTGGATTTCCACAGTGAACTTTTATGTCAAATTTAACACTGTTTCTGGAATTATTACTAGTGACACTTAAAAAAATCTAATGTGATTTTAATTGTACTAAGAGTTTCACACAGAGCAGAGTTCCCCAACCAGTGCTGCTATGGGGTCATTTGTAACTAAAGCCTTAGTTTTAATTATATACTGTATCATTGTTCAAAACTTGTCCTTCTGCAGCTTTTTCAGAGAAAGTGCATTAATACTTTTTTTTTTTTTTTCTCAGTTGCATTGTGCTAATTTAGAAAGACAATGATTTATTAGCTTCCTCTTGGAGGGTATTTTTCACAACTTAACCATGATTATATTTTTAAAAAGTTGTTTTTTTATTTCACTGTTGTTTAAATCTGGATAAAATATATTCTTTTTTTTAAAAAGTGATGTACATGCAATGCTTATGGGAAAGGATATTGAAGTGAGGCAATGTTTAAGCACCTGTTCTTTAAGAAAAATCACAACTGGCATATCTTAATTCAGGTTACACCCAACAGACCTTTTTAGAGAACAAAGAAAACATAGAAGAAACATTAAAAAAGGATACCTGTAGAAATGGCATACATATTCTGTGAACATCTTGCTTTTCTTTCTGAACCATGTAGTTTCCTTGTTGTGCCATTAATTTTTATACAACTCCAAAAATAAAGATGCCTGCAGTGACTTTATTTTATATCACCTTGTAAAATATATATGCTGTGTTACGATACCTCCACACCATCATGAGACCTCCATTTGCTTTTGTACAGAGTATTTTTCATCTAGCTTTGCCCTTTGATACCAATAATAGGAGTAGGAGCCAGCGTTACATAGTTAACTTTTTAATGAACTAATTGCGAAATTACCCTGGGATAAAGACAATTCAGTCCAAGCACTTGTATAGTTCCTAGTATAGACAGGCTATATTCACTTAAATTTGTAATTTAATATGCAATTCCTGTGCACAGCTCTGCGAGAATACCATATGTGACTAGTTATCACAGCCTTCACCCAAAGCATATACTAACCATAGCAACACGGGCATCAGATGTTGTATAAGCAACCTAACAAGGGCTATATTTTTAAATCTGCACACACAACAGTTTCAGAGCCAAATGCCTGCACATTTGAAGCTCCTGAAAAAAAAAAAAAGAAATAAGTGTTTTAAAACCACAGCAGCTGGATTTGGACATTTTATACACAATGTGCAAGTCCAAGTCCTAAAATGAAATGCCTCAATTAAAATCTAAGTAACTAAATGAGTGGCCTAGTTATAAATGTTGAGCACTGAATGCATCTCTCCTGTTTACTCTAAGGGGTGAGACTCCTTGCAAAGCCAGAACATAAATTGGACACCCCTATAGCTCACCCCAAAGCACCCAGGCATGGAGCTCTGGGTATCCCATTTCAAAACTGCATTTTGTCTTACCATTGCAAGTATCTATGATACTAAAACTGAATGCAAATGATCAGTGTCCATAAATGATGGCAAAGCCAGGAGGGTTCCTCATTGTCCCAGGGCATCTCTCATGGTTGACAGTTGTGTGAACACTGTGGCACTTCAGATTAAATCTGGCACCGACAATTGCCTATGTTTTGGTGTAGCTCTGAGATGCTCCTGGTGCTCAGATCACAGTTTTCTGCTTCACTTGTCTCAGGCACCATCCTGGTGTAAGCAGAGATGACAGTCTATCACGATGCACATCAGTGCACCAGGATTGTCTAGGGGCGCTGGGGAGGTAAACTGCTTACCCTAGGGCACAACTCCTGTAGACTCCTGTGTGCCTTTTCTCCCTTTTGCTAACCTATTTCTAGTGATTGAGAGGGAGACAAGAGAGTCAAATCACTCTCTTCCTCTGCTCAGCATTTTGTCCAAACCAAAGCCTCTGCCTCCCGGGCAGCCATGGGAACCATTCTGGTATTTTTACAAGCTAATTGAGCTTAGAATTGAGCTAGTGTGGCACATCTCTCCTAACCAAAAGGCTCACCTGTTTAGGGAAACTCAGCTGTGAGTAATGCCTTCAGCACTCACAAAGGATGCAATGCTGGGCTGCCCATCCTGTTAATGTACCACAGTGAGTGCTCTCAAGTTGGCCAAATCCAGGCCTTGAGGGAGCAACTCCAAAAAAACACAGTGCTGTTAAAGATGACATTTCTCTAGAAAGTCTTCCACTTCTGCTTGCCAGCAAGAGCTGTGTTTTGACCTGGAAACCCACATCCTACAGGAGGCCACCAAAAGCTAGCAAAGAGGTCAGCATGCTGCAGGCTGGAAAATGAACCAAGCAATATCTGAAAACTCTGAGAAGCTGAATCAATGCATTTCTGCTGCAAAAAACAAGCGAGAGGCTAGAGGGAGTCCATGCTCCACTGCTTAGGAAATGGAGAGAGTCGGCAGGCTTTGAAACAATCTTTTTTGTCCTAGAAGGCACATGGGTATAATAAAGTGTGACTATGGGAAAGACCTGGCAGCTACTTAAGAGTCTATCATGTGTTATCATAGATGACAAAGGAAGGTCTCATCAGGCATGTCTTTATAATAGAGCTGGAGTTTGGAAAAAAAGACCTTCAGTGAATTCAAGCACAGAGCAAAAGAGAGGTAAAGCTGGGGGAGCAATGGATATGAGTTACTCTTTCTGAGAATTTAGTTAGGCATTATAACCCTAGTAGTAGTTTTTGCATTTCTGTTAAAGATTACCACCCCTTGTCTTAACCATAATGACCTATCTTCTTTTTCATATTGCTACCCATCAAGTCATTTCAGAGCTCCTGTCACATAACACTAACGGTTTTATTATTCATTATAGATTTTACAGAATGGCTGGCACATCTCTGTTTCAGTGATAAGAAATCTGTTTGGGGCACACTTTCACATTTGAGTACTTTAAATTTTATTATTTTCCTACTTTTTTCTGTTGTCTAATCAGTGTCATGCCACTCTCCAAGCAAAGGGTTTCTTGAAAAGAGTAAGACTCTGGAGGATTTTCTAATGTTGATCAAACTGGGTTTTCCTGTGCGCCCCTGTTATGCAGTTCATAACTGGATGACATAACCAAGTATCTTCTGTGCATAGCTCACATGCATTGTGGTCAACTGTTTGCAATCTGCATAGTCCAACAATGTGTAGCTGTCAGCATCTGTCAGCATCTCCTCTTTGATACGTCTGAAGACTTCTTCATTAATTATTTTAAAACTCAGGAAGAAAACCAGCATTGGAATGTGGAGTATTTTGCATTTCTTGTAAATCTAGATGTTAAAGAAAGCATTTGGAAAATCTGATTGTACTAGAACACCTACCTTTAGGCTGAGTTGTGAAATGTAGAAGACCATTAGTTCAAGCAAATCAAACAAGTAATGTTTTCTACTGAAATATATCTCCTCATACTATATTTATTGTCCTGGAAGAGTCTTTAGCATGACATCTAGTTTACACCTTAGGTGGACACTTTTTTCAGTTACTAGAGGGTTTAAGCAGCTGTGCAACAATCAACCTGTTTTTTAAATATAAGACATGATGAGATTTGTTGGAAATAGTTACAAGATTGTAAATACAGCTGTTGAAAGACATCAGTTATCTGGATTTTTTTCTCAAGAAAACCAAGCTTGTTGATAAGAGGTTGACTGAGTCCAGTTCCAGACACAGACCATATAAGCAGCTGTGAAGGACAACAGAATGCCAACAGAACAGCAAATAACCATGACTCTGCTATTTATTTTGACCCTTTCAAACCTCTAGAAGGCCAGGCTGGCTTTTGGAACAGGAACTCTTTTTCTTACACCTCCACACAGTATGCAGTGTATTGAAAACCTTGGGATTTACTGTTTTACAGTGGAGGCCAAAGAATAGCTTAGTTGATTAATGCAACTACTATGGGCTCTTTTTTTTGTGAGCTAGTCCATATGATTCTTTGCAAAGCCCTGTTTGCTGCTTGATACACTTGACCTTAATTCTTCAACAGTCCAGTGCAAGAGAGAGGAGATTGTGTTGGCTGCAGTTAAATTAAGGAAATGTGTGGTACAGTTGACATGCTGGAGAGAAGGGATGCCATCCAGACGGACCTTGACAGGCTTGAGAGGTGGGACCATGCAAACCTCATGAAGTTCAACATGACCAAGTGCAAGGGCCTGTACATGGGTCAAGGCATATGAGCCAGCAATGTGTACTCGCAGCCCAGAAAGCCAACCATAGCATGGACTACATGCTTCTCTAGTCATGGCCAGGAAGTGGAAGGAGTTGATTCTTAGGCTCTATTCTACTTTCATTAGACGTCACATGGAGTATTGTGTCCAGCTCTGAGGTCCCTAGCATACAAAAGAAATGAAGCAGATCCAGAAAGGGGCCACAAAGATGATCAGGGAGCTGGAACACCTTCCCTGTGAGGACAGCCTGAGAGAGTTGAGGTTGTTCAGTCTGGAGAAGACAAGGCTCCAGGGAGACCTTATAGCGGCCTTCCAGTACCTAAAAGGGGCCTACAGGAAAGATGGGGTGGGACTTTTTATCAGGGATTGTAGTGATGGGATGAGGGGTAATGGTTTTAAACTGAAAAAGGGTAGATTTAGATTAGACATTATGAAGAAATTCGTTATTGTGAGGGTGGCAAGACACTGGAACAGGTTGCCATGAGAAGTTGTGGATGCCTCCTTCCTGGAAGTGTTCAAGGCCAGGTGGGATATGACTTTGAGCAACCTGATCTAATTAAAGATGTCTCTGCCCATGGCAAGGGGTTTGGAATGAGATGATCTTTAAGGTCCATTCCAACCTAAACCATTCTATGATTCTATGAAATATAAACAATATAGACAGTAAAGTACCTCTGTCTTATTTAATGTAGTTTGTTTTAGGTTACTGGTCTTTAAATTTTTATATTCCTAGAGGGTACAGATTTTTTTCAATTAAAAATGCATTAGATAATTATAGAACATGTCTGGGGGATGCCAGAGGCACCAACAATTAAGCAGGAAACTGAGGTTTCAGCACTTAGAGATTCATGGGATATGTAAGCTTGAGTTTCAGGAAATTTCATTACCTGGGAAGTAAAATGATTAATGGTGGAACAAAAATCTGTGTGGGAGACTAACAGGACAGAGTACGGAGGTCAGGTGGCGGTAAAAAAGACTGGAATGGAGACTTAAACAAGGAAAAGCTGCAGCTTGAATCCTCTGTCATTTGGTCTTTCAAGTCCACCACCTCATGAGCAGGCAGAAATGGAGTGTAGGAGGCAGATCCTAACTCTCTGTAGAGTAGCATTTTTCCTATCACTTTTGTGGCCAGGGGATATCTCTATTTGATAAGTGACTCAGCTTGCAGTTGATTAATTGGATGGATCACTCCTCCTCCTCAGAGCTACTGTTTCAAAGAAGGCTCCTAGCAGCCTTCACCTGGTTTATGTATGGCAGGCATCCTTTGGAGTAAACTGCACATGAATGAGGTGGGAAGAAGGGTCCCTTGATGTATGAGTTACAAGCTTGCAGGGACCACTGAAGACATCCCAGGGCCCAGTGGAGTGGAGTCAACAGGAGCCCAATTTGTCCAGGGCAAGGTAGTCACTTTAGGAAGAAATTTATTTCTGCAAAAACTTAACATTAGCCAGGGATGCACTAGCTACCTTTAGCTGCTAGCAGCCACTTACTATCTTCCAAACCAGAGAAGCAAAGACAAACATTTTTGTCCCCCACATTTTGGAGGTGACATGAAGACATATGAACCAAGAAAGCTTGCAGGAAGACAGAAAAGCCAATTGTTTGAGAAACTAAGAGATTTGATCATGCTCTGCATTATATCACCTAATACTACATTGTCCTGTCATATTCTTTCTCATCATTGATGACACACATGAAATCCGTAACTAACAATATGTTTCAACTACAAAACAGTCTTTGAATCAGGTAGACATGTTTTGGACATCCAAACCATGTCAGAAGTATCTAGTGGTTGTTGTGCCAAAACATAGAACCTAGGAAAATTTAGGATGCCACATGCAGACATAACATTTGCTTAAATATTAGTGAAGTAGTTGCATTATTCTACCTACTGTATTAATAAACAGGTTCCTCTAATTCTTCTTAAATTGTAAAATTGGTATAGAAATGAGTGAGTGAGTAACAGTCAAGTGGAAAAATGAATGACTGAGATCAAGCTTTAGAACATATGCATTAGAAACTTATTTGTAGTTTTATAAAATGGCGTAATATTTCCAAATTCAGATGTTGACAAAATTCAGCACTAGAATGTAGCTAAAAGGACATCCATGACACTCTCAACCAGTAAAGTGGAGGTATGCATGGTTTTAAGACCACTCCCTAATGCTCTTTCTTCAAGTCAATTGAATTCTTCTCATAACCATGTTCATCATTGTGCAAATTCACGGTAATGTCTTGGACATGCAGGTGGGGAATCCAATCCAGCAGCTGGCAAACTAAGAGCATTTTCTTCAGATTTGTTACAATACTGACTCCGGAGTGTATGGTTCTTCTGGCAGTGACAAATAACCTTTGCAAGCAGAAGAAATTACCCAGGAACCAAAACAATACACTGTGAACCCTACTGAAATTCTTTGTCAATAAAGCACACTACATATGTTAGGACTGAGAGGGATTTGCATGCTTTTATCTGGATTTGTTCTCAAATGACAGCCATACCCTAAAAGTTGTTAATGAAGAATAGATATTTCCATTTGAATCTTTTCTTCTGTGTATAGTGCACAGAATTCACAAGGAAATCTATAATAGCCATCTCTCACTCTTTCATACATATTTCAGCAAGATATAAAACATTGAAGTACATTAATACTGCACTAACTGTAAAATATGTATTTTTTAAGAATATAAGACCAAAGTCTAGGAAAATATAAATCTCTTAGAAAGGCTCTGTATGATATGGACAGGCTTGCTACAAGTTCAACACATAACATTGACTTTTTTGTTGGATTTTATCATAGACATAATTTTCCTGTCATTCACAATGATCCTCTGGATGGGAATTTTTTTGATACTGTTGAGGACAATATAGCTCTCAAGCATTTTTAGGTTATTCTGAAATTTAGATTCTCTCACATTCCCATAATAGGGAAAAAAAACCATCTTTTTTCTGTAGAACTGTAAGTCCCATTGCTTAATGACTTTTTTTTTTTTCTTTAGAAACCTCTGTAAGAAGAATAGGGGTAGGTAGTATAGAAACAGAAGAGTTTCTGTGTAAATGTAAAGTCAAAGCATCTAAGTAGTAGGTATTTTTTCTTATGAATGACACTACCACTTTATCTTTATGGCTCTTTAGTCAGTCTTCTGTTTGCATCTTTGAAATCTGTTCCACTTATTGTCCAACAGATCAGAGCACTGCTGTAGTCCATCTGTTCTGAGACTGCTCTTCCACTGGGATAAGACCTGCTGTTACAATTTTGAGGCTTCAGACATAGAAACAAGCGCTTCTTCCTTTCTAAATATAACACTGTTTTTTTGGTAATCACTTTGTTATTCTGTGTGTCAAAGATAAGAACCATGAGCCCATTTTTGGTCATCCTGTTGCCAACTAGTACTTAAAATTTCGTAGACGGCCTATGCCATGCTAATTGTGAGTTTAGCATGGATGTTAGATGCAGAGAGGTAATGTGCAAAAGTTCCCAAGTCTCATTCTGAGTGCTAAAACAGGCTGTGGCTGCTGAATGCAGATTCAAAAGCAAACTAGGTGAGTCTTGGAAAAAGGGAAATGGGGCTGCTCACTAGATGAAAATCCATCTGAATAATGTCATATAAAATTGGTCTGGAGGGCTGATGCAAAGTGACTGCCTTCACTTTATTTTCTTTTTCATTTTCTGGAGAAAAAAAGTCATAAATTCTGCAGATAATGGTAGAACTGGTGGAATGAACAAATATAGATTACACATATTTTCAATGCCCGAATAAAGCACTAAATCTAACTTTGCTGATCTTGCCTTTCTGATTATTCCTCTAATGAAGAACTGGGGATAGCCTTGTTACTGTAGAACATGCTTCCAGCCCAGCTGTAAGCAATACATTTACCTACTACTAGAAAACCGCATGGTAAGTATTAAAACAGCAGAGTGATCATTTATTTGGGAAGACGAAAGTGAAGAATTCAAGGATCATTCATGTAATTCTTAATTGTATCAAGCATATGTAAAAAAGACTCACAAGTGGTTCCTTTAGGAGCAGTGATCAATTACTAATTGTAGTCTCTCTAACCAGGCCCACTTTTTCAAAAAAGAGCCTTAAAGAGTTGCTGCAGAATGATATAATGGAACAGTTCTCAAACTGACCACTAAAAAAGAGTCCAGATGATTAAAAAGCTTTACAGATAAGTTCAATACTCACAATTACCAAATATCCAATGTACTAATGCAAAACTAATGTTAACTTCAGTAAAGAAAGAAATTTGAGGCATAACAGTGCTGCAAGGATGGCTTTTACATCATCCTGACTGTGGTAAAGGATCTATCATCCAGGTAAAAATTTAAATTTTTTTTTAAAAGTGTGAATTAAACTGAAGCTATGGAAACTTTCCCTGGGAGTTATTATCAACTTAATAAATTACAGTTTTATTACCATACCATAGAAATGGAGCATGGCTTCAATGAAATTCTATTTAAATACAATTAATGAAAGTGTGTTCAGTCTGTACTGCATGTGCTCCATAACTGGAGATCATAGTTCACCTAATATAGAGTGTCCCTTGACTTAGATATAAGCAACTTATAAATAATTTATTTCATCCTATAGAAATAATTAATCTTTCTTTTAAAATATATTTTATTGTTACTAATTCCTCCGTAATGTCTTCAGTAATGAACAAGACCAAAGAAAGTAAAAAAGGTTCTGCTGCAGACATAATTTTTTTTTTCTTATCTTCTCTATGTAACAGACAGACATCATCTGGAGGATGGAGACAGAGAGGTCATCAAATTGGACAAGGCAAAAACTTCACACTTCATGCACCTTGGCCTCCATTGTGAAATATGGACTTACAAACCAGAACAGCAACATTCTTAGCTAAATGGTATTTCTATTTTTATACCACTTTTATGATCTTATTGCTGGATAACTAGAAAAGGATTTTCTAATTATGTAAATCCTATAGCATGGTTTGGATATGCTTTGCTTGTTTGTTTATCTTGGGCAGGATATATAATCTATAATGTAGATTAAAATATGTAAGAGTTTAAAAGAAGTTAATAAGCTCCCTGTATGTTTGGTTCTGTGTTGTTTTTTTTTTTTTATTCTAGTCTTGAAGACCGTATAAAATAAAATTTAGAGGAAGGAGAACATTTTACAAGCAAAGAAAGAACGTTTCTACAATCAAACTATTGCAGATCTTGAAATTTGGATACTACCATCCCTGCTGTATTATTTACATTTGTATCAGATGCTATTTTTGTCAATGCAAAGACACCAATATGAAAAAAATATCTGTGGAAAAAAACCCAACAAAAACAAAATCAGTGCATAAATTAAAATTTTCAGTGAAACGCTTCAGCGATGACTAGAAAAATCAATGCATTTTAGGTTTTGCTGATCCATTGCTGAGTCACAGTCCTAAAATAAAAATAATTTCCATCCTGTTTGTTCTAGAAACTTCAAAATTGCCTTTTACCCACAAATCAGAAATGATAGAGTCACCTCGGCCATTCAAGAGATTTTCAAAGTGATTGCAATAATCAGGCAAACTTTACAATAAAGGACAGCTGCAATGAACACTCACACAGTTGCGCTGCAAAATTTTCCATTGGGACACAACATTCTCCCTCACTGTAAGTTTTGCAGTAGCCAAACAACATCAATGTTGTCGTCATTGCTTTCAGTTCCTCCAATTTACTAATTCTCACAGATCATACTGTCTAAAGATGTATGGAGTTTCAGGTAGGATGTGAGCCCAAAGCTCAGGAGATGAGTGATTCTATCACTGACTCCCCGGCATGGCCTTCAACAACTTAGTTACTTCCCTTAACTTTTGTGGCCTAAATGGATCATTGCTTCCATGTATGTGAGAACACCAAGCCACAAGCTAGCAGGCCTTTATATCTTGCCATATATTAGAAAAATCTTCCATTCTGTGGTTATAGGATTATCTATATCCTCTTTTCTAGTATCTCTGAATATGCTCACCTCAGGTCTTGGCCTTTTAAACTCTATCTTGAGGTTAATAACCTCTGTATCACCTTATTTCACTCCCCTAATCCAACTGGTTTATGTCATTTGAAGGTAATGGAATTTGTAGTTGCCAGACTCCTTTGTGAGCACGTGTTTATATATCTATCTATACCTAAATATTTATAATGTGTAATGATAATAAAATACTTAATTTGGTAATAGCTTATATGCATACATGCTTACATTTTTAGCTGAGTGAATAAGTGTTAAAAGTTAAAAAGAAAAAAAAAGATTTTTCAGTGGGCTGATGCAAACATCTTTCTTACTGAGTTTCCTGCTTTTCTGTAAGATCACCATGTGTCACCCACAGTGGGGTGTATGTGTGTGTGTGGGTGCTCATAAACAATCTGTGTAAAAGGAACACCCAAAACCTCAGCTGGTGTTTGCCTGACAGTGATCGGGCGAAGGAGGGAGACAACCACCAGCTGTGTTAAAGAGTAACCAGGGAATTACAAAAGCTTTCTGAAACAAAGAAGTAGTCTTGAAGTTTAAAAGAAACATGAAAACCCTTAACAGTGGGGAGACACTTTGTCATGGAGACAAGGCAGTAGATAACCTGGTTTTAACACTGCCAGAAGCTGTTCCACCAATATCACAACCTCCATATGAAGCCCAACAGAGCATCCCCCTTGATGAAGGGCCTGTGTCCAACTAATGGGCAGGGGCAACCAGTACACACACCTGGGGTGTGTGGGTACACTAATGGCTTTTTCATTGGTAGATTAGCAGGTTGTCAGGGTAGCGTGGTTGACTGTGAAGCTGGAGCACCTGTGGCTTAACATAAGTGAGGAAGGGGACCTGCCTCTCAGGAAGAGGGAGGTGGTTGCTTAGGAGAGGGGTGACTGTGTGTACATATATTTAGGATGTTATAGAAACAATTGTAGCAAAGTGTGTAGGAATTTCTAGGTGGATATTAACATTTCCCAAATCTCCAATATTGTAGCTTATCTGTACACTGCTGATAGAGAACCTGAACATATAATTTACTGCTTGCCAGTTAATTAAAAACTATTTATTTATCAATATATCACTTCTTTGTCTGCTGTATCAACTATACATGAACATCTTAGTTTTGAAGGCTCCCTAGAGACCAAATAAACCCAGCTGGCAGCACCCTGAGGACACTAGATTTCTCTGGAGGGTAGATGAGAGCCATCTCAAGCCATTCTTTTGCTATTTGTATATGGACAACACCTTGTTGGGTAACCCAACATATTTATACTATAGACATTATAACTGAAATTACTAGGCCAACATATGGTACTCATAAATTATTACAAGGAAGTTCTGTATCTGTCACATGCTCTTAGTGAACTAGTTCCAAGGAAAGGCAACTGTTCTGTGAGATACTGGGTTCTCACAGAGAAAGTGTTTTTACTTATTTATTGAGTACAAGAGTTGATTTTTTTTTTTTTTTTCAAGTTGCAAAAGTAAAAGAACTGTTTGCGTATCTCCTAGACTTTTTTGGCATGTGTCACTAACCACTGCCTTTCCTTCCTTCTCTTTATCCATCCATATCCTCTCAGGTTAACAGCCTTTAAACCATGTATGTGGTAGAGATGTTCAGTCCAAAGCCTAGTCGCAAGTAAAATCCTTGAGACACTTATTGTGTAGATTTAGGGACTTCTGTACCAGCTGCTTTGATCTTCTAATCTGTTTGTAGTGGTCTGAATTGCTAACACAGACCTAGGCCTGACTCTCATTTTTGCAGCGATGCCCACAAGCTCTCTAACAATCTAATGATGCATTGTAGTTTCTGACACCTGTAATATTGCATGGCTTTAGTAACATATGACAGTCTTGTTAAAAATCTAGCTCCTGGAAATTGCTCGTTTTTAGAGTCATCTAGGCTTTCACCAAACAGATGACAACTTTTGTAGAGCTTCTGATTAAAGGGAAAAGCTTGAAAATGTGACATGAAAGCATCCTACCAACTCTTAACTAGCATGCAAATGTAATAATCTAAAAGTCTAATGTTTCAAAAGTATCTTGTTTTGATTCTGGGGGTAAATGCATGATTTTGATTGCTTGTGATCAGGACTGCAAATTAAATACAGTAAAAGCAACAATACATAAAGAACTCCCAATGAGCAAAGTAAATACATTTATTTATAAAAAATAATTTTTTG
>WUAM01000431.1:37541761-37556687 GCA_024336885.1 Actenoides hombroni
AACAGCCCCAGGGCTCTCAGCCTTTCCTCACCAGAGAGATGTTCCAGTCCCTTCAGCATCCTCGTAGCCTCCCTTGGCTAGCACTTAATAATGACAGGAGGAAAAGAAACAGTAGATACATCTTTGTATCTATCTCAAATTTTTCAGACTAATTTGTTAATTTTACAAAGAACTTCTAAAAAAAAATAAAGGAGTGGCAAGTGCTAGCTCTCACTCTGGCACTGGCTAAATGAGGAAAGAAATCCTCTGATAGCCGAAGGAACAAAGTCACTGCCAAGCACTCCTGGTGCACTGATTGATAGGCACAGAGACATACTGTTGTAAATCTTCACAAATAACAAATCAAAATATTGTACATCCAAGGGAGAGGAAAATACAAAAGGCAAAATATTATCAGTGCAATGCCTGGCAAATGACTCCTTTTGTGCAAAGACCAGTCTTACATACAGTACAACAGACTGTACAGAACCCTTTGGCATGATCTCCACTCCCCATAGCTGCGATTTTCCAGGGACCAGATTGAAGGATTTCATCACAAGCCTACATCATTGTTTGCACAGACTTGCAGCAACCAAGACAGAGCCTCAAGAAGGGCATTAGCCTGATGAGCCATGAACTCCCTTCTTGCCCTTCCCGTACTAAGACATGACAGGTCACCCTGCGCTACCCCCATGGAGTCCATGCTTCAGACCTGGACATGAGCATGAAGAGGAGAGAAGACTCTCTGCAATGTTGATGCCACGTATACCACACACCCACACAATGACCAAGGACATTCTGGATCTGTTTGCTAGTTTGCAGCACTGCTAATATTCCTTTATCGTATCAGCATCTTTTTAAGCCTATGCCTATTAGTCTTTTGGCTTAATCATCTCTTCAGCATTGTTTAATCTTCTTGAAAACTTGATCTCCAGCAATAAACAGTTTACATTAAAAAAATGTCTATCATGACTTTATATTCATATATTCATATCCTTCTTGCCACATTTTATTAATGTGTTTAATAGATAAGATCCAGCTTATGAAACCAAATTATAACACACACTACCATGTTCAAAATTCAAATATTGATGTGTCCTGATCTTATCATGCAGAGAATTCATTTAATATCCTTGGGTAAATGCTTTCTCTCATTTAAAGAAACAACTCTATTTGAGAAATAGTGAAAACTCAGAATAATTTGAATTAGTCAGTGAACTGCAATGAATACTAGCTGAGAGTCAATTCTGTAAACTGGCATTTATTCCCTGATTTCTCTTCCACCTACTATATTTTGTCTCAAAGTGGTGAAATTATCAACTTGTCTTACATTTTAGTTCCACTGATAAATAAGCATCTGGCAGTATCTTGTACTGCTTTTTATATCAGTGTTGCAATGTAATATTAAAATGTAGTTGTAGTCTGAAACAGAGTATGGCTTTGGACTAACCTAGTTTTTCTATTTCTTAGTAATTTTCACAATTTAGAGACAAAGTAAAAAGTTTTCCCCCAACTGTCAGTTTTGAAGACTAAACCAGGAAATAGAAATTCACTGTGAACTCCTTGAGCTTAAAGCTAGAATATTGTTTTAATTCAGCAATAAAAGATGTACAACTGGATTTGTTAACTATCAAATGGTTAACTAGAAAGAAAAAAAATAAATCTGGCAGACTTTTATTGGCTGTGCAGCAGTAACAGAGTAGCAGGAATCCAAGCTGCCACTGGGATCACAGCTATATAATGGAATTTTGATCTCACTGCTATAGTGTGTGAATATGTTGATCTTCATGATGCTGTGGGAGGTTGGGAGCTACTAGTATTTCTCTTTCATAGGTGGGGAAGACAAATACCAAGAAGCCAACTAACTTGGCCAAGGCCAAACCACAAACAGGTAGCACTTGCTAAACCCAGCACTCTTGGCCTAAACCCATACCTTACACAATGGATTGCTGGTCATCTTCTGGGTCACAAAATGCATGTATGCATCCAGAACTGGACAAAATAATCAGGTGTTACAGGAACATGAACAAGGTGATGATGATTACTGTTATAAAGTAAGGACTTGGCTACCTTTTTCCTGATGTGCGTTTTTTTATGACAACATGATGGTATTGAGAAGGAACCATAGTATGCATTTTTTTGTGAACAGCATGATTAACATCAGACAATCACAACTGTCAAGACATCTTAATCTATCCTTACAATATTTCTAATGAAAATCAAAGAGTTTAGTACCTGTAATTTTGCTTATTCATTCTCCTGCCCTATGTAGAATCATAGAATATCTCTAGTTGGAAGGGTTCTATAAGGATCATCAAGTCCAAATCCCTGCCCCTCACAGGACTACTTAAAACTAAATAATATGACTCAGAGCATCATTCAGATGATCCTTGAACTCTGACAGTCTTGGTGTCATGACTACTTCCCTGGGAAGCCTGTGCCAGTGACCAGCCACCCTCTCAGTGAAGAAACCTTTCCTAATGTACATTCTGAATTTCCTCTGATACAGCTTCATTCCATTTCCTCATGTTCTATCACTGGTCACCAGAGAGAGATCAGCACCTCCTCCTTCACTGTCCACCTTGAGGAAGTTATAGACTGCAATGAGGTCACTCCTTAGCTTTCTCCAAAATTACAAGCTAAGTGACCCCAGATCTTCCTCTGGACACATAATAGTTTGATGTCCTTCTTATACTAAGGCACCCAAAACTGCACACAGTACTGGAGGTGGTGCCAAACCAGTGCAGTGGGACAATGGCCTCCCTCAACTGGCTAGCTATGCTGTGCTTGTTGCACCTCAGGACGTGGTTGGTCCTTTTGTCTGCCAGGGCACACTGTTAACTCATATTCATCTTGCCATCAACCCAAACCCCAAGATCAATTTCTACAAGGCTGCTCTCCTGCCTCTCATCCCCTAATTTGTATGTATAACCAGGAATACCCTGTCCTAGATGGAGAATCCAGTACTTGCTCTTGTTAAATTTCATGTGGTTGGGGATTTCCCAGTTCTTTAGTATATATCTTCTGTGAGTCTTCCCTACCTTTGAGAGAGTCCAAAGCTCCTCCTTATTTGGTTCCATTGGCAAACTTACTTAATGTACACTCATTTCCTGCATTCAGATAATTTATAAATGATATATATCATTAAAGAGCACAGACCTTAAAATTGAGCCCTGGGGAACCCCATTGGTGACTGGCAACCAGCCTGATGTAACCCTATTTACTATAATTATTTGAGCCCAACCCATCAGCCAATTGAACACCCATATAAATCCCTGCTTTTTCTTAGTCCTATAAATTGAAAAACAGATATTTAGTGTGCATTTCCTTGCTCTGCACAGAGATTGCTACCATTGCTTCATGTTATATCTCTTCTATTTGTGTCCACAAACGCTTCCATCCACTGGGAGAACTACTTTTCCTTCTCTGTTATTCCATTGACCTTCTGACCTTCCAGGTCTGTTCAGTACTTAATCCTCCAAGATGGGTCCGTGGGAATTAATAACATTCAACCTGCCCCAAAGTTATCCTGATGCTCCTTATGTCCCTGGGATATGTCACATAAAAGATGCAAAGATACATAAACCTTCAGCAATTCTTTGCTGGCAGAAAGATAGAGTAGATAACTTTAATATAGGGATAGGACACAGTGAGTGGCCATTACAATGCAAATTACATGTTCTAAGAAGTGACCTCTGCCATATGAGGACCGTGCTGATATTTAATGTATGTGCTGCTCTGGAAAAGGCAAAGTACTGTTATGAATCTGCAGCAGATTACTAAAAGATGTTTAAATTATTTTATTCCAGTGTTTCAGCAACACGTTCCTCCTTGCTTAAGAATAGTTCAGGAAAGCATAAACAAGCAAGGCTAGCAGAGAAATTAACTGGGTTTTGCTGGTTTGTTTATACTTATTAATTTACCTGATATTTTTCAGGGTGGTTTTTTTGTTTTGTTTTGTTTTGTTTTGTTTTTTTTTTTTGACAAATCATTGATCCTCCCAGGGTTTTTCTTGTCCTCCATGGATCATAATGTTGTGTCAGCAATGCTACTTGGTCCATATACTGCTTTCAACAGTAACATTATACTTTTAAAAGTGAATCAGACTTCTGAACAAATTTTCACTATAAAAATACATTTAAAAAAAGTCTCTTTCAAAGGAACACAAGACTTTAGGGACTAATAAAAAGAATAGCTTCTGTAACCTTTTAACACTGGATAAGTGTTAAAAATGAGGGAGGAGAGGAAATGGAGTATTAGCCAATTATAGACTGACTGTGAGACTCCAACATGAAGTCTTGTGAGAAGATACCCATAGTCCTACAAAACACAAAGCAAGACAGTTCTAGAGAAGACAGCAGTACAAATGCCACTGGCAAGACCTCATTAAAAAGACCAAATACAATGGTTTTCACATCTTTTCAAACAAGAGGGTATCAAAGTGGAAAGTTCCAGAGAAAGTAAAAGTTGAAAAAAAGACAGAGAATATGATATATGAAATATTCAGTCTGGAAATAAGATTTCCAACTCAAAAAGCAGAATGAACCTTTCACCTGGGAGACTGGGAGCAAGAAACCAAACATAACAGAATGTAGTTATCTAAATAATGATATGAATTTTTTGTTTATACCCATACAGATAAATTAAAGCAAGGCAGGCACTGATCCTGAAAGTAAAGGGACATAAACTGGCTGTTCATGCTTAGGCTTAGGCTTAGGTTCATGCTTAGGCTTACTCCCTTCCTGGTCACCTTCATGTAGGAAAAAACCTAATTTGAACGATCTGAACAGATGCAGATGTATTTTACCAGAGTCCATCCTTTAACATTTCTCTTTGGTCTCTGTCCTTGCTTAAAAATGTATCTCTGTAACCACAATCTCCCCTACCCTAAAAGGGAAAGGCTGCTTCTTTTTTTCCTCTTCTGAACTTGAATTTGCAGTGCTGTTTCATATGCTTTACAGCAGCATCAGATCCTTGTAAAGTTGCTGAGTATAGTGACTATGTTTCTGATAATGATAGATCTGTTCTAGTTGATACTTCAAACTGTATGTGGTTTGAAGATGGGAAGATGTGGGCAGTGCATGATTTGGAGGGTAAAAGCTGACCAAATATAAAGGATGGAGTGAAATTGCACACAGAACTGCCAGCTTTGCCCTTGAGCCTGACCTGCCCCTGCTCACACTAAGACAAACTTACTTTTGAATGCTGAATTCCCTGGAAAATTCGTGCTTCTCTTTAAGTGGAGAATGTTGTAGTGAAGCAATGGTAACAGATGAAAGGAATACACCAGCTTGGATTGCTGTGCTGTACTGCAGCTTAAAGGGACACTTAAATATGTCAACTTCTCCTATTACTTTCTAAAATATGACTTAAAAAAAATGAGTGTAGAAGAATCTTGTCTGAGGATTAGGGCCTCCTGGTACTAGGTCGTGCACAAACAAGTTTAGAAACATAGCCTGTGTCTTCATGGGCATATGGCTAAAGCAAACGGAAAGGTTTCTTGTTGCAGTGTAGTAAGTACTCTGCACATAATAAAAATTATGTTGTCACTTGAAAAGGAAAAAGAGTAACAGTTTCAGTTCTGTTTTTGTCACTCAAAAATATTGACAACTTTACTTATTATTTTGTATTATCTTTAAGCAGTCATGCCAAAATTAAATGCCAAAATAACCAATGTGTTTGCGAGTTGAGTTGAGTTCTGAAATGTGCTAGTTTCTTTGTGGGAGAAGAGAGGATTTCATCCTCAGGGAAAGGAGATTTTCTGTGCTACAGAAGAGGCTATGTAGCACATCCTTCTCTGCTTAAACAATGTGACTCATCTGCTCTCAGTCTATAGGTCTGCAAATTATGATATTGTAAAAACATGCGAAGTTCACACTAAGTTCACAGAGATACAAAAATAAGCTGTTTCCCAAGCAATGGATGATCCAGCAAGCAGAGCTCTGTGCTGGAATTCAGCAGTCCTGAATCCTGATCTTGAATATACTACTGATTTTTTGAGTGACTTATGATAACTATCTTCTCTCTAAAATCTCTTTTGTTTCCCTGTCTTTGTCTTGTTAAATTCTCTATGCACGATGTCTCAAAGGTGAAGTCTGTCCTAGCCATCAATACTGATAAGCATTTTTCCAAACTCATCATCTGTTTAAATGCTATCTTCTCTTTGGCCATGACATATCCTAACTTGGCCTGTTCTGATCCATTCCAGATGCTGTCATAAAATATTTTTTCCAGGTCATTAATTTGACCATATCATCCTTTTCTTCATGCTCCCAGCATGGGCTTTCACTTCCATGCTGCATCTAAGAGGTTTGTCTTCACTGTCAACACTCTCTGCATGCTGTCCTCAGTCATTATCTCCAATTCAGTGACAATTCAGTGAGATTCTCCTTCTGAGTGGCCAGTGCTAAACATTCACATAATCTTTTTGTGCCTTTTCTCATACTGCATTTAATTCTGGGGAGAAAGTTTCCTTGCCACCTGCAAACTGACACACTCTTCTCTGTTAAAGTCTCTCAAAGAATTTGCTTCCCCCACTACATATTAAAAGAATAAAACAAAATCCCAGGTTTGTCTCCTTGTATGCTGGTTCTACAGCCGAGCCAACATCAGCTTCATGTTTCCTTTTTGTTCCCCATCTACCCACCTGTCTCCTTTTGTTTTCCCAGGCTTTTCACCTTGTTTGTAAAGTCTTTGGAACTGAGACAGCCTACTGATCTTTCTTTGTACTGTGCTCTTCTTATTCATGTGTCAGGCTCCCTGGGTGCTATAGCAATATGAGTGTAAAGCACTGAATCACAACTTGGTTTAAGCATCGAAGGAGAAGAACAAGCTAACAATATAAGCTGAGAAATGCAGGGATAGTCTCCACATGTGTTTTCCTTTTTTAAGTCCATTCAGTGTGGAACTGAATTAGCAGAAGAATAAAGCAACAGCAGGTAATGAGAGCATAGAGTTAGAGCTTACACCTGTCTCTGGAGTCTGACACCTCCTCATGACCAGTTTCTAAGGAAGTCCAGCCTTTTCCATTGCTTCCAGATGTGCTTGCACAGCTGGCACAATGTAGTGGATAATTAGGCCCATACTGTGACATACAAAATTTTTTAAGCACATTGCACTTGATTTCAGGATGTCTAGTCCACAGCTTGGTATTTACAAAGTATCAAAACCTGCTGCCAAATATGCAGAAAACATGTGTAAATCATAGTTAGTGAAAACAAGAATAATGATTATGTGGTGAAAGCACTGCGCTGGGTTCAGGAATTAATCCAAATAATTCTCAGGTGTTGAGCTCCTTTTCTCCTTTGCCCTAGACTTTCTGCAACTGTGAGCAAATTACTCATTATCTGTATGAAAGAAAGTCCTTAATGTTTTTACAGGTTTTTATGGAGCCTGACTAGTTGTTCTGGTGATCACTGCTCTATGTGCTGTGGCTTGCATTGTTTTTATAGGGACAGTCACTTTTGGATATCTGACCATCTCAACAACTGATCACGCACAGTAGTGTATACTGCTGGAATAACAATGTTGTTTTAACACCTAGTGGAAAATATTCAGTGAGAAACATGGAAATGGATTCTGAATGAAGATTTTAGCCTACTTCTGAGTGCCTTCTGCCTGGAAGTGTTCCCTATTCATGCACTGGTTTTGCTGAAAGTGTATCTGTACCCTTTGGTAAGATTTTCTGTCCCACAAAAACTTCTAAGACTAAGCCCTGTTTTTTCAACAGACAGATTTTTTTTAAAAAAGGTATGAGAAAGGATTCATAGTGTACAAAGTACTCGGATTGCTAGTAATGTAAAGGTGTCACTGGAAGTTTAGCAAATTACTAAGTTGAAATGTGTGAACACACAACTGAGTCCCTCTAACTGTTTTGATCAGCTTCTTGCAGCCCAAAAGAACTGTGCTATAAACCTTCTGTTAGGTACTTCCTGGTGACATCAATACTCTCTTGAATCAAAATGAAATTATGCACTTATTGGAATTTAATATCCCCGAAATTAATTTTAAAAGTCAATTTGGTATACATGGTATTTCAAACAGCCATAGTAGTGTCATTGTTAAAAAAATCCCACCTGCAAATCTATGACTGTAATATTTTTTTTAGCTTCTGGTTAAAAAAAGACCTTGATTAGAAGAATTCAGCCAGTGTGTCCAGAATGGTAAATTCAAAAGATATATAATCAGTTTATTAAAGCTTCTATTCCCTTGTAATCATCTGATAAACAGTCATCATGGAAACCTGTAACACACTTCTGCTCTTTTTGCAAACTAAAACTAAGAGATGTCATAGCCAGAGACTGTCTGTTATCTGTAGTGTACCATTTAAGCACAACCACCTTCATTTTTTACAATAATTAAATTTCTGAAATCTATCATTTTCTCCAGGGTTACTGCACAGCCCTCCTAATGTGGAGTTCTCTGCCTTTGATCAGTAAGAGAAGAGAAATGATAGAGATACTTCCAGGGAACACTAACTGTCTATATGTCACTTTGTAGATTTAGTGTCTCCAAATACTGTTTGAAACTATTTTCAAGGTGGTATCAGAAATATTGTAAAGTCCTAGACCTTGCTGCTGTTATAAAACTAACTGCACAAACAAGAATGTGTCTTTCACTAGCATTCATAAATGTGAAACAGAGAAATCATTACCTACATACCAGTTGCACCTTTGCAAATTTCTCCAAATGTCTCCACTTGACTGATTCAACTGTGCAACTAGTTCAAGGTGGAAGAGGCAAATTTCACAATACTTTTCTTTGCCAAAACTGCAATAGTCAGCCTCTAGTTGTAGAAAGTAGTATCAGCAGAGGCCTCAGAAAGGGAAAGGATTGCTGTCTCAGCTGGACACAGTATTTGTTTAAGTAATTGAAATCCTCCTTATGAGGCTCCAATTCCCATCCTCCAAAGTCTGATGTTTTCCCATGACAAAGAGGACACTGGTGTGTGCATTCATGCCTAGGAATTCAGCCTTGGACAAGCATTAAGCAGTTAGGACGGCTTATTGTAGTCCTCACTACTAGTATTTTTCAATATACTACAGGAGGAACAAGAGAAGAGGACCTTGCTATAACATACATACAGTGCTTCTCTCATGCCTCACAACAGACCTGTTGCAACTAGGTGTCTACTCACAAAGAAATTTCCATGGCTAGAGGCAGAGCTACTTTTACCAGCTTTCTGTTTTCCAGGCACTCTGCAAGAACAAGTCTCCACCGGACACTTCTGGGCATTGCAGATACTCTCAGCATCTGACAGAACCTGACCACAGTTCTATATTATGTGGAAATAAAATATTTTCAATGATCTCCACATTAAAAAGTATGTGTGATAATCTTCTTCCAAGGATGCACTGCTGCTCTTTGCCACATATCACTTACATAATTTGCTTTGTATTTACTGGAATGAACGGAAATTGTTCATGGAGTGCAAGCCTATAATTATCTCATTTTCTTTGTCTTTATACGACCTTACAAACCTGCCTTTTAAAGACAAGGATCATCATTCCTGTTGAGGATTAGTTAGGCTATATTAAGAGAGTTTCAATACTTCTCATCAGCATTTTTCACTACTTAAACAAAAGAGGTTTTTAAAACATACGCAGCAGCGAGATTTTGCAGGAGAGGAGATAAGCTTGAAAGATGATGAAAAAAATGAATGGATTTATACTGGAACATAGAGTTGAAGTTATGCTTAACCTAGTAGAAATTTTTAAAAGACTGTCTAGTTCAACCTGTAATTAAATTGAAAAATGTCACTTTTTCCCCCTCACTTAGACAAGGTTGTTATTATCAGTCACATGAGTGAGGAGTGTCCCTCAACTGCTCAGTCTATCCATTGATGAACTGCATTTACAAACATAATTACACTTCCCTGTACTGCTATTCCTCACATTATATCAAGCTTCAAAGCTTCTTCTTTAAGAGACTGCTAATTCCCCTCTCTTCTTAAGTCCTCTCAACTGTTTCCTCATGCCATCTGCTCCTACACAGTTTCTTACTCGACACAGCCCATTTTGCTTCCTTCTACCTCTCTGTACTATGGCAACTTTCGTTCATGCTTACCTTAGCTCTCTTGCTACAGAACTTTCCCACAGTCTCTCCTAAACCTGTTTCTCAAAAAGTATTTCTTGTAAATATAGCCTCAGGAAAAATACTGTACCATCCAAGTCTCTGTCCATTTTGCATAAGGCATGATTCTCTGTTCACTGCCATCCTGTCCAAGCACTCCAGTTATCCATCTTGTAAATCTTTTATCTGGATTCTGTCATAAAATCTTTTAGTCTGAGACCAGGATGGAATCACAGATATAATGAGCAGCACCAGGATTTCAGTCTTTATGTAATAGCCTGCTAGAAAGAGATTCCTGATATGTCTACATAATCTACTGGAGAGCAAACACTGTCTGTGTTCTGCTCAGCACTGTGTCAGTGCACAGTCCTCTATAAATCATCACCACTCATACATACAGCTATCCAAACAGCTTTGAGGGAAGAGCACAGCTTTTTCCTTCAGAAAAAAATATCAGAAGAACTAAGTGATCAGACTGAGTATTAAGTGGACAAGTCAAAAAAGTCATCTTTAAACTCTTGTTAAGAAAGTGTGGGCACAAAAGGAAAATGAAGAGAAACATTGCAAAGCTCTAATATTGCAAAATTTTTCACACTATTAAACTGAGATGGAATTTCTTTATAAAGAAAAGAAGAATACTGTTTCCATGGTAACTCAGAGCTAGGGCCCCCTTACAGTCCAAATTTAGCAGAATTATGTGTGCAGGTTTATTCAGCATACTACTGTGCACTTGAGGCTACGATGAAACCACTAACCTCATTGCATTTGGGATGTTAGGCTGAATTTGAACCGGGAGTGACAATATTTCAAACAGGTCCAAGTCTAACCCTAAAAATAACATTATGCCTTGAAGACAAGGAAGAAATTGTAGGTGATAACAAGGCATAAACTACCATCTTGATCATGATCAAAAAACTGTTATAAAATGGCTTAGCATTTAAAAATTGTTTTTATCTTAGGCTTGACATTAAGTTACTTCTACGAAACAAGGTACATCAGTGATGGTTCTTTCCCCTGTACTGTACAGGTTGTCAGTACATAGGAGCTATTCTGCTGCTATTCAATAGCAAGGTCATGTTACCTGTCCACAGTGAGATATTTTACTGCAACTTTTTGAGCGGTTATAAGTGATGCATTAGGACACCACATGTGAGTATGTAGAGAAATCTCTGCATCTTACCTGATGATGTTTTACTTGTGTTTTTGAAACAGTTAAAAGACAAACAGTGCACAGAATAAAAACACTGCCTGCTTAACAAATGATTTTACTGTCCTTAAAAACAAATGGACGAGGACACGGTAGGTCTGAAATGTGTCAGCTCTGTAATCAGTTGACAGGTGTTCAGCAGAGGTAAAGTGAAGTTCAGGTGGCTAGAAAATGAAGGTAAGAACAGAGGTACCTTAATGAGGATCAGGCTTATTAGAAAGGTAAAAAGTGCTAGTGCAGAGTTTTAACATCAAGTCCCCAAAGCACTGCTTGAGCTTGGTAATGACAATATGAGCTGTAAGCTCAACACCTTTGGCTGGAACTGATAAGTAGAATCTTTCCCTGCTCTCAACAGTATTCAAGTGTTTTAACCACATTACATACAGACTGTGGACTGGTCTGTGGTGTTAACAGCAATGAAGTATTGAAAAAAAAATGTTGCAAATTTTCCCACTGTGTCAGATATTTGAGAAACAATCAGCAAACTGAGACATCTAAGTGTGGTGTGTGTCAAATACATCTTTACACTAGAGAGAAGTACTTTCCTTGGGTTGTAGGTTTTCATACATCAGCTATCCAATTTCAGGATCAAATCTGTAAACTTTTATCTTTGTTTGATCATGGTGTCCTGTGCTTTCATGTTTTGTCTCTGCTCCAGAGCTCATGAGGGAGAAAATGACCATCATAACCTTGAACATCAAATGAGCAAAAAGCCTGACCTCTGAGCTAAAGCAAAACATTACATTAGTTATTAGTAAGTAGCTGACTTCTGACAATTTATTAATACAGACTGCAGTTAATTCAAAGTCACAGAAAGAGCAAAATGTCTTCTGTGTGTAGGTGTGAGTATGCCAATAAAGTGACACCACCTACCTAGACTAGCAAGCTTTATCTTTGCTTCAGTATCAACATTTCTATTGCCTTTTGCAGGAAATAAAAGGAAAGTAAACACATTTCATCTGATCATCTTTTCGGTGGTTCCTAAGAAAACTGAAAAGACATCTAACCAACAAATTAAGGCTCCTTTTAACACTTTCACCTTCGTCAGAAAAACAAGTTAAGGTACTTAAGAGTCAGCCTCTCGGGAAACTGTGGAAGCTGCAGAGAGAGCTAATTGGCTGACTATAATTTGCATATAACTATTAAATATTAATAAGGTTAGTATTTTGTGAGGTTTAACCAGGAGTGACTATATAGTAACTGTCTAAATACTTTGTCCAGTAACAAGGTGCAATGTAAAATGCGTGTGTCCAGCTAAGCACTGGTACAACCTCTAGTAATTCTAGTCTGTCAAGTCCAACAAAGACCATAGAGAGAAAGAGGAAAAGAGGATACAAACTCCCTCTTTATCTGCCTCCTACCCCATGCCCCCCCTCCTCAGAAACTCTGACTCAGTTCATTGAACCACTCAGAGCAATATGAGCAGTGTTGGCACTGTATCCCAGTGGTGGTGTTAACAATTTCTCCGTGCCCAAACTAACCCAGGGTGGCCTTTATGCCTAATTCCCATCGAAGCTTGAATGACAGCATCAGGGGATGCAGCGCAGATGTTGTGTGCCAGCTGCCTGTGTGCCTGGGACCTTGTCCCTCTCTTGGCATATAACTTACAGAGAGAGGCTCCAAGCCTACTTACTCCCTCTCATATACATGTTTTGCTTCTCCTCACAAACCAGAACAAGGCACTTGGTGAGGATTTTTAAGGGTGAACAAGCCAGTATCATGTTCAAAACGTTTTGCAGGTTACATACGATATGTATCTTGACCACTCAATTAGTCCAAATGCGTACTTTCCAGTTAACTCAGGCTTAAAAATGTCTAAAAAAGGATTTACATCTAAAGTTCAGGCTCTGTGACATGAAAAGCATCCCTTAAAGGCAGTCAAAAAAAGGATTGAGTCTAATAATACAGTCTGATCTGTTTTCTATTTCTCTCCATTCCATTCAGGTAAACCAGGAAGCAGTTGCAGGGATGTTCCAGAACCCCCACAGTGCTCCAGATCCCACTTCCTTGCAGAGGGTCATTCCCATGAAAGTGATGACTTCCAAGTCTCACATGGCAAGGTAGATGCCACCACATTACCAGGCTGCTACCCTGCACCTCTCCAAGACCAGCAGGATCCACGTGAGAAAAGAGACTCCATAGCAGCAGCAGCAGCAGCAGGCATCCAAGCATGAGCTAGCCTGTCATTGCTGAGCAGCTTGTGTGAAACAAAACAGATATTAAGTGAACAATAGGAACTATCTTTCCAAAGGTGTTCATTGAAAGCTTTCAACAGTGCACACATTTCCTTTTCCATGTAGTTCTGCCACATGAATTGATGATATGATAGCAAGTAAGTGACCAAATAGAATCAGACAGCCATCTGCAGCTGACAGGGTGAAAACACCAGTGAGGAGTTTTGTTCATCCTTTCTTTAGCTAGGGGAAAACCCATGTGGTTTGCAGTGTTAAGGGCATCAAGATTTTGGTTGAGGAGTGAAAATTTCTTACTGCCAGTGCCCTTGTGCCTAAAAATTGGGATGAATGGACATGTAATTTTAAAAGGCTAGGTTTTTAATATAAAAGAAAACAAAACCATAAAAATCAGTCATCCATTTGAAGAGCAAAGTCAGAAGATAGTTGCTAAAATACATTTTCCTTTCCACCTACATGTTAACAAGTATCATTACTCTCTACAGCTCTCTGAGGAGAGGGAAGTGATGACTTTGCATTGAGATTTGGGTGCATTTAGGAGAGTGTGACTAGCAGGTAGACAGAGGTTCTCTTCCCTCTCTATTTTGCCGTGGTGAGGCCACATCTGGAGTGTTGAGGGCTCCCCAGATCAAGAGAGACAAGGAACTACTGGAGAGAGTCCAATGTAAGGCTACAAATTTAATGAGGGGACTGGAACATCTCTCTTACAAGGAAATGCTGAGAGACCTGGGGCTGTTTAGCCAGGACAAGAGAAGACTGAGAAGGGATCTTATCAATATTTAAAGGGTGGTTGTCAAGATAATGGGGTCAGTCTCTTTTCAGTGGTGCCCAGTGACAGAGCAATGGGCAATGGGCACAAACTGGAACACAAGAAGTTCCACCTGAACAAAAGGAGAAACTTCTTTCCTTTGAGGATGACAGAACCATGAAGCAAGCAGCCCAGAGAGGTTATGAAGTCTCCCTCTCTGAGACTTTCAAAACCCATTTGGATGTGATCCTGCGTGACCTGATCTAGGTGTACCTGCTTTAGCAGGGAGTTTGGACGAGATGATCCCCAGAGGTGCCTTCCAACCCCTACCATTCTGTGATTCTGTGACTGATTCTGTTATTCTGTGATCTCTTCTCCCTGATATGCAGTAATAGGAAACATGGGAATGGTTCAAAGATGTTCCAGGGGAGGTTTAGGCTGAACGAGAGGAAGCATTTCTTCTTCAAGAGGGTGGTCAAGCACTGGAACACGTTTCCTAGAGGGGTGGTTGATGCCTCAAGAGTGTCAGTGTTTAAGAGGCATTTGGGCAATGCCCTTAACGACATGCTTTAACTTTTGGTCATTCCTGGATTGATCAGGCAGTTAGTTGGACTAGATGAACATTTTAGGTCCCTTTCAACACAAATATTCTTTCTATTCATTCTATTCTATTCTATTCTATTCTATTCTATTCTATTCTATTCTATTCTATTCTATTCTATTCTATTC
>WUAM01000431.1:37556787-37609269 GCA_024336885.1 Actenoides hombroni
ATCCATTCCCTTCCATTCCATTCCATTCCATTGCATTCCATTCCATTCCATTCCATTCCATTCCATTCCATTCCATTCTTACTGGACACTGGACTTCCAACTTGGACCTCTGGATATCCCCAAATAGCCCCCTCTTCTCTGGGGTAGATCTTTAATTTTTCAAATTCAGCTTCTACTGGAGCCCTTATGAGAGAGATAATATTCACATAATTCTCAGGAAAGAAGTTGCTGAGAATTTGTTCTACATTTCTCGTCTGCACTAAGTATTTGCTTCCTTTCTTTCACCATGGCCACAGTATATATGCACACACATTTTTACTCATCTGGCTGTTAGAAATCAGAAGGCAGCATGTTCACACACACAGGCACCTAGTCACAATGTGTATTGTAAAACTAAATTGCTACCTGCATGTAAAAAATCCTGGTAGATATGTACCGATTAGATACACCATGTGTTACTGTGTGTGAGCAGCTGCATCCAATAAGAGTAGTGCATTTCTGTTTGGGAGTCTCTTGACAGAAGCAGGTATGTATGCACTGAGCACCAAGTGTGCGCTGTCTCTGATGCTTCTAGCAAGGACTGGACCTACTGCTTTTGTGTAGACCATCTGTGTATCTGTGAGCCCATGTTGACAGAACTCAGATAAACATGTTTCAAAAAAATTGTCTTTCTAGGATTTTTTTGAGAGCATATCTTCAATTGTCCTGATTTTTCTGTTAGATAATAATTAGTGAGTGTATATTCATCTGTAACATAGAGAGAATGAGCTATTAGTAAAGTCTCTGAAAAAACACATTTCAACATATGAACTACATTTAACATCGTGTAGATTTACTTTTTGCCCTGTTACACTTGTGGGAGGCCAGCCAAGTCAAAAGAGTGTGGTCAAAAGTCATTGGTATTACTGTAAGATTAGTTTAACCTGTAGATTTTCAACAACACTGGGGGCAATCTTATCCATGAGATATCACATCTTCTGTAACAGAGAAAAATCAATAATTTTCTTTGTAAATCTGCTAGACAGAGTACTAGAAATTCTGTGTGAAACTGAACACAATAAAATATCTAAATGTACCAGGAAGAAGCCTATATTCAAAGTATTCTCCTTAACTCATGAACAAAGATCTAGGAATCTGCAAAAGTTGTTATCCAGGCTTAATTTACTCTGCAGCATCTTCTCTGTCATAAACTTTGCTTAGCAATGGCCCTTTAAGGCTAGGTAGTTTGTAAGGCAATTTACTCCTTGTATGTGTTGAAGGTAGGCAGATAAGAAAGGAAAAAAAAAATCAAGCAGTTCTTCAAACAAAAGAAAATAACTCAAGGGTACAGTTAGTATTTCCAATAAGAAAGGCATCAGAAACCACAAAAGACCCTGTCTGAAGAGCTTTGTTTTGATGGGGCAAAGTATTCCTACAATTATGACTGGCTCAAAGATGTTGGCATTTTATACTTACTTGAGACTGACTGACTGAATAAGATCTGAGGAGACTCAGCCTGTATGGAGAGAAATCACTTGTGCAAAGATATAGCTCTGAGAAATGAGGAAGTATGGACAAGGTCACTTTTACTGTTCAGCCATGCTTTTTTCTGAAGATCTCCTCAATATGTATAATCACTACATTTCTCATCTACAGAATCTGGAGACCCACCATGGGGAAAAGAAGTAAAAGGATAGCACAGGTGAGAAGGCACCTATCACCTCCTAGGTGGCATGCAAATGTAGTGAAGATGTGCAAGTGAAAAGCACCACACCAGTGCCTGGAAATCCATGACAACACATTGGACGTATCTAGAAAGGAGACTTAGAAAGCCACATGTGAGAAGTGTAGGTAAAGAGGGGTGTCAGGCGAATTGGTATTTTGTGAACCATACCTACGAGGCTTGCCTTACTTCATAGGACACTATGACACCTATGGCAGACCAGGTTCCTAGAGATATTGTGTGGCAAGATAAAGGAAACTTATTAGTAAAAGGACTATAAATACTTAATTAGGTAAAAGAGAAATAGGCTGTGCTTTGATTTTGCAAATATTAGGCCTAGTTATGCACATATTTGGTTAGAAGAAACTCAAAAAGGTTGTAGTTATTTATGTTATCAATAATGAACTAAGCTGGGTCCAGTCCAAGTCCTGGGAGTGAAAAAAGAGTACATGGTGTGAATCGTGATGCCCTAGTTAAGGAACTATGTATGTAACAGTGATGTTATGATGTATATATTGTTTCACAGGTGTATTGAAGAACATTGGTCACACTGTCACTAAAGCTGTGCACATAAAGTTAAATAAGTTCTCTGATAATGCCAGCACTACCACCCTTATTGGAGAATTTGTTCAGGATATGACCACGACAGAATATAAAACATCATGAAAGAGTTGTACATGTGAAGGGATACTGAGCCATTAAAACAGAGGAAAGAAGAAAAAGATCAGAGAAATAGTTGTAAGGACAATCCAGGAATGATTAACAAATAATGACTAGCTGTGGAGACAGCTAGCTGGGGCAATGAGAGCAGGATTCTTCTGGGTCAAGCAAGTCAAGGGGCAAGGAAAAGCAAATCCTAGGTCAGAAAGAGAATTTAAGTGTAGTTTCTCTAGCTATTCAGAAGGAAGAACTTGGTCAGAACACAACATCCAGAAGAAGAAATGTGGAGCCCCAATCTTGAGAGAAAAAAAATTGTCAAGTCAAAGGAGATCATGGCAAGAAATAGAGGGTCAAGAATGTCTATGAAACCCAGAATCTAGAAAAGGACTTAATGAAACTGCCCATAGGATACATGCTTAAACAGTCCAGGATATATCTTCCCAGTCCTCTCCTGATGTTAGCTGTGTTATACTCCTGAGGAATTAGCAAGTACAGATTTCCGCTGTAAGCACAGAAATTAAATTACTTCCCAAGGCAAGTGTCTGACAATAGAGAAGGGAATCGGGAAACTCCTGGCTCTGTGTCCTGTGATGAGTTTGACTAATTATTCACTTTCTCACACAATTACTTCAGAGAAGAAAAAGAAAAAAGTCTCAGCATTCAGTTAAATTTTATACCAAATATTACATCTGCCTAAAAAAAGATTTAAGTGCAACAGAAGGTGGCACAAATCTCTTGGAAATACAGGAGAAGAGATCAATATTTGGCATCACAAATTCTATAGATTTTCCATCAAGCAAAATGATTTTGAAATGGAACTGATAGCAACATTTTTTTCTTGTCTGGTCAGAACCCAAGTCTCAATTCTTTGTATACTTGACTAATAAAGTGATGTGCATCACATACTACATAAAGGCAGCCAGAGCATTTTTCAGTAGACTTGAACGCCAATCTTTTACTCCAGAGAATCATGTTCTTACATTTAAAACTACTTGTCTAGTTCATTTGGAAACTGAGGTGCCTTTGCGGCTACCAAATTACTGTGGAATGAACTTACTCAGGCATCTTGTCAAGAGCTTAATGGCTGAATAGAATAAGTTGAGCAAAGAGATAGAAACAAAAAACACTCCTTGGTCTTCTATAGTTTTATATCACTACAGTCAGGAATTGAATTCTATTCTATACCAGCATAAACCCATTAAAGATGAAATCATTATTTCTTCACTGTTCCTACACAGCACACTGCAAATTGGAGGGTTGTTGTTGTGATTTATTTTATTATCTCCCAAGCAAAACCGGAGAGCAAAACCTTACTGCATCAACAGATGTTCATGCTGCTGATTGGTCTTCTCTTCCCATTACCATACCATACAGCCACATTTACATTTAAAGCCAAATCAAATAATGTTATTCCTACAAAATCAGATTACTAAAACAACAAAAGAAAACCAACAAGATCCATGAGGATACTAGGAATAGATGGCAAAATCTAGCCTCAGTTCAGAAGATGAAGACAAGTCAGTTTGTAAAGAAAAAAGAAATCAGTCTTGTAAACATTCAGTATGCATCACAGTCACCAACCTTTCCAGACTCTTTTAACAGATAGCTCTGATGCAAAAATAGTACTAAAAAAGAGATAACAGATGAATATATGTGTTAATTGTGAAGACAATAAGTTTTTCTTAATCCTCAAAAATACTGACGCTTAAAAATAATGTTAAAAAATTTCTCATTTTTACTTTTTTTTGAGAAAAAAATACTGTAGCTCCTTTAAAAAAGATAAATCATTATATAGAGGGTATTTATGGCATGGTAAAATCTCCAGTTTTAATATTTTTTTTTTAGCTTAAAATAGCATAAACACAAGTAGAAGAAACTTCTGCTTTATTCAATAAAGAAGTTGAATGTATCCAAAGAAAGGCTGGAGCTGGATGTAAATGACCCCTCCTCTTATACTCCCCTGCAGTGGTCTCCCTTGCCACCCCTGCAATGTTCTCTGACATAGAAGAATACCTTGTGTCTGGACATTGTACAAAGTCTGAGGAATAGATACGTTGGACTAACATTGATTAAGCATCTACATTAAACAATGACTGATTTAAAAGTGATTACACACAGAGATAGAAACTTTCTATTGCCTTGTTTTATCAGTTTTAAGAAATACTCCTGTAATACATTTTTGTGCACAGCTACTATTGGAAAGACAACTTGGACATCTGTTTTGTCCCAGAAGTTACCTGTGCCCACCAGTGGTATATCACATAACAAATAAAATAGATGCTATCATACAGCTGTAGAGAAGGTGTTCAGATGTAAGTGAGCCCAAAAGAACAGAAACTGCACAAGGGTACCATGAGAACAAAGACAACATAGCATGGGAATTTTTTTCCTCCAGATACTCAACTCTACAGATCAGTTAAATAAAGTTGGAACTGTGTTTCTGTACCTGTGCTTGTAACATTCCAAGGGAGATACAAAAGAAGTGTCTTCAAGCATTTTATGCTTGCCCATATGAGTTATTTTACAGTCCTAAACTCTCTAAGAACATGACAAAAAAAATCGTAAAGAACATCTAACAGAACAAGAAATAATATTATTTCAGAGGACATGAAGAAACGTTGAAAATCCTTAGGGTAATGCATTTATTTCTGTTTTAACTCCAAAAACATTTCTATAGAATGCATTTTGACCCATGAAGTGTCATGGGTGACAGTGTTGTACCAATGTATAGATATTTATTCATCATGTTCAGGTCTGTAAAATAAGAATCTAAAGCTCATCTCTGGTTTGTGTGTCTTAATGCCATTGTGTGCACACAGAGATGGAGAAACTTCCAGACGCTGCAATCAGAGACTGCAATTAGTTTCATCACCACTTGGAGAGCGATCGGAGGTGAGGGGCACAGGGGCTCTTTTGTGTATTCAGCACAATTAGGCTGAGCAAGACACAATTTGGTAGAAGCTCTTTCAGTACTGCTTGCTTAATTCCCCCTACACAAAAGATTAATTCTTGAAATTTAAGACTGGCTGGACTGCTGCTTTTGGGGAGTGACTTGAGTGACAAGGAAAGTGGCTGCTGAAGGTGACATTCCCTTGAAAAGTGAATGAGTCTTGCTTTCTAATAGCAGAGAAAAAACGTGGTATGCTGATTATTTTGCTTTCACAACATTGGGGAGTATTTGATTTTATCTACTTCCCAGAGACAATGCCAGGCATCTTATTGGCGTCAGCTCTCAAAAGAAATGAAAACATATCCCACTTCTGCATGGTGTCCCGTATCACCAAATAAGCTCAGCATCTTTGAGTAGCTCAGTCTCTCTGCAACAGGAAATATGCTAAGGAACATCATCAAAGGGAAAGAGGATCATAAGCTTTAAAGCATGATTAAACAGGATGACAATTCCTCAAAGATACTAGATTACATGAATATTCACCAGTGATTATGCCCAGCGTACACCCAGATTCACATAAATTACAATGAAAAGGAGCCTACCCAGTGACTGTCAACTTCTTCTTGAGACAGAAAATCAAACATCCTTACAAAAAGAAAACTCAGAAATGAGCAACAGGGTAAAGAAAAGTTAGGAGAAAATACCGGAAACCCTTGTGAGTTAAAAGTGGGCTTCACATGGCAGCCTTGGGAGAAGTACTGGGCATGACCTATGGTCACAGTAAGTTTTCAAAATTGAAACAAATCATAACAACCACGATGACCAGAACATCAAGGTCATTATACACAAATCCTTCAGTAATAGTTTTCACCAAGGTGATTTAAAGAGTTCACTTTCCTATGTGCTTTCTTTACTACTATGCCCCCAAAAAGACTGTGTCTCCTCTCAGACATTTCTCTGTACTTCCTTGATCTTTCACAGTTCATGAATCACTGTAGCAATGAAAAATCTTATTTGCAGTTTCTTTAATTGCCATAAAATCTCAATACAATTCATTATCCCAATGAATATATTTTCTATTTTATTTTCAAAATGTTCTAGGGTTCTTAAGTAGGGGAGGGAAGCAAAGCAAGTGATTCATGATTCCGATGAGCTCATGTTACTTAGGAATAATTTTAACTCAGTACCGGGAGTCATGAACCCCATTCTTCTATTCAGAGCAAGCAGTTGTTTTCTCTGTGACTTTAGGGAAGTGAAAGTTACTGTTTTCTTTTCTCTACCTTTGAAACAGATATTTCCTTTATCCTGGAGGTTTGAAAGGACTCACCACTCAACATCAAACTTTGATACAATTATGCATGCTCTACCTTGACTCCCAAAGTAGTCAACAAACCAGCAATAAGTAATCTGGTCTAGATCCAGAATTTCAAGGCATATGTATACACAGCAGATGTATGGGTGTTATTGTTGACCCTTACATATTCAACATGCACAGTTGTAAGTTGCTGTAAGTAAACACTTAGTACAGACATAGAGGCAGGACAAGAAAGTGGAGACAGAGTCACTGAGTTCATCCTATGCATCTATTGAATAGACTGTATTGACTGCAGAGGAAGTTAATCATCTTGGTTACTTTTTATATTGCACTGCTCAGTGCTTGAATTTTATTCTTCAAATAATTTTTCATTATAATACTCCTTTGGCATCAAAGAAACAGCTTTACATTTGCTAATACATTTTAAGAAATGGCATCAAAATGCACAGACAGATTCAAGGGAAAATATTCTGACTTGCAAATTTTATGTTCTAATGGTCAGAAGAAATGAATTGTCTCAAATTGTATTTGAAGTGTAATCCACTAAGCGGTTGTTATAGCAAGTACTGTAGATTTTACATTGACAAAATACTGTGTAGAAATAGTTCTACTCAGAGTCAAAGAGAACTCATTTAAAAATTAAAGTCTATATAGGAATGAAAATTGTAACAGCAACATTACTTATTTACGTTGCCTCACTGAGCTACATTGGCAAATTCCTGCCATAAACTTATTGAAACTTACTGACATCAGCTGATAGGTTTTGAGTATATTGAAAATGTTACATGTGTAGTTTTCTGCTTAGAAATAAAACTAGTTCACAATTATAGTAAATGTACACCTATAATACATACATAGACTGATCTTGTTTATCTCTTCAAACTCAAATGTACTTGTTTGATTTTTTACGCTCACCATAACTGCTGAGAGAGTGACCGTTTTGATGGGCTGAGATGTTATTACTACATAGCTACATCAAAATATCCTTTCATTGCATCACAACATTTCTTGATGGGTGTGTCTCTGCAGCTGAGAGTTATCACACATTGTTGTTGCACTTTGATAGGTAAAACTGCAAAGCAATGCCAGGCCATCATTATTACTGCCTCATCATTTCACTAATTTAATTTCATTCAGTAGTGCCTCTATTTCTTCTTAACAGATAACAGAAAGGAGGAATCATATTTCTTTGTCCCTCTCCTGACTGCAGGAAGGAGTTTCTTCAGACGATGTTCTCTAGTCCCTAATCGTTCCCCCTAACAGTAGCAATTTATCACAGAGGCATAAATTTGGAAAAACCACAGAGGGCATGATGCTCCCTTTTCCTGAATTCAGATGCAAAGAGAGCTACAATCAGATCCAGGTAAACTGAGAAAGCTATAGACGAGAGGGCGAAACCCCTTCACGTAAGAATCACAGGCAACCCTGAGGTTCTACAGAAATTTGTAACACCTCTATGCACAGATGCATAATGCCTTCACAATCTTGGGCACGCCCATTTGAGCACAGTGAAATCACTCCACAGAAGTTCAAAGCAGTTTTACCATGAAGAAGAGGACAAGAAGCCAGTAGCTGCCCCACATACTGTTAGGTCTGGAGTGGTCATAGAGTTAAACACTTATCTTCCCCTGCTACATCAGAGCTGAACTCACTTATGAGGAACTAAGAAATTCAAAGCAGTGGCAGTAATTCACTACAGTGGATCAAGCTTTGCTTTCATTTAAACTCATAGTACCCCTGTAATTTTTATGAGCTTCTGAGGACTTAACAGAGATCAAAACTGCATCCAGTACACGTCTTCTAATGGTGTCCTGGTATTCCTATTCTCTGCATTTTGGCGTGAGCAGTGCACTGTTACTTCTGTGTGAGTAACAACAGTCAGGAATGGTTTGCAGTGTCAATAGGTGCATACAAAATGAATATGGACCTTGAATCTTTATCACATCCTACGTCTGAAGTACAAAAGTAGGAGGTCTAAGTAGTTGAATTCCTTGCTGGAATAGTCTTATGAATACTTGTTTCATGATGGTTGTTATTTAGACCAAAAAGCACTACTGAAAATCGTTTCAGAACAAGGTGTCATAATCTGAACTCCTGGTACATTGCTACAAAAAGGTAGTGAAATGTAAAAAAGCATAAGAGGTAATTGTAGAATGACTTTCAAGCCAAGTATGCTTTGAAAGAAGGAGGTCTTCCCTGAACCAAAAACTCAGCAATAGCTAAGAGCAGCCACATTTTCAGTCCACTGACTTAAAAGCTCCATTTGCAAACCCTCTCAGAGACATTCAGTCACAAACAAGCAAACAAATGAAATTAACTAAGGAAACTGCCAAAACTGTTACTATCAGACTTCTCTGACACGGAAAGAAAGCTCTAACTGAACAGACAAACTGGGACTTTGATTTCACCAACTGTCACTCTTCTGAAGTCAAAGATCCCCAAATCCTGCCAAGACGGAATACCTGCAGCTCACATTTTAGTAAAGAAAATACCAGGTATAAGCTATATTTTATGCAAAGTCATATGATCTCAAAAATCAGTGGTGAACAGAATACATAAAGAACCAACCAGTCCCAAAAGCTATGACCACAGAAGTAGAAAACAGGACAAAAACACACACTGTCATGCCCCTCTCCTCCCCGTTGAAATATTGAATATATGAATGGTTTGGAAGAAAGTGACCTACAGATAGTAGCAGATGAGGATGCATGAAGAAGCAACTAATTGGAGTACAAATACTTACATTAAGAAGACATCACAATGACACTGCACAAGAGGAACACCAGTATCCTGATCAAGAGATATAATGGGAGACAATAAGCAGGAATGTATCAATAGAGGGCAGAATAAGAGGATAACTGCAAGAGAGAATGCAAAGTGATTTTTTTTCACTCTCAGTATTTACAAGAACTCACCCAAAAGTCAACATGCCAAACTGTGATATCACCAATGCAGTAGATCGCAAGATATTGATGAGACATGAAGGCACCAAAATTCCAGATCATCTAAATAATTTTTTTCAGAACCTGAACATCAGTCAAAACACAGCAATCTGATCTATAAACTAAATTATACAGGTATTTAGGCTGGAAATGGAATTAAGGATTGGCCTCTCTTGCAACAGGTTTTCTTTCAACAGTTCTGCTATAATGGGAATGGAAAAAGTACAATGATGATACAGCTGTAGATGTACTCCTGTAGATGTAGAGGCACTAATACAACAGAAACTGGCAGCAAGAGATACACAGCAAGAGATTACACAGTATGTAGCAATGCAGGAAAGAGCATTCCACCAGTCTGAATTTAAGCTCTAAGGGTTAAAATCGAGGTCTACAATAATAACTGATATCTTTATCATGGTAAGTTTCAGACCTGCATTTGATGACACTGATTGACATGTAATGAAAAATGCCATCAGCACTCAGAAAGCTTTGCTCACTAAAACTGATAAAATATGATACCATCAAGGCATCTTTAATAAAACCACTCAAACCTAAAACGTGGAGTGTCCCTGAACCTCAGGATGAATTGCCTTTTACAAAGGTAAGAACATTTAACAAAACCTCTCACGACATTTTGGTAGAACAAGAGACTGAAGATGGTTAAATTTTATCTTACGTCATACTATCAGCAATTGCAACATATATTTATAAGATAGAAAATACAGTCCTTCAGATGGGCAAGACAAAAAGACATGCTAAAATGTAAGTCTGTGTCCTTCAAAGATTGGTGGTGCAAAGACATAATGATACACTGGAAAGTAAAACAGAACTTATGGAGAGGACCTCTATATTTGTCATTGTGAAGATATTGTCTGAATCCTGCTAAAGGAACAAATGAAAGTCTGATATCAATGCTCTGGTCTGGGAAAACATGCAAACTGTTTTTTAACAAAAGTCTGCCATTTCATTCTTTCCAAAGGAGCAAGGCCAAACCAAGGGAAACAGAAGATGATGAAGGCTTATGATACGGTTTTCATTGTACCTTTTGATTCCATGTAATCAATGTCAATTTTACCACATTTCCTCACACGCAGGTATAAAATCAAATTTAGCTCCAGATTACTAGGTAGCCAGTACTAGTGATTTCATTGAACATGAGTCATAGCATGCCTTGAACAGGTTATTATTCTTGTAGTGAAAAAAGAATCAGCAGTCTTAATTCTTTGTTGCCTCACATCAGGTTTTATTATTTACACCAAGGTAGAGTGAGGGCCAAATAGTTTTACTTCCAACATTAAGGTTTAACATCCATTTGCTGCTGGGTAAACAACTATATGAATATATATATATATATATGCAGATTCAGTGCAACAGAAAATTAGCTCCAATGACTTCATAGTTGCCAAAGTCAGTGATTTGACTCTTGCCAGACAAAGCAGGTATTTCACTGAACAGTAGTCTGCACTGGTAACTAATTCCCAATAGCCTCACTCTGTCCCCTTGGCAGTGTAGGGCTCAGCACTCTGCTAGAGGGTGTCTCACCCACTCCTGCCATTAACACTTCCCTGCCATGCCCACCCTCAGTATATAGATGTTGGCCACTCCCATGCTATATTACTCTATAAAACTTTGGTAGGGTTTGGAAAACAAAAGCCACACCCTGGCTCGTGCCTTCTTGAACCAGAAAGCTGTGAGGCCCTTGAAGCAGAGGGATGTTGAGGCATCCAGACTGTCATATGTGTTTTGTGCACTGGTTGGCTCTTCCCTGCAGCAAGAGAGGGAATGACATCCACCATAAATTTAAGACCAAATAAAGAGATGAAGGTCTTTCTGTTTGCTTGCTTTAACTGCTGAGATTAGGAGTCTACCTGAGGGCACAGATGCAATACTGACAGATGTTTAATTTAATTTCATCCTTCCACTTCTCAAAGCTTAATACACATACATTCAGGGCTTGACCTTCTTTGTGAAGTCCTGACATGGTAACATGGTCATTTAACCACAACCCCTGCCCTATCATGAGTAGAAAGTCTGAAATACATTTCCCAAATGCAGTTGTTCTGACTGTTTCATTGGCTTTGGGGCAAGCAATTTATCTCCAGACAAGACTGATGCAGTGTATCATGAGCAAAGTTTCTGTTTAATGGTCTCACTTGCCAGCAGCTACTTGGTGGCCTGACATTAAATTAAGCAGGAAGAGGACTGAAAAGTTATCCAGTCAGCAGTCAATATCCAGCATTTAAGACTGGAAGAAGCCAACTCCTACAAATGTTCATACAGCTAAGACACAACTAGTAGAGCCTTGGGGAGGGAAAAAAGAGAAATGTAGAATCATGTAATGCTTTGATTTGGGAGGGACCTTTGAAAGTCATCTAATCCAACCGTTAACCCAGCACGGCCAAGTCCAAAATCTTCACAGGAAGAAAAACTGCATGTACATCCTCATCCTGTTCATGGGGTGGGGTAGGAAACTGAGAAACAGCTTCAAACAAATTGCCAGGTAGCTGGTCTTTTCTCACCATTATGTCAAAGGTAAAAGATATCATAATTGCAATATTCCATTTAAAAAATCCATCTGTGTCCACATTTCATTTTATGCATCTCCTCATTAAGTAATGAGGCAGATGGATAACAAATCCTCTGAGTAAATTGTCACTTCGAACAGTGATACAAATTGGGGATCTGCCTTAAACACTGGTGCCCTTCCCCAGCTTCTACTACAGTAATGCTGTATCTTTTGTACATCCAAGTTGCTATACACTAAACAGTACCCTTAAGCAATATTACGCTATAGAGATAGCATTCCATCATCTCTAATGTCATCTCCAGACTGCCGAGTCTCTAGAAGTAAGTTCATATTCTTTCAACCTGTTTCTGTCTGTGTTGATAAAAGTTATTAATTTCAGCCATTCACCTTCCCTTGTTTTATAAAAAGCAGTACAGTCCTGGCAAAAGGCAAATACAGTTAGAGCCCAAGAGAAAAGGAAACGGGTCAAATGACCAGGAAGGGAGAAAAGGGAAACAATATGTATTTGCAAATACAGAATTGTCCTATGAATTAATGATGCAAAATACTGCAATCAGTCTGATTCCTCTTTTAACTCCATATGTAAGGCCTTGGGACTGTCATTGTTACCAACATACGTTCATATTGGACCATTCACTGTACTAATTAGCTATTCAGACTTTTCTATTGTAATTCCACAACCTTCAAAACCTCTAAAGTTTATTCAATGAAAAGGGTTGCTTATTTTTTTCTAAATAAATACATTAAAAAATGTCTATTAAAGGAATTCAATTTTGCTGTTTGATAGCCGTGGGTACACAGCTTGACCATCTGGTAATCCTAGCATGAAAAGCAATCCAAATCCTTCTCTGGATCTCCTCTCCAAGGCTCAGACATGCCCTACCAGTCAGATGAAGGCTTTCCAGATATACACTGCTCAGCTACACGTTCACAGTTCATACAACAGCAAGCCCCAAATCCTGACCCAGAGGTAAGTAGGCACTTGGTTCAAGATGCTTTGTTCTGGCTATCAAGCAGAGAAAATCTCTTCAGCTGACAGATAATTGTTCATCTACTAGCAGGGAAGGATCCACAGCAGAATTACTTTTTTTTTAAATTATTCTAGGACAGAAAAATTTGACATAATTGAGTGTTGTGCACACTCCACCCATCCCCCCCTTTTTAAAAGGAAAATAATTTCTGTAAAATGTTTCAGTTTCCCATAAGTGCTGAAATACAGGTGGTCATGTGAAAGGGCATGTATTCCCTTCACCTTGCTCACAGCTTCACATTTGAGAGGCAAAGCACGCTAGTTACTCTATGAAAAGCTCAGAGCAATTCTCTCACCTCTTTTTCATTGAATGCCAATGTCTGCTTTCATCCTCTGTTTTATAGATAAACCACCAGCATCTTCCACAATTTTTTGTTTTCCTGTGGCTGTTCATACATCCTTTCAGCTCAGGGCATGTGTTTGCTCCTGAACATGACTACTTGACTATTGGTTGGGTGATTGTGTCCCAAAGCTGTAGATAGCTTTCTTGCAAGGCAGAGAAATCAGTGGCTTCTCTGAAGTTAAATCTCACATTCAGAGTCACTGTGAATGCCATTGCTCTGAGCTCTGTGCAGCACATGAGCCCAAGCTTAGACAAGATGAGCAGAGACAGTACAAACAGATTATCTAATCTGTTACTTTTGGGGATAGCAGTGTTAATAATAAAATGCCTGCAACCACACTTCTGTAACATAAAAAGAGAAAGAAAAAGGTTTGAATTAACCCATCATTACTGAGGGGAGAAGTAGCTTTACCTGCATGACTGTTAAACATTATCCCTCTTTTCCTGACTGTTGCTTGCAGGTTAAAAAGTAAAACAAAACACTGCAAAAAAAAAAAACCAGTCTCCAGGTTTTGGCTGCTGTTCTTTGAATTACTAGAGGCAAATCACTGAAAAGGTTTAATCCTGGGGAACCCGCCTCAGTGTAGATGGAAAAAAGGAGAACTTTGGCACATATGCAGTTTAAAGGATGGGAGCACACTGCAGATCTCCACTTGATGACTTCAAGGAGACAAAAATACCCATTTGGTTCATCTACTTTCTGAAATCCATGCCTTTCTGAAATTCATGTTGTGAATCCAGCAGCAAAAGCTGATTTTCATACTGCATAAAAAATTTCATAAAAATTTCAAAAATACTGTATACAAGACCAACATAATTGGGTGATGTCACTTATAAGGCTGATATCACTTCACATACTTTGTTTCTTTTCATTCAACAGATGTTGTCTCTGGGAAAGGAAAAGAAGCAAGATATATTTACCATGGAGAGGATATCTGACAGTGATGATTTTTTCAATTATTTGTGTAAAGGTGAGGTTTCCAAGGCGATGACAAAAGTCCAGGCTCTGGAATAGTCTTCTCTACCTTTCCTTAAAACAAACATAACCTTGTGACCCACAACTATTATGCTAAAATCACAATAGAAAAATGGTATTTTATTCCTAGGATGCTTTTCTTGAAAAAAAAAAAACAAAACGAAAGCCAACAACCACCAAACAAATGAAACAATATCCAAAAGCAAACAAACTCACTAGCTTTGAGTTATGAACAGAATGAATGCTGTCTCTCCCAACTCCACTACACAGGTTATAGGGTTTCTTCTCCAGTAACTCTAAGACTGCTGCAGCTCAGACCCCAAAAAGCAAACCAGAACTAATTTTCCTTAAACTTTTGGATGAAATCTGTAGCCATTTAGGAACTGCTTGAAGAACCACCCAGTGGTATACACATTCACAGCCAGGGCACTCAGTGATGCTGGCTGGACTGTCCTTCCATCTGCGTCTCATCATCCTTGCATATACAGCCATCTACTTTCCATCTCAGAGGCAGAGTTGTGATCACTTCAGCAGATAGATGGTGCCACTTTCACTTCTCTAGAAACTTGTTGTTCTGTCTTTTCTTATTTGTTTCCTCAGTATACCAGAGGACTCGCCTCCAAAGCACTTATATATCCTGAGTAGTTTTACTTCTAGTAAAGAAGAAATTACCCAGTTCCTATACACAGACTCCAATAAGAAACATAGCCTCTACAAAGTCCAAATGTATTCCATCTTTTTCTGCTGAAGAACTGTATTGAATTTGTGTGGCAAAGTTTTAGTAGCAGGGTGCTCCACATGTGACTTCCTTGAGAATATACCAGAAGATTCCCCTATGTCTGATGGAGCCAATGCCATCCAGTTCCAAGACAGACCCACTGCTGGCCAAGGCCAAGTCAATCAGCAATGGTGGTAGTGTCTCTGGGATAACATATTAAAAAAGGGTGAAAAAAGCTGCTACAAAACTGCAGCCAGAAGAGGGGCATGAGAATATATGAGAAAGATAACTCTGCAAACACCACGGTGGGTCACACCTACCAAGAAGGGGTGGGAGGAGATGCCCCAGGTTCTGGAACAGAGATTCCCCTGCAGCCTGTAGTGAAGACCATGGTGATGAGGCTGTCACTCTGCAACCCATGGATGTTAACGGTGGAGCAAATATCCATCTGCAGCCTGTGGAGGACACTATGCTGGAGCAGGTAGATGACCAAAGTAGACTGGGACACCATGGGAGGCCCACACTGGAGAAGGCTCCTGTCAGGACCTGTAGTACTGTGGAGAGAGGGGACCATGCCACAGCAGGTTTTCTGGAAGGGTTTGTGACTCCATGGGGGACCCACACTGGAGCAGGCTGTTCTTGAAGGACTCCACCCTGTGGAAGGGACCCACACTAGAATAATTCATGAAGAACTATAGCCTGTGGGAAGGACCCAAGTTGAAGAAGTTCATGGAGGACTGTTACCCATGGGAGGGACCCCATGCTGGAGAAAAGGGAAGAGTGTGAGGGGGAAGGAGTGGCAGAGATGATGTGTTACAAACTCTGCAGCATTCATTCCACATCCTTTTGCACCGCTCAGGGGGAGGAAGTAAAGAAAAGTGGGAGTTAAGTTAAAACTGAGAGGAAGAGATGGGTGAGGGGAAGGTGTTTTTAAAATTTGTTTTTATTTCTCATGAACCCACTCTGCTTTAACTGGAAATAAATTGATTTTCCCAAGTTGAGTCTGTTTTGCCCATAAAAGTAACCAGTGAGTGATTCCTTCCTGTCATCTTGACCCATAAGCCTTTTTTCATATATTTTCTTTTGTCTTGTCCTGTGGAGGAAAGGAGTGATAGAGTGGCTTGGTGAACACTTAGCACCCAGCCAAGATCAAACCCACCACAAGAGCTTGCTCAGTAAGTTTTCCTCTGTTGATTATCATTCATGTGCATCGGTTCTTACGTTTGTATTTTAATGAATTACTATGAAACTGTTTCTGAAGCCAAATCAAAGTTACCATAGTACATTATTTGTATTCACACATATCATAATACATGCAGATTCCAGGAAGAATCTTAAAATCTTATAATGACCATATTAATGACAAGCAATTAGGAGCTGCATTACTTAAGATACCTAAAGTGTTGACTCTCATTAAAGCTAGAATGACCTTAGCTGAAAGATCAAGGTGATTTGATGTTTTTTCTTTCCAGAAAGTTGAGTATTTAAAAGTACTAAAGCATAATATTAGAGCAATATTAATAAAGTAGTGATTGGAATAGTGACAATAATAGTATCAATTGTATAGAAGAGGAACCAAACCTATTTAGAGTGTTAAAATCTCACACCCAGCCACAGCACAAGTGGGGAAAAAAAGACAAACCTTTAATCAGGAATTCAGTTGCCAGTTATTCCATTTCACAATCTTAATTATGAGGACAAAGTACCTAAAAAAGCATTAGTTATCTTTACAGAAGTTACTTTATAGAAAGGTATCATCTCCTGTTCCTTTTTTGCAGGATGTAATATGTTAAATCACTTGCAAAACAAAAAGACATGAGGATAACTATCTATTTCTTGCAAAAGACATAGAGAATCATTTGCACAAAACGAACCTGTACTTTTTCATTAGCTTGTCCTAATAAGCAAAGAACATTTCAGGTTTCCTCCATAGTATGAGCAAAACATCTTAGGCAGAAGAAAAATGTCATATGTCCTGTATCTCTTCTTCCACAGAGATACTGTTTTAGAAGATTCTTATTCAGCCACTATTTATGAGCTTCCTTTTTTGCCACATAGTACATAGTGTAAACTGATGGTCCATCTTTCCACAAGAACAGAAACAAACAAATAAAAAAGATGTAAACAGCAGCTGCAGGCACCAATGCACCTTTTCATTGAAGCATGATGCCTGATTCCAATTGAAAAACCTTAACTGGGGGAGAGCAAGAACCTTCCCATGATAGATCTTGGTTCAGAGAGAAAAACATTTTGTTTATCCTGAGATTTGATAAGGAAACCAATTAATTTAACCTACCTTTAGAGATCTAATTGAGAAGTCCAAGTTAAAAAAACCCACCTGCTGTTATCCAATCTCTGCTCTAGTGGAAATTGTCTTTTAGGGTTGAGTGTCTCCTTCCAGAGGGTTGCTACAACAGCAGTGCTCCTAACTTAGGCTTCTTGATTTACTTGAAGATGGTCAGAAAAATCCAGGAAAGTCTAAACCCATACTGAATTATGGGCTAGAAACATTTCACCAAGTTTTCAAACAGAATCAGAAATTCAATTTACAGGTCTGTGCTTGTAGAATAAGTGTAACAAGGGTAAAATGAGCTCATAATGTGAGGAAATTAATATTTTTCTTCAACTTATTTGCTCTTAGCAGTCCGACTGAGCTGCTGGGTAAAAAGTGTTGACATTTGCTAGTGTTGCTGAACCCATCCAAGCTAGGAAAGTGGGCTGCATTTTGTTCTCAAAGGACCGAAAAGTTAAGTTCCAACTCAACATATCTCTTTCACTGGTAATGCAGAAGGGATTGGCAGTTCAAAGTGAATTCCAGAATTGAAGTAAAATTCACAGAATCAAACTAAAATTCACATAATCAAATGATAGTATGCCTTAAATTGTGAACTGTGAGGAGGGCAGGCGTCTAAAAAGAATAAAGCCAATGGAGGTGCTCTGAGCACTCTTTTTACAAGTCTGGGGTAGAGGAAGTAAAATCTGAATTGATTTGTTTTGGTTTTACTAAAGTTTAAAAAAATTCTGGGAGAAATATAGAGAAAAAGAACAGCAGAGAGTTAAGATAGTAAGGTATAGATTGGATCAGCTTTAAGAAATACAGGTAACTATATTTTACTTCTGAATAGCCCTAAATTCTTTGACACAGACATCTCAATGAGAGTGTAAACTTCTTACTTAAGACATCAGTATTACATGTAAAAGTCTTCCTTCTCTTAGACTCCCTATGCTCTGAATTGTACTGTTCAGACAAAAAAAAACACTTTCCCTTTTTTACACTTCTAAAGAAAATCAGAGCTGTAAAGGAGTTTGAAGGAAAAATCAAACCTAATTGCATACCTGTTACAAAGTTTGAGTCATAGCAGCAATTAGCTGAAGAGAGTTGCCTTTCCACCTAGCCTACAGCTACCAATTTAAACAATAAACTATTTAAAATGTTGGTTACCTTATAAATGTAGTGTAATTACTTATTCTAAGGAAGATTCAATTTGGCATAAATACTAGGTACATAAGCTCAATCATGTTTGAATCTTGCTACTAATATTCATCATTCTTAATTCTCTTATGTGATATTGATGGTTACCACCATCGATTTACTTATCTAGCTAAACCATCTTGTGTGAATTACAATGTAAATCTTTAAAAGTAAGCTTCACAATGTAATACAAACTAAGAAGTGCAGCAAATCACTAAGATATTTTATTTTAAAAAGGAAGAAACAGTAGTCTTCAAAAGGTATAAAAAAGTTTTACGAAAAGTGACTGCACAAAATGGTGTCGTGAGATATCACCATTGTTTTCAGTGACTCCAGAGCAAATGTGCTTCTTTTGCAAAGAGGAAGATCGCTTTCTGTGTGCCTCTGTCCCTAACTCAGGCCTCTGAGACTCAATCACTAAGTGTTCTGCTGACTGCCCCGGGTCTTCAGAGAAACACCAGAACAATCCCGAAAACTTAAATTTGTGCTCCTGTGATACCTCCAGGTCCTTTGTCATTTTTGTTGGGAACAGGAAACAATTCTGTGGATGATGTGCAAAATTGGACAGAGGTGTCTCCTTGCTCTCATTTAGCAGTGTTGGCTCAGCAGGTCTAACAGGAGCAAAAAGCAGTGAAAAATGAATTTTCACAACTGAAGTGAGCAGCTGTAACTCAGAATATATCAAAGCAATGGCTTTCTTGAGTTAGAAGACATTTTTCCCACTGAGCCAACTTTGCCTATAAATCCATGCTGCTCCTGTTTTCTGCATTAGGAATGTGGAATTACACACGTGAGTGTGTGTAATAATAGCAATTAGGCATGTTTGCATGAATAACCATCATGAATAAACCTTGAAATCACACACATTTGAAACAGAAAGAACTTAACAAATCCTCTCTGCTGAGAACACACAATCAGTTTTAAATACCACATGTAGCTACATTAATTTCTCTTTTGTTTGTATTATGGTCACAGAAAATTAACTATGTGAAGCAGTATATATATGGTATATATGGTAATGTCATAATTACAATCCAAATAGCAATAAATAGAAGCATGTTAAAGTAACATTCATGGCTTAAATCACCAGTTTGTTCTATGTAATAGGGCAGGCAAAATAGTACGAAACAGAATCAATGAAAAGTACTGCGAATTACATATTACTTCTGGCAATTTTCTAACAGGTGTAGGCTAAGAACTGAAACCCAAGTGAACAGGACAATAAAGCAGATTTCATTTATATTTCTGTCTTCTTGGTCCTAGGCTACTCAAAGAGCTGGAAAGAGACTGGTGTAAGTAATAGCCTTGGGCTTTGTGGCATACAGTGGCCACCCAGTGCTATTGGAAATCCTTGCAGGGCTGTGGGTTGTTTTGCCACAGAGTTTACAGTTGTCTTCTACAAAGGCTTTTGCAAGAAAATCTTCTTAAAGCAGGAAAACAAGCCTTGAGGGCTCTATAACATCTGTGGCATTTTTATATGCTGTAAAGTAGATACAGAGAAGATGAGGGTTTCACACAAGTAGTCACTAAAAGATGTTTCAATCCTGTTAAACTATTGTTAATGTTTGTAAAGCATTTCTTTCCTTACCTATAGAAATAGTTAATCTTGAATTCTCTGTGAAGAAATTATTTTAATTTCATGAACATTTCTTCATAAAATTATAATGACCTAGAATTCAGACTTGAGGAACAATTGGCATTTTTCCCATTGAGGAAAAACTAAGCTCTTATTGCTAGAGGTTCCTAACATTATTTCTACTGGATCTTATCTACCAAATGGGTTAGCAGAGAGAGATCTTTATCTGTCTCCACAGGCAATTACTATCAACATTTTCTAGAGCTGATCTGTATAGTTCATTATTCACCATAACAGTTTAAGGCTTTGCATTTCATTTAGGTTGTTTCTTCTTCTTCCAGACAAATAATGAGCATTTTCTAATATCATAATTTCTTGCAGTAACTATATTAATGCATTTTCATAGCCCATCTGAACCATCTGCGTGGATGAATACTGCCTCCAAATAAAACTCTGCAACTGAAAAGGCTCACAGCTGTTGTCTATTCACCACTTGGGTTTCATTTTTACATGGCATATTTTTTCTGGTTAGCTACCACCTGAAAGGTGTTTTTGCTGATAAAAGGTGATAGAAGGTGTTGTGGGATTAGTTTACCATAGAAGAAAGGAAATAATTACTGCTAGGCTGTGTAAGGATACAGACTTTGCTGACAGAACAAGGTCCAGGAAAAGTAACATGAGACCTACAAAAACATGTTATTCCTCTGTGAAAGATTTCTGTTTACTCTAATTCTCAACACTGTTTGACTGATCAGAACTCTTTCCTGTTGATAGAAATCCTGCGTAAATTACAGTTACCACCATCTGCATTAATTAATGTAAGAACAGAAGCAATTCTTTTGAAGACTACAAAGGTCAGTTTAGTCCTAGTTCTCTTCTTTGAAAAGACATTTTCTGAATGTAAAAGATTAAGCCAAAGTAACCTTAGTGATCTCAAGAGAAAGCAGCAAATGAATTGAAACATGAGCAAAGGTATTATGGCTCCCAGTTCAACATTTTTGCCTTTTCTGGTGTACATGTAGATGACTGTGCACAACTGATGCCAAACACAAGAGATTTAAAAGCTTCCACTGACATGCAATTTTTTTGAAAGACCTTTTGAAGGTTTGCAGGGGGATGGGAAAAGATAATTTTTACAATTAATATTTTCTTACGTGGAATGTAAAATCACTTTATCCCCAAACCTATTGCTATGTTTGCAGAGCAGATTTTTGCACTTTTGTGTTTTATATCTTTTCCATTTTTTCATTCACTGTCAATGTCTTCTAGCCACTTTTAAATAACGTCTTGAGGAAGGCATTTTTGACTTTGGCAGATAGCTCTTCCACTGTCTGCTCCATATGGGTGCTCCAGACACAAAGGAAGGACAAACCAAGCCTTCAGGAAAGCAGGAAAACCCCAGCTTACTCAAGTAACTGAAGTTCCACTACTAAGTCAGACCCAATTTTTTCTATTGCTCTCATAGAGAGTGTGAGAGAAGCACAGTTCCCTAAAACTTCAGTAAGAAAAAGTTCCAAATGGAGAAAAAGTTAGTAAGGTAGATCTCCCTGTCTTCCTTACATTTAAGTTTCTAGAATAACTCACAATAGAAAATCATGTGCAAAGTCCTGGTCTGTCTTCAGGCTGTATCTGCTGCTATCTTGCTTGAAAATATCTAAGAAAACAAATATTGCACAGTAGTCTGAGCAAAATCTGACTGTCATCAACAGCAATGAAACATAAAGTGATTTCTAAACATCTCTCAGATTGTAACTGTTCAGAAGATCATCAGATGAACCATTGCCTTTCCTAAGGGAAATTCCACTTCTCTTCCAGCTAGAAACATACCTTTCTTGGGCTGTCTTTATTTTAGTGCACTTGCAGTTAGTTATTCAGAGGCATTCAGTCAATATTCAATGCAACTTCAGCCTCTATATACTCTGAAGACATGTACAGTACCATTTACATTTAATTCATGTTCTTTTGTATTCCTACTGATACAGTATTTTTCTTATGTGGTTGGGAATGCGTTTTCAACCAGCTGTGGTTATGGTAGATAAGTAAATCTCAGAAGCCCTCTGCCAGAAAATTAAACAGGAGGAATAGAAAGATAAACTTAGTCCAAATGTACCAGAGGTTATAAATACCCTGAGAGAAATGGAGTGCAGAAAGACTCTTAAATCCAAGCCTTAATTTCATAAGGCCCTTCTTGAGTGATTAAGTTTCAGCATTGTACTTGCATATTTTTTTCTAATTACTATTATAAGACACAACACAAAACTGTCATGAATCATCATATTCATTGACTATTGTCTGCCAGAGAAGAGTACCAGATGCTTCAGAAGAAGGGACAAGAAATCTGAACAGTAGAGTAACTTATTTAGCTTGTACTTTTGAGACCATATTTTGAAATCATATGATAAATTTTCTTATTTTCTTATCTTTTTAAAGTCCTTCCAAACTCTCAGCATCTATAGTATTTTGTTACTGGCTTCCAGTGATGCACTATTGCTTTCAATAACATCTCATTTAATCAGGCTTAGGAGTGTTGCCTTTCAGCCTCACTGAATGTCCCTTTAGTGGAACATGTAAGAAAACTTCAAGAGAGAAAGAAAATGTATCTTCTTTACAAAGTTTAGCTCTATGGCTTCTCAATTTATGTATTTTCTAGAGGAAACAGACTCAATCTTTAAAATTTCTCATCCTGAAAGCCTTTTTGCCTCTAGTCAGGCACTAGTGACCTTTAGATAAACAAAAGCTGATAAATTTTCAGATAGTTACTGTAGTTTTGTTCTTGCTCTAGGTGGATAACATTTCAGACCAACAAGTAATTACAGAAAGAGGAGAAAAAAGCCAACTTCTGTTTATTTTTATTTAGCCAGGAACTGGCATTACTTGGTGAAGAAAGTGAGGAGAATAAAAGTAACTTTTATTTTTCCCTCAAAGAGGGAATTATAAAGGGCAAAATAAAGTCTTCCCTGATGAACAAGAAGAATTGATCAACAAAGAAGCTTGGTTATTTGAGGGGAAAAATTGCTGAACATAGGAAAAAATCAACTAAAATCACAGGACAATGTTTTCCAGCTGGTGAGGTACTTTATTAAAAGAGGCTCAGGCAGGAACTGGATTGGGAAAGGTAAAAAGAAAGAAAAGATAGTGTAACAACTCCCTGAAATGATGAGGAAGGAGCAACAGTGGTTTTGGAGCCAGACTGGAAGGCAGGAATGGGGATGAGGTATAGTGAGAACACCACTATGGCAGTGGGAAATCACCCTGCAATGTGTTTATGTCCAAAATCAGGCCCTGTTATTCTCTTGGACTTTCTGCTATCATTTTCTTCAATACATTGATATAATATTATTTTGATATTGCATTGCTTCAAACTCACTATGCAAAGGCAAACCCTCAGAAGGTACAGCAGTCAGCTTCTAAGAACCACAAGAAGGAAAAGAAGAAAAAGAACATTAAAAGAAGATCTTGAAGATTTGAAACAGTAAGGCTGGCAATTTTCTTGAGCTGTGTCCCAGGGTACCTACTGAAAGATGTGCAAAGCAAAAGAAACAGACAGTATTTCAATGAGAAAATATCACTGAAGGGATCAGAGACACAGGAACTGTGTTGAAAGGTAGTGCTCCATAGATAAGCTTGATGCAAAGCCAGGAACTAGCATCAAATGTCAGCGGTGGAGGGATTGTACATGTGTGAAGAATAGACAGAGCCATGGCAGATTGAATTTAGGCATAATAAAACTAAAATGAGTAAAACCAGAATAAACCAGGGAAACCCAGAACTGACTCATTGCTGTTTACAGTTAGCAAAGAGAGACAAGAGGTACTTCTACTGAGATTTTAGGGGAATGGTAGGGTGGGGTGGGGCTTGAGGAGGTATTCCTTCTCATCAATTGTGACATAAGTGCCACAGGGCTTTGTCCATTGACAATTAAGAAGTCCATGTAGTCATTCATTTGGAAAAATTATTACCATTTCTTTCTCTTTTTTTCTGCTCCAAAGAGAGAATTTATTATTGGTTGCACATTGCTTTAATCCATGTAATTCTCAGGGCTTTCCCTTTGCAGCCCTTCATGTGCAACATTATAGTCAACTTCTCCTGTTAACACATCCCACCTACATATCCCTAGTTGCTGTGGCATTACCTTTAGCCCTTTTTTTCCAGCATTTGAAATGGACTTCCTTTCATTCATCCTTTGCCATTCCTTCAACCCTAAATTTTGATTTATAAACCTGAGCTAGGGATGAAACAGAGCTTTGTAGGTAGCACCAGTAAAAAACGTAGTCTTTTAAACAGCCATTAAGTATTTCCCCATAACTTGTATGTCCAAACCTTATTAGCTCTCCCCAATCCACTCCAGTCATCTCTGCTGGCATAACAGGGAAGAAAAAACTATAAAATTACTTTGGAAAATGTATTTGGGAAACACCTGATGCACTGGAGAAAGCACACAGAAGGAATGCTCATCTAGGGACACCCCTATCACTTCTCTTCCTGTCTGACCATTAGGGAAATGTTTCCTTTCCTATTTTCTCTCATTTCTGTTTTTACTTTTCCATTAGAGGTAATGCATGCCACCAACTGTGGACCACAAAAAACCAAACCAACCAACCAACCAACGAAACAAATCAAAAGACAAACTGAAACTTTTTATATCTTTTTTTTATCATCCTGTGTGAAACTATATCCTGATGGGAGACATTCCATCCATTCATAATGTATTACCTTGCCAAGAAATCTTTAAAACACTTTTCTGCATTAAATGTATGAATTCCCCTAAAAGAGAAGACAGCAAACATTGTCCCTTAGCTTAATACTGGTAAAGCAATTACACAGCAATAAGCTATAAGTTACAATTAAATTTGAGCTCATCTTTAGGTTGAGAAGTATTGCATTTTCTGTGTGAAAAAGAGTGAAATAAATATTCACTTAACTGTCAAAACATTTGTGAAATTTGATCTGTTTAAAAGATCATGTCAATATTTGAATCTAGTTGGGGGAAAATCTCAGGATTAAGTCACTTGTTTTGGTCAGATGGCTAACGGTAATTAGATCTTCAGAAATCCCCTGGTACCCTGCTTAAAAACTTTTGAAAAGTTGGTAGTTATCTTAAACAGTCCCTGACACTTAAACTGATTGCTAACTTTACCATGCATTATAGAGACATGGCAAATTTACAGTGGATGTACTGTACAAATATTTTTTAATTAATCCTCACAAGATATCCCACAAGATGCATTAGTGACTCTATTACTTCTATTGACATTTTCTGGTGAATTTATGGCAGTTGTTCAGGTCTTCCAGAGTCACACCTACACTTTGAGGTCCATGCTCAGTCTTTCTTCTTGCATTTCTAGCCAAGTTTACCCCTGAGATGATCCCATAGATACAATAAGCTATTTACTTGGAAAACTATGGATGTATAATTTAGAATGAGCTGGCTGGTTTCTCAGTTGTCTATTTACTGACTGATAGGGACCAAGCTCTGAAGAGCCCCTGCCTCAAAGACACCAAATACTCAGTATACGTGTTCGATCTCTTTTATTTTTTTTTAATGCCTTTGCAACACCTGCCTATTCTGTGAAAGCTGCTCTCAGAATAGAACCAGACCTAACTGTGTCGTCCTTAATTTGTTCTCTCATAATTTTAAAGCAATGAAAATAGAATATAACAATTGAATATTTTTGAAATAATGGGCTCATCTACCAGTTGGGCAAGACAGAAATGTGCTGCAAACAGCTCAATTCAATTACTCAATTCTTATTTTTTGTATATTAATTAATTCAGAAGCAAGAACCAAGACAAAACCAAAGGAAAACAAATCAGATGATCTCATAGCCTCACAAGCTCTTGCTCTTGCTTCATCTCCAGGGCATCTTGGCTGACCCTTCACAACAGCTTGCTCCTCTTCCCCGCATTTTTATGTCTTCCTTCTGTTAGAAGGAAAGGAGAGGAGAGAAAAAACTGCCTGGCCAGCATTAAAAATCCCATCTTTGCTGATGTGAAGGATGGGATTAATTTGACCAGAAGGAAATGTCTATAATAGAGAGACCTACATATCATCTAGTCACCTAAGCTCTCTCTGGTAAATGGAAAGAAACTGGCACTTTCAGGACAAAATTAATCTCATCCCCATGTAGATATTTAAACTAGGTCATATGAATCATACCTTAGAAGAGACAGTTCCTCTCTACTGACACTAAAGGGAGCCTGAAATCACTAGATATAGATGTTTACATCGGTTATGTCTGAAGTTAAGTGAGCTGAATGCCACCTGTGTTCTTTAAATTGCTTTCTTTCTTTAGAGGCAAAATGCCTTACATTCACTTTCAGGTTACACATGTGGCTAGAAAACAGCATGTGGCCTTCATGTCCCCATTTTTAAGAACTCAAACCCTACAAAAGATGCATGAAGGTATCATGTGATTCACTACAAAAGCAGGTTTTCCTAAGAAATTAATAACTTCTGAAAAGCACACAGGAAGAAGCATGTATGAAAGTACTGAACAGCACTATCATACCTTCTCTGTAACAATTCCTGTTCTTCATGGATCATCTAGTAAAAATGAAATCATCTTTCAAAGTCTTAACATCTCCCTTTTCTAAAAGAACTATGTTGTGTGATTTAATTTCTAATAAAATGATACTTCATATAATGTCTAGTCGCTGAGTTGTTAGCCATTATCATAGCCATGATAACCTAAGGATATAAATGAGACCAAAGAACATTGTGTAGCCAGAATCACATCCATGTTCTCCAGCTACTTGAGATGGTCCAATACAAGAAACCATCTCTTCAACACAATCTTTGTTTCACTCACAGTTTATTCACATTTCCATTTTAATTGAGAGATTCCTAATTTGCAAGATCAACCCTTCAAGAGTTCCTGACTTTCACTTAGTGCTCAGCCATAGATAGATTTCTAAATAGGGACTTAAAACTAGGACTGCATTTAAAAAGATTCATCCCTAGCAATTTCTTTTAGTTGGTTCAGTGCTAGTTATGGCTGATTTCTAAAAAGCACTTAGCATGGAGTTGTTGATAAAATATATATTAGTTTATGAAAGAAAGAAATACACATGGTATCAGGTTAATAGAAAACAGATCCTGTCAAGTTAACTAGTATGCTATCTTTTTTCAATGGGATTACAAATTTGGCTGACAATGGTAACAATATTGATATAATATACTCAGACTTCTGTAAATCATTTGACATGGTGCTGCATGACATTTTATTAAAAACAAAATGAAAATGGCACACATTAAATGGATTAAAAAGTGTCTAACTGACAGGATTCAGAATGTAATTACAAATGGGACAGTTGATCAGCTGTGTTCAGTGGGATCCTCAGGGGCTGATCCTGGCTTTAGGCTTTTCAAATGTTGATCAGTGTGGGAGAAAACTCAGTCACTTATTATTGACCAGATTTAGCAATGACAGGAAAAAAGTGATTGTGGTGAACGGTGCAGAAGACAGGTCACTGATAGAGATGAATTTATTTTTTAACACAGAAAGTAATAAAGTCCTAACTCTGGGAATAAAGAAAACAACTCTTCCTATGGGCACTTTCCAGAGAAGGCTGCTGTTAAGCAGAGACCAATCCTGCTAGGTACAGAGCAGAATGCAAACTCTCAGTACAGCAATGGAGTTAAAGGAGCCAGCATAACCCTGGATATACACATGGTATCTTTAGTGGGAACTAGGATATTTATTAGTTTTGCATGGGGTTGCAACTACTCTGAGGCTGTGTGCAGCTGTGGCATGCACATATCAGGAGGCCTGCTGTGAAACTGGAGAGAGCTCAAAGACAAGTCATGAGAAGGATGAGAGCTCTGGCAATCTTGCTTTGCAGTAAAAGAGGCCAAGAGTTTGTTTATTTACTTAATCAAAGAGATGATTAGGTGATGCTTTCACCACAGCCTAGAACTATTCACAGAGAGAACAACCCTTTGCAGTGGACTCCTCAGTCCAGCAGATTAAGATGTTCCAAAAAAAATAAAAGCGGATCAAAAGCTGGAAGATGAGACTAGATCTATTCAGACTAGAAATATGGCACACACCTTCAACAGATCAATTAACACTTGGAATAATACATTTGTAAAGGTTGTGAGAGGTTCTCCCACATCAGAAATTATTCAATAGAAACAGAATGTTTTCTGAAAGGTATGGCAGGTGTCAGGAGATGTATCCTACTTCCAACAATTCATGGCACTTTTACAGTCTGTGTTGAGAGACCAGATTAACTATGATTGCTCTAAGTTGAAAACTTGGCCATTTAGTTTTGTTTGCAAATGAAAACTGAAGTTTTGAAAACAAATCTGGAGAAGGCTGATAATCCTGCCCCAAATACCTGCAAATATGTGTAAAGTATCTACGATATTTTTCTTCATCTGTCCTGCAACTTGGCTGAAAATGCTTTTCTTCTACTTCTCAGTCAATCCTCCTTTTCTAAGGTTTTAATGACTGTGCTATCAAAGACAGGCAAGCCTTTCCAATTATTTCTCTGCAGATTCCTATTTGAAATTTGAGAGGTTTACCTCTTATGTGAAAGTGAGACTAAACCAAAAAATAATTGTGCCAGGTCTCTTTGGTTTCTTTTTATGGGATTCAGATTTTGTTTTACTCATTTTCCAGAAGAAGTCTGGAAGCTACTCAGTTACCAGGAGAATTACAGTACTTCAAATGTTCAGATCTGTCTGGAGCAAGGGAAAAATCAGTCACCTCCTCTTCCTCTGAGAAAACAGTGATGACTATGCTTTTAATAATGTTTTTTTTTTTCATTCTGTACCTTCTGTGTTAGTCATTAATCTGTAGCTATCATTTGTTATTTTGGCATGGGGACACAGGTGGAATGCAGACTGACCAAATGTATTCCAGAGTTCATTTCTGTGGTGTGTCCTCACAACTGGGAAGATATACTGGGGGATATTTGGAATCTTCCTTTGCATCTTTACTTTCAAAAGACACTTTCTTCAACTCCCACTGTCTGTAAGGATATCAGGAAAGGAAGGAGGTGGAGGCTTCCCCCTCCAAAAACAGGCCCAAGCAGTTCATACATTCATCCCATGCCAAAACTATGGAGCCTGGATAGGAACAACACATCTCAGCATGTCCATGGTATATAAACAACCAATAGCAGTACCATTAAAAGAGGATACATCTGTGAAAGCTAGCACTGGAAAAAGCAACATGCCACTCAAACACAGACACAGCGTATCTTTTTTCAGCTTGGTATGAGCAAATGGAATGGGAGAAATAGATAAAGCTAGAAATGAATGTAGATAGAGGCTAGCCATGAGAGATTGTTGGGCAGCTTTAATTGCAGCAAACTATTATCAACGCCATCCATCACTGATTAATGGTCTTCTGCACTTCTCCACATCCAGGTGATAGGAGTCACAGAGTTTCCCAAGAGAAAAAAACAACTTACTTTTGCCTGGATTCATCGCACATTCCTCAATATTTTGTAGGCAGCATTGTTCTCAGGATAGTTGATCTAATTTCTCTGCAATCTCATAAAAATCACACAAACATTGTCAACTTATGTGCAGAGGGCAAGCCTATCAGCAGTGATTTAACGGGAGAGAATTTAACGTTTTGTCATTTTTATGTAAACAGAAAGTTGTCACATATAGTCATGATATTATATTCTAGTTACTTGCACATATTAAAAACCCAACAATTTTAAATTATTTTACAGTCCTAGATCTTTACAGTTCTCCTCTAACAAAAAGACCAATTATATATCTCTGATAAGAATAGCTCATCAGATAAGCTCTAATGAGCCCACATTAAAATGGGAGACAAAATAGAATTTAAATAATTTAGGGGTTTTTTTTGTACTAGTATATATTCTGAAATTTCTGAATAAAGAAAATAGTGCTTAGCTTCTGTATCTTCCAAGAACTATTTTTGTGACTAACTCTTTTAACTTTAGATAAGTACCCCTTGTCCTCATAGTATAATATTCATATTTGCTTAGTGTTCAGGAAGAATTCTTCGTAGTGGATTTAATTTCTTATATTGTGTTTGTCATCTTAGTATCTCTATACTTATTCACAAATTTATAATGGCCTTTAAGGGAATATTATTCAGGTCTATGGGTTAAATATAGTCCCAGTATTATTATATCTATAAAACCAGAGCTGCTGCTGTGTTATTAATCTATTCTAATTACCACTTTCATTCATAACTTGTTATGGTCATGTATTGAAAATCAACACTTGCAGCTGGGCGGAGTGTTAAAGTACGTACTTAGATATTTTAAATGCTTATGAATCTGGCCAAGTTTGATTTCAGAAGTGGAAAAATCAATCTTCAGGATTCAAATAATGTACTTCTTATTCAGACAGAACTACTTTTTGAACTGCATGAGACTGGATTCATATCTCTTGTTTATCAGAAGTCCTATTAACATCACTGGTGTGATTGCAAAAACTAGGCCACAAATGAGAACAACTGTGAAGCATCAGAGTAGGCAGTAGCAATATATTTTAGTAAAAGGTACAGCAAGCTACCAAAAGAAAGAAATGTTGTGGTAATACTACTGTCGTAATATTGAGAGAGCTTTCTTTGTAGAAGCTGGGCCAAGAGACCACTAACCCCTTTTTGCAATGGATTATCTAAAATTCCATCTTTATTTAATGGAAGGATGACAGCAATACAAACAACTCAGCTGTTTTTAGCTCTAAAGGTTAGACGCAGCACTTGTTAAACAAATCTGTTATAAAGTTCAAGGTCTTGCTTATTTTTTAGCCTAAGCAAATTTGATAAACAGATGACATGATATATTACAGAAATGCAACTAGATATTCAGAATTTACATAATATTATCCTCTTCCTTGTTCCCAAATCTCTCAGGATAGGTATTCCACACCAACATCTTTTGCTTTCTCGTACAAAGCTATATTTTGCCTTGGTGTCCTACAATAGTAGAGGAACTGTGCTTTGACCTGCCACTTGTATTGTAGTCATGACTATGCAGTTATGAGTAAAGTAAGTCAGACTGTCAGACGTAATCAGAATTAAAAAGAGGATTGAACTCAAATAAAACCTACCCCTGAGTCTATTCTTAATTACATTAGAAAAAGTGAGAAAACTATTTTTCCTGCTTACTCCTTTTAAAATGTTATATCAAAGCCATTCATGTGACTTCTGAAGTGTTCCTCACTTAAGAGAAAGGTGCTAGATAATGGTGCATGATAGAACATTTAAAGGAGAAAAACAAGCATAGGAAACCAGGGAAAAGTCTGTGAGATCTGGGAGTTCGAATTCTTACATGTTTATCCTCTGTAAGACTATAGAAGAACATATTTTGGCAATACAGGCCCAAGTCTGAAAGATCCATAAATTATTTTCTTTTGCAAGACCAGAACAATTCTTGGTATAGGTGGTGAAACATGTGATATGCACAATTTAATTATGTAGCTGCATCATTAACACATACTGCAACAGGGAAAGGGTTACATCTGTGTGTAAAAACATAGAAGTCAGCAGCTCGTTTGTCATTTGTGATGTTTTGCAGCTTTTGGCAATTAAACTTTTTGCTACTTGTTACTATGATTCTTCGGCCTTTATTGCTTAATCTGCAACTTATATTGCAATTGGAAATGTCTAGGTTAAAATAATTACTTACAGTTTTGAAATATGGGTAGAACAAGAGGATGAACAGAGAAAGATAAAGTGATAGAAGTATGCTAGCTCCTAGCACCTTCCATGGCCCCTTAGGCTGTACTCCATTCCTACTCCAACAGGACCTCTGCATCATCGGAGATCCTTAAACATCAACAATGCATAGGTCAAAACTTCAGCCATAAATCACTTCATGGTTTCTGTTTGACACAGGGTAGCATAATCTTTCAGCTGAAGCACAAGAGATGAAAGAGTTCATGTGTAGAAAACTATTACCACGACAGTGACCTAAAGTTAGTAGTCAGAACAGAAAAAAGACTCTTAGTTAACCTAGTGTTCAGGTAGGATCTCAGTTCTGTGAGGTGCCAAGTGTACCCATTAACATGAAGACAGCCTTAAACTCCTGCTGAAGTAACTCTGAACCTCCTGGGAAGTCTTTGGCACTTCAAAGCCTTAGGATCTGAATTCATAACAAAAACTCCCTGATCTTTACATGAAGCTTTGATGAACCCAAAACCAGTGCTGTCTGCTGCTGAGAATGAGGTGTTTCGAGGTGAGAGACCCTAGTGCTCACACCAAGTCCCATGCTAAAGTACAAATGAAAGACATCAGCTCTGCTACCCAAATTTTCAGAAGCACCAGCTGTGTCTCCAGTAAGACCCTCAAACTGTCAGCCAGAAATAGCAGCCCATATTAACAGTAAATTCCGTCAGAACTACACATAGAGTTTCAACATCAAGGGAAGAGGAAGGCAAAACTCCTACAAACTTCTAAGAAAAGCAGGCACTACTCTATAAAAGTTTTTTAAGCTTAGCTTAGATTATGGAACCTAAATATTTGCAGTGTTTCCCATAGTTTTACGAGAAATATTGCTAATACTGAGCGGATTAAAAATACTCATATAAGCCAAGAATAGAAAGTTTTTAATGGCAACCTCTAAAAATATCTTGCATATAAATACAGAAAGTATTTTCAATACACAGTGGACACAATTAAAGCTGCAAACTTTTGACACTGAGCAGCCCCCTGCCATAGTTAGCCTGTGCTCTTGAGACTTACTCATGCTGAAAACACAATATATTTAACTACTGCATATAGGAGGAGTCCACTTCTTCAGACACACTGCATATTTCCACATGAGCGCTTCTGATCTTGGAGGCACTTCTTTTGGATTTTCATTCTCTGACTTCTGTGCTCACTTATAGTATCTTCTACCGAGGTTCAAAATTGTGCATACATGAGAGAGCAAGAAGATCATTCAAAAATGTAGAATTTTAGTAACACTGTGTCTAGTAAACAGACATTAATAAGCAATAGTTATGTTATATTTTCTTTCCTTTTTTTTTTTTTTCAATTCAAGCTGAATTTCACTTCAAAAATTTAGGTCTAGAGAAACGCTGTCTCAAAAGGCTATTTTGTTCATAACGTCTCAGACATCTTTTTGCCTTTTTTAACCATTGAATTTGGTTTTGCTCAGGCAGTAAGAAATAATTATTCACATAGACAGGTATGCGTTCATAGTACTATTCTTTAGTCAGCTATAAAAATAGACTTTGATTAAGAGTGCATAGGGTAGACCTCTTTTTTTCTTTTTATAAACCTGCATATGCCAACCATGTTCACTTGGGCAGTTTCAGAGAGATTGTCAATCAAGAAGCAAGAGTCCTACCTTGAACCTGAAAAATCTGCTGTCTCTAAAGCCATAAACTGCAGTTGCCATCAGAAACAGACCCAATTGCTTTTCTTTTTCGCTTTCCAGGGCAAGCAAATCTATTTCCAGTTACAGCCTGTACTTATAGTTTAATTCTATCTTATGACTTAAAGACTAAAATATTTGAGAACCACTAAGATTTTTCCACCCATTTAATAGGGGGAAAATACAAAACTCAAAACAGATGTTTTATAATATATTTCATTTATTTTGGCCACCCATAAAGCTGTGTATGATGTTAGTGCCAATCAACTTAAAAGCAACAAAGTTCTGCAGAAGCACTATGTAATACATTTTAGAATGACAAGGAATGGGGAACACCTCTCAATAAACTCATATTTATTAAGCAATTTTCTATGTCAGCAAAAGAAATTAGGAATTATTGAAGAAGCAGGTGACACTGCCATACTTTGGCTATTTCTGTGGGGATTTGCAAGGCTTATGCAGTTTTTAAATGTTATTGTACCCCATTGTGTAGCTTGAAAAGCTGATGATCAATCTATATATTGAAAGTTGATGAGTTTGTTGAGATTAGAATGACCAAAGATAGCATCCTTAGAACAGTATCATATAAATAATAGTTACTGTATATCAAATAATTATTCTAGAGATACTTTACAGTTGAAAAAGTTCCAACAAAATAAGACTAATCTTATCCTAACAATCGTCAGACTTGGGTTAGTACAAATCTTTAACTTTTTTCTGTGTTTATGAATGGAAACAAAGACATTTCAAAAGTTAAACCCATGAGACTCCTAACAGTTGCTATGGTACATACTGATAAGATATCTTGTGGAAATTACAGTAAAATTAGTCATATTGAAATTTTTCCTGTACCTGTTACTATTTGGACTGAGAAATTATTTCTCAGTAACAGACCCACTTTAACGGAACACTTCCAGCACAGTACTGCAGGCTGAGGGACAAAATGAGCAATAAAGAATAGTTGGTCTCAAAACATTGCTTTATTGACAATTTAATAGTAGAATACAGGGAATATAATGTGGATATAATTTACTAACCTGCCAAAAACATTATAGAGAAAGCATAAGAAAAGGACAATGGATGTATCTTAGGAAGACAGAACATCATTAGAAGTTTTAACTTGTATTTTTTGGCTTGTTATTCACATATTCAAAAGAAATATATTTTTTCACCTTTCTCGTCAGAAGTGGCACAGAAAGTGAATTGTAAAAGTTAATTAGAAAGTAATAAATTGTGAAAGCTTAGCAATTCAGTGCAGCCATCAGCAATACAGACTTTAACCACACACAGAGGAGCAGACTTAGAATGTGAGATTTTAATGCAAAATACTTTTTTAATGAAAAATACTTTTTTAATGAAATGGCTAAAAAATATTTTGACCTAATAAATAAATATGAAGTTCATTATTATCAAACCAAGTGCAAATACAGAAAACTCACTTTAATTCAGAGAAATGCATAAAGCAGTTTGAAAGCAAAATATCCTTTATGATTATTTCTCCAGGTAAAACAGTTCTATGATTATCCAGCATTTGCCAGTGCTTTCCTTCCCAGACAGACACACTCATTTGAACTTGGAAAAGACAGAATGCCAAAAGTACCTCCCCAATATGTTGACTAAGGACTGTAATTCATTTAAATTATGCAACTGGATTCCCACAGCTGGTCCACTGCTTGGCTTAGAGCTCAGTTCAATGCCAGTGATCCTGTCTGCTAATATTGTCCTACTTGGAGGGAAGGTAATATATCCAGCAACTTATATTGAAGTTCTGACACTAATTAACACAGCAAGCAAATGTTGACAAGAGTGACAAATGCTGGTTAATAGTTACTGTGAGAACAGTGCTGCCAGCTGGCATTTGTAGCATTTTGCAGTAATAATCCCTTGTTTATTTCTCAGGACATTGCTTCTAATTTGTTTGTATACATTTTATTTCAGGTTAGAAACAAATCAGCACAAAAAACTAACCCAGATAACAGCAGCAAGACCCCTGATTTTCAGACAAGTAATCAACAAGAAAGCATGCAGGCAGCATCACTTGGAGGATGCATGGGGACTAGAGTATAGGAATTCTTAACCTATATAAAGCTATGTAGCCTTGCACAAACAGCCTTTGGCATCTTGTTTTTGGCCTACCTGGACAGTAGCAAAACATGTCTATCAGACTATACAAGCCCAGAACCTGAACTGAAAGCAGTTAAAAACTGAAGGTCGTTAAGCTGCAAAATTAAAACATGCTTCTATGCTTTAGCTACACAGACAACGATAAAACAAAGCCTGCACAACCACCTGTAATAATACGCCTTTTCAGCTAGCAATTCCAAAGTACTCAGCAACACAAGGTAGACATTTTCTGCAGCTGGTTTTACATGTACATTCCTGCCAAATTGTTGTCTCGTCTCCTCTTACCTTCACATTAGTCCGGAGTGCACAGTAACATGCAAAAAACATTGCAGTAAACAAGGAGCATATGGACCAGTATTCAGCGTCTCTGCTCTGCACAAACGGTACACACACGATCCCGAGCATGTGCTACTAAGGAGCATCCGTTCCCTCTGTCAGTTTGAAAATGCATTGATCTCTGTTTTTCTGACTACAGAAAGACATGTCTTGAAGGCACTGAGTGAAAGCTACATATCACTTCATCGACTATATATAGAAATATGCCCAGTAATTTCAATTAGCAGAGAATTCAGCATCTGAAACTTGGACCTCAGTTGCTTTTCCTTCCAGCATTTTAAATTCAGGGGGGAAAAAGGAGGGGGAACTCACCCAGAGGGGAAAGGTGAGGAATTAAAATGTAAGCAGCGAGTTGCTTATATTTCCCCCTGGCTTTGATGTTTTTCTTTTCAGTATTTTACAATGCTATATGTGGAAAAATGAAGCAAGCTTTTTCTTCCAATTCTCAAATTTACTGTAGATTCTACACCGTTTCTATCTGCTCCTGTTAAAGATGCAGCATCCCTTTTAACAGAGGCAACGTCATCAATCATGACAGATTCAACATGTTCTACTTACAAATACAGTCTTTGATTAAGGACAATGGCTGTCTGGCTTATTAATGTTTCCTCAATGCAAGTTCAGTCCCCTGTGCTAATCTATTTTTAAATAAGAAGTCCCACCTACTCCTTCACTCTCATTTAATAAAAATGCAGCAGACTAGTTCTAAAGATCCTCAATTGCATTGTGCTCCTAACTCAGACACTGGACATCATTTTCAAACTGTTTTCTTGCTTGCTGGGATTAGAAACCCAGAAAGAAATTAAAATGAAAGCAGAAAAATCCTGAAGAAGGCTGTGCGCTCACATTTGTAACTACATATTCTGAATTCAAACTGCTCAAATATCTTCCAGAAGGAGGGAACTCAGAATCTAGCCAGAAGGCAAAGCTTTAATTCACAAGCACAAAAATAAGATCAAACCACTTATTTCACTCCTGTCAACTGCTGGGATGCTGCAAATTAACTGATTGTTTACTAGACTGCAGGGACACAAAGTCAAAGACTCAACTCTTTGTTTACAGCAACGGGAACCACCGATATTCATGCTGAAGCAGTCTTCAGAAATAAAACCAGAAAAAAGCTTTTCTTTTTTTTTTTTTTCTCACTGCAGCAGATACTGTGGGAGGCAAAGAGTGAAAAAAGCTTTACTACCTCCTTCTCTATCAGCACAGAGCAATTTGTGTAGGATAACCATAACTTAATAGAAATATCTGCAGTGACTTTTAGTATTTCTTTAAATAATGCTTTACATAAACCCCCTTGGAAATCTGCAGAAATACTGAAGTCCTATCAAAGTCAGTGGGTATCTTTCTGTGGGCAATGAGGTGAAGAAGCTTAAACAGAAGGACGTGCATTTAAAGAAGAAAAAAAGGGGGAGGGGAAAAGACAGCAGGGTTTTTTTCCAACATCTTCCTAAAGACAAGCTCTCAGAAACTGTCGTCAACTCCAAGCGAACAGCTATTTTTAGCCTGTCATTGTTTGTGCCTTTTTTTAGGAATGAAAAAGGCAGTCGTGTTTAAAGCAGATATTGCTCTACAGTGTATCCTAAGAGAGATAATTAATTTGATCCCCAGCTCCATCTGTCACACAGATTAAGTAATTAGAAATCACAACCTTCTTTGGCACAAGCAATGACTTCCAGAAAAGAGGTGAACCCTGTTCTTAAACCTAGTTCTACAATTTTTATTAATCATGAAACTGGGGTCTAGATGCCATAACTCATAAAGCTGGGATATCCCAAAGTTACGTTAGTTCAGACTTTGGCTGTAGCAATGCCCATCAAATAAGCTAGTACATAGTAACGTGTTGCTTGGCAAAAGCATGCAGAATTAACTGTTGGTATTTTTCTGACACTCTTCAAGTGAATAGAAAAGGAATAGAATTGTGGTTTATTTTTCACTACAGTACTTTAATAATTAAAATTAAGCATCTTAGTCATAGAAAAAATATCACAGATCTTGAGGAATTCTGATCCACCAGAGAAGTGGAATTCAAAAAGCAAAGATGAATAGATGCACAGCCTGGAACAGTGAGGCAAAGCTCAAGCAATCATGTAGCTGCATATGAAAACCAAATTCAGGTCTCCTTTCTGCCAAAGGAATTACACAAGGTTTCAGTCAGCAAAGTCTTAGAAAAAACTTTCTTCAGGATCCTAAAAAGTTAATGTTTTTGGTTTTAGGCAAACAAACCCAGCTTGTAGAAAATAGGATCTCACAAAAAGATAGCAGGGCTGCATAACCATATGATTCCTAAGTAATCACCTGTATAATATATATCTGAGGCTCATTTAGGAAAACAGGAAGTAATGAGGTCCCAAAGACTTCACTCAGAAAACCTCGCATGACTCCTGGGTGTCTAGGAGGGAAAGTCACCTAGGAAATTACAGACCCTGACCCTCATAAAACTGGAGAATGAAAAGGCGAGACACCTATCCATGTGGCAGATGCCTCCTATAATAACTGTGCGCCATTTGAGACTTTGATGGAAAATTGAAACCTCTGTACCAGCCAACAAGGTATTACTCTGATAGCAGATCAACCTAACTCATTTTGCAGGGGCTACTTCAGGGAATCTACACAAACAGATCCCTGCATGGCTTGTACACATCTCCCAAAACCTTTCAGCAGTCTAATTGTTAGAGGCAACATTCCTATAAAGGACATATAATATTTTCTTACAACTAACAGCTACTCAAAAGCATCACATGTTGATCATATCTATGGTCTTTGACATACAGGTGGTAATGAGTGAAGAAAAAGCCTTGCCCAAGTCTGCCAGATATGTCAAAAATAGCAGAACATTTCAAGTGCTCAGGACCTCTTTAAACAGGAGATCACAAGGAAGAAGCCCCCAGAATAAAGAAGATGCAACATTTAAAAAAAGAAAAGGTTAAGCATAAAACCAGAGACAGTAGCCCAAAAGAGACATGTTACAGACCCTCCTTAAAAAGAAACACACAGCTTGTGACCTGAATATTCTTAGATGAAACAACCAGAGCCACTATCTTGAGCTGTGAAATTTCATTGCTACTTTATCCTCCTGTGCCTTCAGAAGGGCAAAAGGGAGCGCTTGGAAGGAAACTCTGGTTGTCTGCAGGGGTTCAAAGAGAGCAGAGGGAATGTGCTGCCCTAGAAGACCTTGATCTCAGGAGGCCCTGAGGGCAGTCTGCCTTATAGGAGTATGGGGAGGGGGAAAGGGGGACAGCCCTTTGTAGCATCTGTCACTGACCAAAAGAAGAGCAACAGGAGCTAGTAGCAGTAGTAGTAGTAATAGCAGTAGTAGAAATTTCCTATTGCCATTGTAACGTGAAGATGTGGTCAAGGCTCCCCACTGTGCTACAGCACTATGCAAGCACAAAGCAAAGCAGATAGTACTAGGAAAACCTTGAAGGAGAACAATGAAACCATACAGGAGAGTAATATTTTCTTTCTCAGCAGCCTAACCATTTTCATTTTCCCAGGCATCAAGGAAAGTGTGGTATTTTAAAGGAAAGTAACAATAAAAGCAATAGACTAAGAATGCAGTAAAGAAAGCAATGTTTGCACTACAACGGTGCAATGTGCCCTACTTCACTTCAGCACCACATTTGTGGGTAAATGTTATAAATTGCTTTTAAAAGGCTTGCTGCAATGAGACAGATTTTGTGATTGACCTTTGATGATTGCAAGGAAAGCAAAAAATATCTAGAGAAGATAGAAAAGAGAAAGGGAAAGGAGTGAAGAAGAGGGTGTGTTGCTCTCTGTGTGGACAGGGGGATAAATGACACTCCTGCTCTCCAAAAGAGGAGAAAGCAGATGTCTACAGGAATGTGGACATTAAGGTGGAGATTTGCAAAGTCATCTGTAGAGTCTAGTTGTGCAATTTTTATTAGTGGCAACACTGATAATCCATATCACTGACTTTCATCAACCAGTGATTTAATTCCCACTCTTTTTGCAGTGATGCTAGAGGTACTGGCTTGTGCAGTCATGGCACTATGGCTACAGTCATGGTCCATCACACCCTGTCTTTGCACACTGCAGTGATACAATTTATACAACACCCTATTCCTCCATTGCTTAAATGCCTCTGATTTCAGCACATGAACTTTAAACTGGAATGATTTTAGTATCGCCATTTCTAAGACTTTAAATTGTCATAAAAATATTATTTTCCACAGCTACAGGAAGCTCATTACACTGAAAATAAACATGTTGGGAGATGGGATATTGCAGGAAGGACTGATGCAGACTGCAGGTTTTGGGTGGGTCTATAGTTTCTAGATGGAAAATGTTGACTACTGAAGAGTGAATGGTGTCTATGGGGTATCTGGAACAAAAGCCACAACTGGCAAGAAGGCTTGCTTAGGCTTTGCACTAGAGCAAAGTCCAGTAAAACATAACAGAACAACTAAATCAGCAGCTTGAGCTCAGCAAATCTTAAAATTTCCAGGAAGAGAAAACAAAAGGCTGAATAGATTATTTTCAAACTCTCATCTCCAGTACTGTAAACATCTCTCTGGCACCCTAGCATTCTGATACAAAAGTTGCTGTGTCAAATATTATTCCTCAGCTCCAGGCCAGTAAACAGCAAAGACCTTCCCCCAGGCTGATTTAACTTAAGTCATAGTTTTTCCTGAAAACTTTCTGTTTCCTTTTTCCTGCACAATCTTTATATAATTGTCTGATTTTTGAGCTTTTAATGCTTATCTTCCTAATGTCCCAGCTCTCTGCTTTCTGTCCTCCATGGCTGTATTGAGGAAGATTTTGATCAGATATATGAGAAAAACACATACTTAGAAATCATTGCTTCTCAATATTAAATTTATACATATTTTATGAAACAAGCCTTTGTGGTTAGTATTTCAAAACAGCCACAAAACCATTTATAATAAGCAAATTTAATGAAACTATATGACCAAATAATAAATAACAAATAAGTGAATAGTGGTCTGATCCCGTGAGTCTTCTCCATGACTCCGAATTTCTCAGGAAAGGCTTCCATATTGCTCCTGAAACCCCTAAAACAGAATACTGCAAAACTGGGAACAGAGGTCCACAAAGAGGGAATTGGACTAAGCTTCACAAAGCATCTTAAATTGCTCAAAGCCCCATTTTTTCCTCTGCTGTACCTGTAACCTGTGGATCAAGTTTATTTTATACCACACCCTCTCCAACTGATTGAGAAGACATGGCTGCATTATAGCCTTCATTGAGAAACCCAGTCTGTGAAGACTTTTTCAGATCTGAAGATGTCCAGTTGAATTTCCCAATTTGAATTTGACTCACATTGATGTCTAACATGCATCCACGGTATGCATTTCATTTTGTGACTATGAGAGGACAGCTGCCTTTCTTCTTGACCCGCATACTCATGATAACACCTTTGAAATGGTATCTCCATCCCCAGCCATATTAAAGGCCATGGCAACCTGAAATCCTAGCAGATTATCTAGTCTGTCTTCTTTGATGAGGGAAGATTAACCATACATAGATTATTCTTGGCAACTGGTTGTCTAACTTTTCCTTCAAAATCTCTCATAAAGGGAATACAATCTTTGTTTTATATGGTCCTTTATTCTTATTATGGGAATGTTTCTGTGAAGATCAATGGGAAGGTACCACCTTTTATGCAAATGAGATTAATTTAACAGAAATGCTCTTTTTAAATGTCTTTTAAAAAATTTTCCACTTCTGGGAGGGCCTAATGATGGATAAATTAGCAGGAAAGATGTGAAGCCTAAACTCTACAGTTTTGAAGCACTAGAACATTAAACGTATGCTGAAGCTTGTCATCTGTGCATGGTGCTTTTTATACTTTCACCTCTTTAGGGTAAGATTATCACCTTAATAGCAGTGTGTGTAGACAGACATACTCCCATTTGTTCTGCACAGTTCCTATGTACACACACATTCACACGTACACAAGGATATTCTTGCATGTAAAGTGCATTTTTGTGAGACAGAATACCAAGAGCAAAATAACAAATGAAGCATCTTCACTGTTGCTCCCTACAGAAACTAATACACAAGGTTGGGCCTTTCTGATATATACTCTCTGTGATTCAGCCCTGATAGATGTAGAGCTCAACACAAGGCGAAAAGCCTGGATGATTAGAAGCCTGTGCTTGTTCCCCCCATCCCCTCCCCCCAAAAAATTAACTTACCATGATTGTTCAAAAACCTTGGGAAAAAAGATGTCTAGCTTTTCATGATTTGCCATCACTCCCCAATTGTGAATTAACATTTTACTTTTATAATTTATGAACTATAATTTATGAACTAAGTTAATTCATTTAAACATAAAATCCACATTTCCATGGTAACAACATGAATGAAGAAGGAAAGAACTTCCAAAGTTCAACTGCATTTATTACAGTACTCAAAAATAAACCTTCAGCAATTTTCATCCAGGAAATACCTGTAGTCTTTTTATATGAAAAAAAAATAATAAAAGTCTTATGTAAATTTGTATAAGAACAACTTGATTTTGTAGTGTACTTGATAAACACCTGTATGTGTCAAAACACCTAGGGCATTATTTTTTGTACTGTGATTTTATGTAAGGGGACTATTTCAATGGAGCTTACTGTTAGGTTGAGAAATATGATATAAAATTGTGTAACAGTGGAAGTAACCTATGCTTTCATTAAAACAGAGGTTTAGTCTTTTTTTTTCTTTTTCTTTAATGTAGCCAGCATTTTCATTAAACAAGCAAAGAGTTAAGTTTTACAATAGAAAATACAATGATGGATATTCATTAGCCAAGCTGTAACTGTTCCAACTCTCCATTGAATTGATAATAGTTATTAGCTTAATATGTTAACAAACCTCAGCTAGAAATCTGATCAACAAGATAAATACCTTGTTTTAAAAATCTCTTTCTATTTAGCCAGTTCTTGAAAAGTTGTTTCAAACCTGCATAGTGTTTGAAAACAAAAGGTAATTAACAAGTGAAATGACTTACAAGGAAATTCGTGTATTTTTTACTTTTTAATGATTTTCAAATCAAGAGTCAAAATATTTCTAGAAGTGTTATGAGTCAAAAGCAAATTATTGGGCTCAATAGAGAATAATAGGTAATATAATTATTCTAATAATATAATAAATCTATTAATCTATTTTATTTCTTAAAAAAAAAAAGAAAATATTCAGTATTTCAAAGTATATTACAAAGAAGAAGAAGAAAAAAAATATCTTACTGGAGAGAATTCTCTTTGAAATACAGCCAAATAACTCAAATTTACATGTGTAAATACATGAATCCCACTGTAATCAGAGCTTTTACAATTATAATGTGCCATTTTGTTTATAGAATCTAAGAAAAACATGCTTAAATCAGCTATAGATATTACTTATGTACAATTACACACCTAATGCTAAAAAAATCAATGTCAGCAACCTATCTCTGTGAAAGCTGGTGATGCAGGTTTTATATGTATCTCCTCTAGGACCTGTGACTCTTAACATTTGAAGACACCTGGCCAACCTAGATACTTTTTCCTCTAGTGCTGTCCAAATCATAAAAATAATCCCCAGACTAAGACTTTAAAAACTTATCCTAGCTGGAACAAGAAAGCCAGCAAAAAAATATTCATAAGCGATTGACACTTTTCCTGTAGATTTTTACCAGTGATTTCACTCTTTATTTCAGTTTCTCTTTTAGCCATCAAGTAAAGGTATTTTCAGCTATATTTCATATGTACCTATACAAGTCCATGAGAGACAATGAGATGCATCCCATTGTCCTGTGGGCACTGGCAGATGTATATCTCACTCTACATCATATTTGAAAAGTTATGGAAGTCAGACAAAGTATCGAATGACTGGAAGAAGGGAAGTATCACTCTCATTTTAAAAAAGAATAAAAAGGAGGACCATAGGAACTAACAGCCGCTGAGCCTTATATCTCTGCCTGTCAAGATCATGACTGGAAGTGATGTCAAAGCATATGGATGGCAGAGAGGTGATTAGAGATAGTCAACATGGCTTCATAACCAGAAAATCATCCCTAAATCCTCTGCTGGCCTTCTACAATGAACTACTGGAATGACTGCATTGCTGGATAAGGGAAGAGCAACTGATATCCTTGACCTTGACTTCTGTAAATCCTTTGACACAGTCCCATACAATATCTTTGTCTCTAAATTGGAGAGATATGAATTTGATGGATGGGCTATTCAGTGGATAAGGAATTAGGTGGATGACCACTTAAAAAGAGTTGCAGTCAAAGGCTCAAGGTACAAATGGAAATCAATATCCCAAGGTGTTCCTCAGGGGCCCATACGTGATCAGTACTGTTCAGTTTCTTTATTAAGGACATAGTGGGATTAAGTGCACCCTCAGAAAGTTTGCAGACAACACCAATCTGAGTGGTATATTCAAAATGATAGAGAGAAGGGATGTAATCCAGAGGGACCTTCATATACTTGAGAAGTGGGCCAATGTGAATCTCATGAAGTTCAATGACACCAAGTGCAAGATCCTATACCTGGGTCAGAGTAATCCTCAGTATCAATACAGGCTGGGGGATGAATGGATTGAGAGGGACCCTGTGGAATGCTGATGGATAAAAAATCGGATGTGAGCCAGAACTGTGGACTTGCAGTCCAGAAAGCCAACTGTATACTGAGATGCATCAAAAAAACCCATGGCCAACATGTTGAGGGAGGGGATTCTGCTCCTCTGACCCACTCTGTTGAGACTTGACCTGGAGTACTGTGTCCAGTTCGAGAGTCCTCAGCATAGGAAAGACATGGACCTGTTGGACCATATCCAGAGGAGGCCACACAAATGATCAGAGGACTGGAACTTCAAGGGAAGGTCTCCTATGAAAAAAGGTTGAGAAAATTGGGGTTGTTCAGCCTGAAGAAGAGAAGACTCTGAGAAGACTTTATTGCAGCCTTTCCATACTTAAAGGGGGCTTATAAGAAACATCGAGAGATACTTTTTTATAAGACCTGTAGTGACAGGACAAGGGATAATGTTTTTAAACTGAAAAAGGGTGGATCTAGACTGGACATAAGGAAGAAATTTTTTATGGTGAAGGTGGTGAGACACTGGAAGAGGTTTCCCAGAAGAAGTTGTGTGGATGCCCCATCATTAGATGTGTTCAAGGTCAGGTTGGACAGAACCTTGAGAAAGCTCATCTAGTGGAATATGTCCCTATCTATGGCAGAGGGAGGTTAGACTTGATCTTTAAACGTCTTTTCCAACTCAAACCATTCTATGATTGACTTTCCACTAGTGCCTCTGGAGCTGTATGTTATTTGTTAAATAGAAATTAATTACAGAAAATATTTTCTCAAATCTTATGTCTTTTACAGAAATAGCACTTTTATCTATGTCTTTCACTTATCCTTTCTGTATAGTGATCCGCAACCTCATTGATGGCTGCTAATTGTATCTACATCCTCCAAATCATACCCAGCTAATCAGACACCATTTTGAATCCACTATTGCTTTTGAGAATTTCACCTCATGTTCCTGAAAACTGCTGTTGACAAGGCCTATCTCAGCAGTTAGACTTTATCACTTTTGGGTCTGTAATTAAGGGGATCATGGGGGAAAATAAATAAATTAATTAATTTGCCACTCTGTAATGATGCCCAACAGATAAAGACTGAACCACTATTATCACTGTATTTCTGTTCTAGATTAAAGGAAATACCTCAAGTGTAGTGGGCAAAGAATGATTTTTACTTTCAGGACACCAGACTCTTTTCAGTGACTGGGACTTGGCATGCAAAACCAAATTTGAAAATATTCTTAGGGTTTTTTAAAATGTAATCTATTGAGATGTTTTGTTTCTGCAAAGAAAAAATTCTGACTATAAGAAAAACAGCATATATAATATTAACATGTGTTATTAGTTTAATATTATAAAGCAAATGTAAATGATAGTACCAAAACTGAGGATTTCAATACTATCACAATTAGTCTAGAAAGTAAAAATTATTCACTTCAACTTTTTATCACTAAAAATTTTATCTCAACTCACAAAATAGCTTCAGAAAGTTACATCTGAATAGAAATGTATCTAAGGAATTCTATTATTTCGTAACAGTTAAGGAACATATTTTTATCACTGATATTATTTAACAAGTTCTATTATTTCCAAGTAGTTAAAGGTTTCCTTTTAAAATACCACACCTTGGACATTTCTTCCACTGATGTCCTCTTCTCAATTCAATATTCCCTTGAGTCACATGCAGTGAAGTTCAGAAAAATTCAGAGAATGTATTCAGTTGAAATATCTTATAAAATGCAAATTACTGCTATAATCTGATGATATTTCACAAGCTAACTGACTTCAGTACTACTTTGTCTGTAACTGTTTATAAAAGCTAAAAATCTCTGACAATCTTTCGGGCTGTGGCTCTGTGTAAAAATAATTTATTATTACTTCTATATGCAAAATTATTCTCAGTGTAGTACACAGGGTCAGTGTCTCTTTTGCATGGGGGACAAGACTGAAAGAGACATACTGAAATATGCTTTAAGAGGTGTTTGTGAATATTTGTCCCGTCACAATTGGGTGCAGTGTAAGGACACCATATAATTATCAGATAGTATTCTGAACACAAGAATACTGACATCTGAACAATTTCATATACGTTCACAGTTCTTGGGTACCTTTAATCCAAGTGCAGTTTCTTGATTTGGTTCCTACATGGAGTTTACTCCCATAAACACTGCAAAAATGATGGAAAGAGTATAAACTAATAGCGATTTTTCAGAAAGTTCCACCCTAATCCAGATGATAGAAATACTGTGTAGGCCTCTAGTGAAAATACATTTGAAGGGCATGTGAGCAGCTTGAATGTATTAATCAGAACTGAGGAAAGGCCACTAAGACTTGTTTATTAGTGACTCAGCAAGACAAGTCAAACTGGACTATAAAAAGATTTTCACAAGGGAGAAGGATAGGAGGATTGGTTGTGAGAGGTGACTCATGTCTAGAAAACAGAAGAATGCATTTGGGTTAGTCTATTGTGAGCTGGAGAGATGCAATATAATTGTTGATTTTTTAAAAATATGAGTCCAAAGAGAGAGAAATAGGTGAAATGAATAAATAAAATAAACATACACCATAGGAAGGGCTTTTTTCCATCCTCCACCAAACCAACACAGGAATGTAGCTCACCTCCCCACCTTTGATGACTCTTGGTCCTTCACAAAACCTGTGATGTAATAAGGTAATGAGAATTAAATTTAAGGGTTGACAGAAAACGTGTTTATGTGCATGCATTAAGTTTATCCTTTGTAATGCTAAGAATGTATGTCTCTAAATAATCATTCAGAAATCTATTTATTAATGGATGCTGCTGCTGCTGCTGTATACAATGCTCTTGAAAAACAAGCCGAACCACAAAATACACTAAATAGACAGATGATTGTTGACTGCTGATTTCAGTGGAGTTCTGGCCAGGAAGTCAGGCTAGATGGCAGCCCAGGCCTTGTGGGCCAAATCCAGATGTACCTCTTTGTTAATCCACAACAAAAAAAGCACGTAAGACTGGAACAATAAGGAAAAGCTTGCAACTCCCCAGTTGTTACTGTCTGAAACAGAAAGCTGCCATTTTATATTTTTGCTTTATATTGTTCTCTGCTTATTGTCCTATGTTTTCTCTAAATAGTGGCATTTCATGACAATTTATGAGATTGGTATTTTGTAAGAGATGCAAAAATTCTGAAGCTATCACTGAAGCTGTTAAAACTCAAAATTAAGCTATGCAATGATCACAAATGTTGGCCACCTGCTGTAATTAAAACTTTTAAACATTTCTCAGTACTTCCGATACATTAGTTTTCTCTGTCATTTGACAGCCCTCTGCACTAAAATATTTTGTTGAATACATTAGAATCAGCATTACAGTACCATCACTTCAGTGAAAGAATTATAATTAATTTCTCACAACTGTATAATATCAGGGCATTGTGAATACAACTTCAGTTGGTTTCTTTAAGCAACAGTGTCCCAGTGTCATATTGAACATTTGTGTCTATGGCTACATATTCCTATTATCATAGTTCTCGTATATCTACCATCAAATCTGTTTTGTTGTTGTTTTTGTTTCTTTTTTTTTTTTTTTAATAATTAACACAGAATTCAATGTTAATTGTTAAAATCAGGAAGACATTCATGAATAAAACACCTTCTGCCTATATAATGCCCTACAGAGATTGAACAGGTAAAACCTTTTTTTCATTAACTGAACTGGGAAATATTTGAGACCAAAACAGAGCACAATTTTCTTTTCATTTCCTGGCTTCAGCTACTATAAGGATGATCCATCTATTCATCATTTCATTATTGATAGCAATTAGTGTAAATTAGAACGTTATTTCTCTATACTATGAGACAAATTGGTAGCAGTCAGAACCTCGATTCAGAGCAAGGGCTCTCAAGATTTCTCTTTTAGCTTACCAGGTGTGGAAAATAAGTTACTCATCTGCAAACTGGTATTTATGGTATTATTCTCAGTAATCACTCTCAAAATACCAATGTTCTTATTACAACTCCCAGTCCTTGCTGCTCTGCAACTGTACTGCAACAGCATCTTACCTTTCAGTAAGGACACACTTCAGTCTGCAAAGGTTTGAATGACAAATATAAATAATAGCAGTTAATACTTTCAAGTAATTTTTAGAGATTGATTTGAAATATTTGATTTCCTTAATCTGAGCAAACACATCTCTATGCTCATTGAATCTTTGTGCTCTACCACCTATGGTGTGCAGCTTTGTGCTCTACCACCTACAGCATTTCCCAAAGTATTTTTCACTGTGTGAATGAACTTATTTGTACCTTCCTCTATCACAAGCAGTATGCTTGATCTCAAGAAAGAAACCTGATCTTTCTCACAACCCTACCAACACATGTGGGAGACATCTCCAGGCTAGCATCCCATATTTCTAGGGGAAAAAAAAAAAAAAAAAAAAAGATCAAGCATATAGCACTGCTATGTTCTTAGTAATATATCTGTATCAATGAGATGTCATTTATTAATACTTCTCTGGGCTTTCCACTAGAATACACAATCAAAATACTCATACCTCTGTTCAAATAACCTCTAAATTGTGTTAATGTTTTCCTGGTATGTGGTTTTGCATTCTGCTGAGCCAGAGTCATCAAAGATAGCCATGCAGCACCCAGAGCAGCCTGCAATGTCTTCATTATGCCTATAAGAAGAATCTTTCACTGCCCTACTCCTTCATGTTTTACTATATGTTACTCTACAATCTCCACAGAAAACAAGTTCAAGGTGAAAGGCATGAGAGAGGAAAGGAGTTTATGCCCTCTAGCCAAATTTTCAGAAGAATCCTGTTACAGTTTTATGCCTGAAACATAATTCAGAGCTATGTAGGTAACATGTCAGAAGGCCCAGCTGTAGAAATAGGACACAGAAAAAACTAGTAAAGGAATATTTTTTAATTCCAAGAAAAAGAGAAACTGCATATCTAGTGGAGCAATAGTTGCTTGCTGTCCTTTGTAGGTCGGGAGTTCACTGGTTTGGGCAACAGCTTTTGAGGCTTATTTTAACTCCCTGCTTTGCCATAGGCACACACCAGTTTGATAAAGAGCAAGATGCTTAACCTACAAGATCTCAGGTTCTTATATATGAAGATTATCTCATGAGCATCATTAAGTCTTTTAAACATTGTAGGATTATCAGATGTTACCAAAACAACCACAATAAAAGCCATGTTAAATCTACCTAATCCCAGCCACCTGGGACATAACCTGACACCTAAAACGTACCAGGAAACCACCTAATCTGTTAGTTCTACAGGTTCTCCAGAGATGTTAAAGTCTTTACGTGCCTAAATTAATTTGTACCTCCTGATTTAGACTGGAAGTTGTCTTCGTCTTTAAATTAAAACATATTCAAAACATGTATTCTAATAAATTGGTAATTATGTCCACCCTAAAACCCAGTTGCAACTCATCTTTGGGGACATAGACACTTAAACCCTAACTAAATACTTTCTTAACCTTTGTTTGATTTTCTTTAAGCATGAAATCTAGATGAAGCCAACACTACCATTATCGCAGTAGAGATGCAGCAGGAAAAAAAGATATTTTCTTTTCACCTGTGATCCTTGTATTTGGATCACCCACTTGGGACCGCTTATGTCACTCACCATCATTTTTCAGAGAGGGGCTATATATTGAGACACACTGAGTGGATAGACTTTTCCTCTTGGTCCTCCATTAATCACAATGGAAAAACTAGACCTAAGTTACACAGACCATATAGATCTTTGGAGTCTTATGAGTTCCCTCTGTCTATGGAGAACAACAAGTGCGGTGGCTAAGACAGTTAGGTTGTCGTCTGCAGGTCCTGAGAAGCCTACCTCAGTCCTTGCTCTTGTTAGAAGTTTAGTTATGGTAGGCAAACTTAACTTCCCCTCTTCTCTCAAGCAGATGCCTAAAATTTTACTGAAGAAGTGCCTAAGTTAAGCACTAGAATTATGCTAAATGTGACTGATGGAGCCATGCTAGGAAGCATTTATTGATATGGCACAAGTTGCACACAGATGTATTACTAAGTCTACAGCCTGCCATCCAAATAGCATTTTCAGTTAATAAAACAAAAGTTCAATAAACTAAATCCCCTCCATAGAAACTAGACAATCTACTTTACATATAAACCTACTATTTTAGTGTATGAGTCCAAAGGAAAAAGGCTCCTTAATCAAAACTACATCCCATCTTTACAGATGCTCCCTAGAAATGTGATTCATCCCCTTTCTTTCCTCCCAGATAGCTACAAAAATGGATGGAGGATTTAAGGAACTCCCTGCCATCAGTAATGCAAAAGATCAGTTGCCTCTTGATATTCAGTCTGAAATAGCTTAACCTTGAGAGGAAATAGCCAAGATTTATAGGTAAAGAAGGTGAACAGAAAGACAACAAGAACACAAAAAACAAAAAAAAACCCAAAACAACAAAGGAAAAGAAATTAATCTGTGTGTGGAAAAACCTGAAACCTGATAACTAACCCTGTGATGAACTGCCAGAGCACACACTTAAGAAGCTGACTGTCAGAGTGGATAATCATGAGAAATGTTAATGGCCACTCCTGCATCAGGCTTGACTAGAGGGATGTTAAACACTAAACTAAAACTTAAGGATTGACAAGGGAGCATACCCAAAGATAGATTTTCAGGCTATCATTCTCTATTCAAAAGCAAGACAAAAAAGATTCTCTATAAATCAGAGAAGGCTGAAATAATCATCACGTCAGTCAGGAACCCAATGGCTGCTTAGTGAAAAATGTAATTTTCAGAAAAGAAATTCAGACTTGTCTTCTCCTGCAGCTACAGGCATCTTATATCAAATCCTTTTAGTAAAACAGCATCACAAGTATCCAGATGAATATCTGAGCATTGGCCATTGTGTAGATGCTACCCACCTGTGACCTACGCTAATTTATGATAGGTACATATCTTTTCCAATGCTAGCTGACTTTGTGCTTTGTCCCATCTACTTTTTATTGCATGTCAAAAGCAGGAAAAGCATTATCGTTGACCTTAGTGATGAATAATCTTTCATGTAATCTCCTTTTCTGGAACTGGTAGTTTTTTGAGATAATGTGAATATTGTCTGAAATTAATGTATGCACAGCAGTTTTTCAGTTCTGTTTAACAGTATTACTCTGGCTCATGTCAGCTAAATATGTTTCGGAAGATTTCAAACCAGATCTCTGCAATATAATCTACTTAATATTGCTCATGGCAAGTATCTGGAAGCTTCAGTAGATGTGCAGTATGATGGCCCAGCATCTTCCAAAGTTTAAACCACACAAGAGGAATAAATATAAAGAATAAAATCATTTTCTTGGGTCTTACAACTAGCCCTAAGCTCTAAATTTTCAGTTCTGGTATGAAAGTACTCAGTGGTATTGTCTGGGAGGTAGTTACCAGTGAAATCATATACACTGGTGGTAGCCAAGAACTCCAGTTGTCTGTAAATGCATTGTTTCAGTGAGGTCCTCAGATAGGATCACTGCTTTCAAGCACCCTGTTTCTTGGGTTTTCTGAAAACATGCCCAGTATAATGGGACTATAAAGGCATATAGGTATGCTTTGACATCACCTTTGTGACTTGATGAATTTTTCAATGCCTCTAGGCAGAATTGGTCTGGATATTGCAAGAACATATTGGCTACTGTGATATGATAGCCAATGGTCTCAATGTTAGGCTTTGCAAGGCTGGTCTCAACAAACAACAATGCAGCCAAGTCAGGGTGCATTGGAACAGCTATGCCAAGTAGCCTTGGGATGCCACTGAGTGTAACTACTCTGCCAGTTCTCTGTGAGGCAAGGGAGCATGTAGTTGCCATGCCTACTACATTGTAATGCAAGCAAGACTTCATCCTGGACTGCTGTTGTCATAAACTGTCTCCTGTGGATGCATTAACAGAAGTTCCCTGAGGCCAGTGTTGTCTATTCCCAGAAAAAGCCAAATACCTAAAAAAAGCTCCCAGCTATAGTTGCAAATAGATGTTCTATAAATTAATGAATAAA
>WUAM01000431.1:37614993-37633527 GCA_024336885.1 Actenoides hombroni
TGTCCTGTCCACTCCTCCCTGCAGGTGCAGCCTTTTACTTTTCTGCACCCCCCAATGTGGTACACAAGATCCAGCAGCGTCCTTGGTCTGCATACCAATACTTGGTAGTAACTCTAAACATGAGGTGTTATCGCTGCAAGAAGAAGACACTGTCTGTGAGAACAGTCTGCTAACTTCAGGCAGTGCAGTTAGTTAGAAGAACTGAGCTGAAAAGTAAAATTAGTTCTGTTCACACTCAAACCACGACATTTATGACAGATAGAAGTCCTTCTAGGGAACCATTCATAATTCTGAATTTTTTTCAGAAAGATCCCCACAAACTTCACCCAAGTTCCTTAATTCAGCACTGGAAACAATGAAGACATCTGTTTTTTACCACTCTGAGAAATGGACTTTCTATTCCTCAACCCCACCACATTCCTGAATTGGGTATGGCTAGAGGCATGTTGCTGTTTTGCCTTAATTTCTACCATTTTCTTTCTATATAGTCCAAGTGGAAACACTACTGAGCTCAACCTAAGTTACACTAGATACCATGATAGTGTTCATACCTAGTATCTTCTGACTACTTGTGTTACATTAATAATAACTTACTCATTTACTCACTGCCAGCTAACAAATATGAAACTTTTAAAGAACTTGTAAACTAAACCAGTAAGAAATGTTTCACATAAAATTAACAACTATATTAAACAAAGAAAAAAAAGCTCATTTATGCAACTAACGACGTCACCAATTTCAGCCTTCAATTTCTGAACAAATACTAATATCAATTAATAATGTATGCCACTTACAGAACTCTTTTCATCTTGAAAGAGCTTTATAAACATTGACTAATTAAATTGCCTGATGTTTCTCATTGTAATTTTATATATATAAAACTGGGGGCCAGGGATGGAAATGCCATTAGATGCCTGGGGACTTTAGTACAAAAAAGCAAGATCAGAAACCTGTTTTTAATTTATGCACAAGCTGCTGCTTCTTCCTCATTAATGTTTTTCTTTTTCAGAGAAGCTCCCACCCAGGCCAGATGACCAGCACAGGACATTCCTGTTACAGCTACATTAAAATATTTCCAAGACTGTTCCTAGTGCATAAGACCAAAATTAACTATCTGGAACTATTTTTATACCGTTTAAGAAACAGCAGTCTTCTTTGCTCTGTGACTTCTCTGCTGTATTTCTGTTGGGATCAGTTTGTGTGGTTGGTTGATTAATTGATTGTTTAATGAGGAAGAACTCCTAATTCATCTGAGAGACATTTTAGCAGATGGACAAATATCCTGTATGGGTGTAACTAACCAAAATAATCTCCCTTTTTTAGTGCTTCAAACTGAATTATTTTAACCCAATATACGATCACTCTTGCCATTTCTTCATATAGAGTCTAACCTTGCAATGCAACTCTTATGGGGATAATAGGAAACTCCTTTAAACAGAGTGCATGAATCCTTGAGGGAATACAGCATTTCTCAGCTAAAATCATTTCCAGACTTGAGGAAAGAACTAATAATTTCAGTTAAATACTTTATATAATTGAGAAATGTTACATAAATTCAGGCTAGAAAGTTGTTGAAATGCTTATACAACTTCTTAAAGGATTTTTTTCACTGCAAGATAAAGAATTTTCAGCTGGATTATATATAACAACAATGACACTCTTGGACAGCTTTTATCAAAGATCATTACAGTCACTAAAAATATCGCCAAAATTCAGATGCTCCATTCTTGTGTAAAGATGTTAGTCAAACCTAGAGATACTAAGATTTATCAGTTTAATGACTATGAAATCTCAGGTGTTTTTACACCCTCAGGAATTATTTCTCTTGATAACAATCTCCAGGTAGGAATGATTATCTTACTGACATTACTTGAGATGATAATTCTATGAACTCTTAAAAAAAAAAGTGTAACCTACTTATGGCTACGGTGAGGTATAACTTAGCACCAAAATATAAAAGTTTGATGTAAGGGAATGACATGCTCTGGCATATTTTGCAGGATCATTTTTTATTTATTTTAATGCATTCTCAATTTTATCAGAAACAGTGATACACCTGTAGTTTGTGAAAATACAGACATCATATCACAGTTTCATAGAATCAGGGCCTTAGCAAATGACAGACCCAAGTTTCCCAAATCATAAACGTCTTGATGTTTTATTAGTTTTTGCATAGCTTTCATATAAACAGATTTATGAACATGTTATATTTTAGTACTGCCATTAAGAAAATATGATTTTTATAGTGCTAGACACATTTGGAGTAACCCAACTTGCTTTACATATTTATGAGGATTCTTACTTACAATGTACTCATCAATATCTAACACCCAAGCCTAGACATTAACAGGTGTTTTAATTAAGATGGGAATATTATCCAGGATGATAAATAAATCACCTGGTTTTCTCCAAGAACTCCGGAAGTATTACCATCATTATGATAAAGAGTAGTGAGGGTTATTTGTATTCTTGTAGCAACAAAGTTCCCAATGACAGAACACAATCTTTTGTGTCAGGTGCTGTACAAATAGGTACTAATATGCAATAAAGATACAGTACTTGTCATGGGAAGTTGGCAGTAGTATACAGGAAACAAATTCAACAAAAGCGAGTAGCACATTGTCTTCTTCAACCACTATAGAAGCTGACTGAGGAAGCAGATTCAAGTATCTTCCTGGAAAGGTGGTATCCTACAACATCATTATCATCACACAAGATGCAGTGTCCCACTACATCACCGTCATCCAGAACTGCATTAGGGATACAGATAAAATCAAACCTTGATGCAATACAATACCTGATATCACTGGGTGTTCTGACCTAGAGAAATGAACACATACCACTGTAGTACTGACTAAAAGTTAGCTATTGCTGTTCATACTAAAAAGGCATCACTTTGAGCAATATATTTTACTGACGATATAACTAAAATGGATTGCAAATGAGAGGGAGCAACATGGCTGATTGTTGCCATCAAGACTGGGTTACACAAAAGCTGCAGTGAAGGAAAAGGAAACTGCTACCACATGAAGACAGAATGCCACTTTTGGATGAGACATTTCAGCATCCTCTTGCTTTTCCTGTCCATATCCTGGCACTGGTTTCACAGCTTGCCTCCTTCTATATCTCTTATATGTTCACATAAGCCTGTGAATGCCATGGTAATGTTTCCTCTGAATGCCACTGCATCACTGCCACCCCCAGAAACATTCTCATTCACCATCCTTGACTGTTCAGCCTCCAGATTTCAACATATACAGAATCTGACTGCCTACTTCCAACACGTAAAGAAAAGCAATCTCATACCCAAATATCTCTCCCACCCACCAGCAGTTCAGTTAATTTCTGTATTTAAGAATTTGGTTCTTTATTACTGTCTTGCAAACATAAATTTTATTGATGCTGACTGTTAGTGTGTTTGTTGTGGATAATATTGTATAACATTTATTATGAGATAGCTTCAGTAGGTGCCAGAGGATTTAAGACAGAAGAGCCTGAACCCCAAAAAACATATTTTTTGTTGGTTACAATTCACTGATTTAAACATGGACCCAGCTGCCCTCCAAAAAACAGGTATTTAATGGCCATCACATTACTTACAGTTGTTAATGAGTCCCTGAAAAATGTACATTACATGGACTTATCCACCTTAAGAACTTTTTCATCTTATTTTGCCAGCACAATATATCTCTAAATCTTCTCAATCAGATGGTCTATGTCCCTTTACATTTGCGACATAGAAAATGTCCCATGGAGAATGAACAGGAAGAATGAGGATTCCCAGAAACCAGAAGGAAGTGTGTAGAAGAGAACCTTTTACTGAATGAAGCTATTCCATCAATTTCAGTGACACTTCTGCCTTTTACAGAACTCAGAAATTTGTCCAAGAGAGCCTTCAGCCATCTGAAAGCAACTGCACAACTCACAGTTGTCTTCTGGGAGAGAGAAGTTCCCCTACCCTTCACATCAGCCACTGATTACTGAGTCAAACAAGCTTTCTGCCACTCTCCTCATTCAAAACATCAGATACAAACTATCTTCTCCATGCACACCAGTGACTGGTTGACAAAGTCTCCAATATTGATTTTCCTACCAGAAATTGAAAATCTGTCAGTCTGAACACTGAATATCCTCTTGACTCCCAAGGCAGCTCTGAGTAAGCTAAGGCAACATTCACACAGCCACCAAAGGTGGTAGCAGGACAAACACTTTCTGTTCAAGGACATCTTACTGAAAGAGCAATTCAGTCAAAATTTCCAGCCCTTCTGCTGAGAGAGAAAGGATTTTCTTTGTAAACCTTCATGGATTTCAGCTTGAAAGACATTTAGATTTCATGTTTAGGAAATTATACTGAGATGTTTACTATTGTAAAGCACAAAAGGTGCTTTCAGCATATTTTTCTAAAAAATTTATATATTAAATGTAAACCTAATTTTACTTATTAAAGGAAAATAAAAATCCAACTCAAAGTCAAATAGATATAGTCCTCAAAAGGAGTTTTCTTTCTGTAAGAAGACCAATAATTAAAGGTTATTCTACTTTGTTGTTCAGGATGCTTCTTAATTAGTAATTTTCTTTTCCAACCTGAAAAATTATATGATTCTATGATTCCATAAGGTAAATATCTTCATAGAAGCTCATATGGTGCTGTGTTTTTGGTTTGTGATAACAGGGTTGATAACACAAAAATATTTCAGTTATAGCTGATCAGTTCTTACAAAGCATCAAGGAATTTAGTCTTCAGACTGTCCTGCCAACAAGTAGACTGGGGGTGCACAAGAAGTTGGGAGGAGACATAGCTGGGACAGCTGACCCCAACTGACCAAAGGGATATCCCATACCATATGACATCATACTAAGCAATTATAGCTCAAGGAAGAAGGAGGAAGGAGGGACATTTGCCATTACGGCATGTGTGTTTCTAAGTAACTGTTATGTGTGACGAACCCCTGATTTCCTGGAGATGGCTGAACACCTGCCTGCCGATGGGAAGTGGTGAATGAATTCCTTGTTTTTCTTTGCTTGCACAAGTAGGTCTTGCTTTGCCCATTAAACTGCTTTTATCTCAACTCATGAGTTTTCGCACTTCAAACCTTCCAATTCTCTCCCCCATCCCACTGTCTCAGCTGCCACTGGGGTTAAATAAGAACAACATAAATATGATCTAGAGAAATATAACCTTGCTAGGACCTGAGAATAAATCCATATGGAAATGCAAATATCTCTTTGAGACTCTCCTTCCCATTTCAAATTTGTTCCTGTCCTTTATTCGCCATCAGTCTGGTGGAATTAGTAATGGAGAAAGGCAAAATGTATATAAAATATCAAAGATTGGGCTGCAGAAAATTAGTGACTGTTATTCCTCTGGTAAATCTTAGAGCTTTAGTGGTTGTTTTCTACTGAAAGAATCAGAACAAGCTGTTTTAGACCACTTGTATCACTATCAGTGGATTATAGATAGCATCACTAATGTGAGACCTGTAAGTTTTTTCTGTAGCATGGGTGCAAGGTAACAACTCCTGTTTGGCATATAAGTAAGATTGTCTACAAAAGTAGACAAAAAGATACATGGAGGGAATATCTATATCATAAAATCATAGAATGGTTTGAGTTGGAAGGGAACTTTAAAGGTCATTTAGTCCAACAGACCTTCAGTGAGAAGGGACATCTGCAACTAGAGCACGTTGCTCAGAGTCCTGTTCAACCTGACCTGAAATATTTCCAGGGATGGGGCATTTACAATCTCTCTGGCCAACCTGTGCCAGTGTTCCACCACTGTCATCAGGAAAAAAAATAAAAATCCTTATATCTAATCTAAATGTCCCCTTTTTTAGTTTAAAACCATCACCCCTTGTCCTGTCGCAAGGGGCCCTGTTAAAAAGATTGTCCCCATCTTTCTTGTAGACCCCCATGAAGTACTGAAAAGCTACAATAAGGTCTCCCCAGAGCCTCTCTTCTCCAGGCTGAACTACCGCAACTCTCTCAGTCTGTCCTCACAACAGAGGGGTTCCAGCTCTTGGATCATTTCTGTGGCCTTCCTCTGGACCTGCTCCAACAGGTCCATGTCCCTCCTGTGCTGAGGGCACCAGAGCTGGACCCATCACTGCAGGGGAAAGGTCTCATCTGAGCAGAGAAGAGGTGCAGAATCCCTTCCCTCAACCTGGTGGTCATGCTTCTTCATGGGGATGACTGAACAATTGCCAGACCTACACTACTTCATTCAGCTTATGCTTGTATCAGGAATTTACGTGGGGCTCATGCCCACATAAGGACATGAATAAGTTATTAAATGACCAGTTTGCTTCTGGCAAACCAGAATTGTCCCAGACTTGGTTTAGGCATGATATGGGAATTAATATGGGTCACAGACCACTTCCAACGCAGGCTGTCTGGACACAGGCATGCTGTTTTAGGAAGGTAAGAGGCTTTAGCTGTACAGATGTAAGCCAGCTGCAGATTGGGTAAGGGCCAGAAAATGGTTGCTGGCTTTTATTATTTGTTTATTCGTATACTAATCTCTTAGCATTGGCTCAGATCAGGAGTGCAGTAAAAAAGAATATATGCCCTGATATGTATTCCAGCATACATGGTATCATTCAGCCTCAGAGATTCCTCTCAGTGCCTAGCTGGATGGTAAACTGCACAGAGATGCCAGCAGGGTTTACAAAGCCTCACACCAGTGATGAAACAGGGTCCTCTCTTTTCTTGAAAGAGTACAGGAATTCATATCTACACTTGTGAAGGCAAACTAAACTTTAAATCACATCCCTATGACAACAAAGTCTTGAAATTTTCCTTAGTCTCCATCCTGTTATGTGCCCTTGGGAGCTATATATCCTCACCTCTCCAGAAAAATCCCTGCAAACCATCCCTACTCACCAGGATCAAGGAAACTACCAGTCTGTCAAGAACAGAAAGGCATAGGAGATTGCTAGACCTATCCAGATATTGCACTATATATTATGAAACTGTGCTGCAGACAGACGAAACTGAAAAGAGAGAAATAAGTTGTATGGCAAAAACAACAAAGAAAATTCAGAGCAAATGCTGGGTCTCATGGGGATGCAGACCAAACAAACTCCAGACACGAATGTACTATGGCATTTTCTGAATCTCCTGTTAGAAGGTGGAGGGACACAGGACACAGTTTTGACCCAAGTCTAAATTTCCTTAAAGTGAGGTGGGAAGTTCAGGATTAAGAATATGATCCTGATTCAGAGCCACATTAATCATTAAAAAACAAAAATCCCCAGGAATAAATGCATGAACAACAGAACCACTCACAGTTATATGATTTTGACAGTAAACAGCTAGAAAAGTCTAAGATTCTTTTCTGCCTCAACCTACCAGTGAGACCAGATCTGAATTGCTTTGTTGCCAAGTCGTTGCACTAATGCCAAGTAGTACAGAGAAATTCAACAGAGGCAAATACTCTTGTTCCATTTGCTGTGGGTTCCAGAGTTTAAGTTTTAAGATGATAAATTATCGAAAACAAGATTGTTTGCTCAGCATTATTTCAGTACTTTTATCTAAATGTATAATGCCAATCTCCCTAGCATGGTTTGTCTCTCTTTTCACAGTATCACCTTTTAAAAGTCTTGGAAATTTTAAAAAGAAAAAATGCCATGGTGATGTACTTAGCTTCATCCCCTCCCCAGTTCATCATGGTGGTTAGAGTCATTAGAGCTATGCCACTGTCCCCTGCCACTTTTACAGTCTATCAGCTGTGATCGTGATGAAGATGCTTTTTTTCTAGTGTTCACATCTACTTGCTGTATCAATAAATAATATGATCAGGACTCTGCAGTGGAGTTTTTCCTGGAGGATCTCATCCGCTGGGTTCTTGTCTGTCCCTGTCACAGCTGTCAATCTATTATCCTTGTCCAGTTCATCACCCTGTGCTCTTTTCAGGCTCTGGTCTTGTTACCGTTCCTTAGCCTCCTGAAGGCAGGAGTCTTTCTCCCACTGTTCTTTTGCTGTCATTAAAGCCCATTAATCTATTCTCCTCCATCATCCTCTTTTTTTCCAGTCCCTAGGGATGCCTAGCCCAAGTATAGAGGAACAGCAACAACACTAAGAGCAGATTATGGACACCTCTGTTTTCTTTGTTATAAAAGTCCCAGGCAGCCTTGGGTAGGCACTATAACACATTCCTTTACATACTCATGATGTTTCTGTTAATCCAGCATAAAGGTACTGGACCTACTCAAAACTAACGGAGTTTCAGTGACTGCAGGGCCATATTCCAATGGACTCTCCTAGTACTGTTTGTTTGGGGTTTTTTTTCTGCATGGGAGCACAGACAAAATCCAACTTAATTCAGGTCCTGAATTCCCACAGATTTATGACAGAGGTAGAGTATCAGCTATAATAGTATGAGAGGTTTCTGACCCACAGTCATGAAAAGCTGTTTGCGCATGTGATCTTTGGACAACAAAGGCAGCAGACAACTTCTCATATATGGAGATGGCCTACTGAAAAGAGCAGAAAATCAATCCCACTATGATTTGGGAAGGAGGTGCTTGATCTAGAGAACAGTGTCAGATAATTCATTCCATCCTGACTTTTGTCAGAGAGAAAAGATCAACCACTACTGGTTTATTATAGCTAAAGTGACAACGGAAGAGTTCATCTGCGCTGATTTAGCTAACACTTGCTACTGTTTGTCTTTGGTTCTGCTGAACTCATTTCTTAATACATATCACAGAGCTTTCACAGTCTTTCCTTTCCTAGTTCCATGCTTTTGACCCTGCTTCTCATAGGCTAGTTTCTGACACACACATTGAAGAATGACTTCATGATGGAAGAGTTATCAATTAACAAAAAGTTCTTGTCTTTGAAGTCTTGTCAGTCTCTGAAGGACACACTTTTACTTAGAGCCAAATGAAGCTGTGGAAGCATTTTATGGACCTCAAACAAAATAAAAACTCTTTCAGAAAGCTGCAACCTTGCAGTTCCAGATAAATAAATCATGTGGACTCTATGAACATTCAGAGACTGAAGAAAATATTCTGAGTTATTGTGAAGGTTTGGATACTGACTAGACATTCAGCTGAAATTCTTTCATCCTTTGAAACCAAACTTGAAGCTATTCGGAGAAGTACTCTCTCATGAATAAATAACAGAGGAAGACTATAAAATATAGTCAGCTAGTTAGCTATACACTTCTATGAACCCCATCATCACAGCAGTTATTTTTCTCTACGTTTCTTGATATGGAAAATCACACTGATGGGTAAAGGATAATATTGAGGCAACAGTAAAGGTCTCACAAAGCATGTGTTCAAATGTGTCCAATGTGCTCAGCGAAGATGCTGGTAGGCAAAGCAACTGTCAAAAAGGAGTCCTCAGATTTGGCACTGGAAGTTTAGATGAGGTTACATGGTTGCAATTATTCTGGAAGTTCTACCTGGAGGGGTGAAGAGAAGATGAACCAGTTTGATTGTTTTAATACTGTCTGGAGTACAGGCTGGGCTTGGAAAGTTGGGAACTGCTTTATTCACAGTTAGGTTTGCATATGCATGGAGCCGACCTGTGTCCTAAGCCCTGAATACTGCCCTCAGACTTCCTGCAACATGACTTGTCCAACGGCTTCACATAACAGAGCCACCAGGAGACTATTCCTCCTTCAATAAATTCAACACTAACATGGATATGATGTCTATCTGTAGTTTCTAAGGTTTCTAATACTTACTCTGTATCAAATAAGAATCTTCTCTGACCAACCTTCTACTGACCGTCACAATAATATTGTTACTTTAACCTATGTTCTGAGAGCCCAGAATACAGCCTTCAAATGTTGCAATGATATTCAGGAAAAAATTATTACATGCTTTTCTGGCATTCTGATTTCAAAAGGACTTGTCCCACTAAGTTACTATGCTAGCACAGTATACTAGACTTAGACTAAAAGGGAGGTATATTTTCCTTTCTCCATTCCAATTATAAAAGTTCTTTAAACTCTCAGTCATCCTTTTCTATGAAAACTATTTCCTTTCCTTCTATTTTATTCCTTACCTTCAACTTTATTTCCCTTATCAGAAGACATTCCACACAGACTGGAAGCTTTTGATCCCTGCTGGCTCAGAGTGTTTCTTTATTTATCAAGGTATGCATTCTCTATCTCTTCTATGTTATTCTTCAGCCCTTGAACCTTAATGGTCTTTCATGTTCCATATATACCTTCTTCTAGGACAGTTGGACTATCTGACTCCCAGGTTCAGGAAAAAAGTTCTTCCAGTTATTTGTGTTATTCTGAATGGTTTTATTCTCTTATTCTGTGTTATTTTGGCTAACATGTCTTCAAAAGATAATTGGTTACACAGCAAGGATGTTTTATAAGTTGAAAGATATTGATAATTTTATTGTAAGCAACATGGAAATTCAACTTTCTGGCTCTTTTGGCAAGTAATAGAAAATAATTTTTTCTAATTACTTTTAGAAGATCAAGGAAAGGTATTACAAACTACAAGTCATTACAATCTTCAAAGATTTCTGAGGACTATGAGATTTAGAAATATGGATCAGATCAAGTCTGTACTTAAATTTATTGTTTATTCTATGTGCACATTCTCCCAGGAGCATCTGGAAGAATGACTTTTTCCAGTAGTAATAAAGTAGAGAAGATGCTAGTCAATAATTAGAGCTCTTGAATGCAATGTACTTGCTTTCTAGTCCATAGCACATGATGGCTAATTATACCCATGGCTGAAGATGCAAACTGGAAGTACTTTCACTGTATCCAAGTACAGATAATTTTCCTAATAAAGGAAGTAAAAAGTTTTATTTTAGCTCAAACCTGTTACAATGACCACTACATTTATGAACTACACTGAAGGGAGCTCCTAACAATCCAAAACAGAGAGCTCAAAATACAGTCATTTAATAGAAATATTGTTTTAGGCATTTATTTGCCTTGAGGTCTTGTTTTGATACCAAGGGCACAAAAAAGAGAACTGATATTAGACAATGGAAGCAACATAACCAAAAGCTGGTGTCAGAGGTGTTACAGTCGTTCCATGCACTGTGAGTAGTTTTCAGTGCCTCTTTTGTAGTTCGCCAGGGGATGTATGATAAAAAGGAAAAGCTGATGAAATAAAGAAAGCACATTATTCTTGTAAAGCACAGACTGAGCTTCTAGATTTCCAAAAAATACTTAAAAATTTTACTGACAATTCATTAAAAGCAACATAAAAATGCCAACTTGAATGTAAGGAGATAATCAGAAAATTCTAGCCACTGAAAATGTTGTTCATGCTTTAAATAAAATAGTTTCCTAGCAGTAATGTGGGAAAGGTCCATTGCTTACCTGTGCTTCCATCTGCCACAAAACCTTCTGGGCTGTAGAAGCTACAAAAAAGGCTAATCAGTGAAATATGTTTTCTGAGCATTTCATGTAAAAGGTCAGCTCTTCACTGGAAATGTACTATAAAAATACCTATCTGTTCATAATAAAGATCTACCTAGCTACATAATTATAATCTCTGTGATGTCTAAGTACCTATTAAACTATATAAATACAAAAGGATTGAAAAAAGTATTTTCTATATTTTCTTACTATTATTATGTTTGTCTAAGTTTCTTCTGTAAGGAGGGAAAGAAACCCTTCATTCCCCTCTTCTTGTTATCTGAACAAAAGATCATACAAATATAAATGAGGCAATAATATCTAACCTAATTCTATTCTTTTCTTTGTGGAAGAGGAAATGAAGAAAGGAGTTAATAACTAAAGGGCTTTCTCATTGTAATGATGCTTACTTACCTCCTTGTAAGTCAAATCATATACGAATATGAACATAACTTAATCATGATAGATAAAAGTGTTGAACAAACATTAGTTAACACCTCCTAAAAAGTGTTTTTAAGTAGAACTAACCTTGCTTTTCTTCCTCTCAAAGAACATAACTCTTCCAAATGAGATAAATTTCCTTGTGTCTTTACTTCTTATATCATGTTCAGAGACTGAAAAATTGTATTCAATGACTTTTGTTAATGTAAGGAAAATGTAGGTAGGAACTGCAAGAAGGTGTGAATTCATAGAACCAGAGGAAGTGGATAATACATTAAATAATATTTTTAATTCCATTTTTTCTAAATAAAATTTAGAGGCTAAATACCATTCTTCAGAAAGATAATAAAGAAGCAATGGGAATATTTCATTCAAGTGAACTGTTCCCTTTCCCTTGATCTAACAGCAACAACCCTGTTCTACTCTTTCACACCCATAAAAACATACTAAGTCCTTCCTAGAGTATGAAGTAATCAGGATGAGTTCACCATGCTAGGAAAAATTAGAAGTTCTCTACTTGTGTCTCTTGGTGATTAGGTATGGATTATTAGCTAAAATATGATACAGAGAAGTCCTGCGGTATATAATTTGGAAAAGTCCTGCAGGTGACTAGCAACAAATATGTCATTCATTTGCTCCTTTCTCTGCTCCTGTTAATTCACTGCTCCTGTAGTTCCCTTCTGACCTACATTATCTCTTCTATAATTCATTTACAAAACCTATTAAAAAACCAGAATGTTCTCAGAATTTAACATAATTTCTTATTCCACTACTAATAGTTGTTCTACATAACAACTAAAGGTTTTTTTAACCTTTGATCTGCCTGCTATGTCCAGATGTCAAACTTTCCTCCTTGGGTACAATATGTAATGAAAAAGGATAGCTAGTGGTTAGAAATTACCAAACACTCTTCCCTTATAATGCAAATGATAAAGTAACTTGTACTGTTGGAAACAAAACTATATGGGCCCTTGAAAGCAAGTGAGACTATTATTCCCTTTATATGATTCATAATAGATGCATTTTTTCTTCAGCCTTCTTGGTCTAAATGACATGAAGTATTTTTTTTTTTTTTGGCAAAGAAAGCAGGAGCTACAACTAAACATAAAACTAGTTTCATGGTTATAGAGATGCCTAAAGTATAATGGTATCAGATTAAAAGAGGCTAAGGAAAATATAATAAGAAAAAAGTTGGTAACTAAACCCTTACAGTGATGTTGTTTGCTGAGTTAACATATGTTTTTGTCTGTATGTGGAATTCACTATGCTATTTTAAATCCAGTCTGGGGTTTTTAACTGTTTTGTTATTCCTTTTCTTTTTTTTTTGTAATCAGTGTAAATTGAAAAGACTGGTAACCTCATAAATCACGGACTGTGTTTTTCTTTTACTGCAGTACAACTATGACAATCTGGCAGAGATAGTGTATTATGTCATCAACTCATCATCTTTTCTCTTAATCTTCCCATGGAGCAGAACTAATAGAACTCAAAGAATTGTAAGGAAAAGCCATGTAGGCACATTAGAAATCACATTTTTGTGCTGTAATTCTAAAGCTGAATATTAGGAAGAGGCTCATGGTTCTTATGGGAAAACAAATAGTCCTATCCTTCTGTGTCCTAGGTATACAACAGCAATACAGAGTTTCAGTGCAGATTATTTCACCAAGGTCCCATATGAATCTCCATATTTACTAAAATTATCCCTGAATACCTCTAGAACTTCCTTAGTCTCCATAAACATTTCTTCTTCCAAGTCCACCTAAACCTACTTGATCTCAGTAGATGGGGGTGATTATGATAATCAGAATTCTAGACTCTAAATAGTTTTCAGAATAAAGATTTAAAATGTGGATCAACAAAAAAAATATTTTTCAAGTAAAAATTTCGTGATATATTACTCCATCATTTTAAAGAGAACTTGTAACTGATCTTTCAGAGTAATGTTGCCTGACTTCCTAGACTTACTGTATTCACTGTCTTCACCTATTTTTAGAGTTAAATTTCTATGTGACCTCCTGACTGCTGCATCCTCCTCTTCTCTGACCTCCCACTTTATCCTCCAGGTCTGAAAAATGCATCTGCTAGTATCACTTTTTGAGCTTATTGCTTTAATTATGCTTTTCACTCCCTTGAGCTTCTCCCTTAACTCATTACATTCAAGTCTTTTTCAAAGCCCTGTGGAGTTCTGCTTTTATTTATCTTTCCCCAGATGTCTCAGCTTTTCTTTCCATGACAGTCTTGACCAGTCAGTTTGCCAGCAGAAAACATAAAGACCTTTTGGTTTCCTCACTTACTATTTTGACTATAAATTCAGTCATAAGATTTGTGCCATCTCTTTGATTAAGATCTCCCTGAAGGCTCATTTCTGCTGTGCTGCCTGTGGGTAATCTCTAGCTAATACTGACATAAACGTTTAACTATAACCTTATTCCAAAAAGAAATTGTGCACAGTGTTTGTATTCTCTCTATACCTAATCTATTTAAATGGGACTATTGTGAACTCCTGGTAAATGGCATGCCAGGAGTCTTATCAGGAGGAGCACACATCACAGGAGGCATTTCATCCATCATATTACCCCTAGAGGTAACCATATCTACCCTGGTTTAATAGAACTGTGAGGATCTGAAGTGGAAAATGCCCACTGGATGACTTATCCTGTCTCATAGAAGTGACTAGGTCATGCTTCTCAGGCTACAACAAAATAGGATGTCCAGTGTCTTGTTAAAAATATACAGGGAAGGACCTTCCCTATTGCCAGCTCCTTTATGTTTTTTTTTTAGCCTGGGGTTTGCCTTTCCCCAGCCTTCCTTTTTTCATTGCTATTTTACACATACTTACAGAGCACATTCTTTATTTTAAGTAATGGAATTGCAATCCATTCATAATTGATAGGTTCTGTACTTCTGCAGCCTAAGTACATTTTATGAAGAACTAGTGATACATAGCTCCTTTTGGAATATAGTCCATGATCTGTATTTTTTCTCATTAGTCATTTCTGGAGTACCACAAAGACATAATCAGAATAAAGCTGTTCTGCCTTAAACTGAATGTCCATCCCACTCTAATCCCACAGACTCATGGGCACCAGGCCTACAATGGATGCCTAAGGTAAAAGGATATGAGAAGTAGGTGAGTAGTGGTACTATAATAATGCTATGCTTTTCTGTTTAACCATGTAACTCTACACATTTCAGTCCTAAACAGATGATTCTTATGTTACTTGTTAATACACCTTTTTTATCCATCATGATTTTATGTCTACTTATGTTTTTTAGTGACAAGTTTTACCTTATGTCTGTTAGGGCTCTCTCTCACAGTCCAGTTCTCCTTTAAAAACATATGCATTTTTGGTCTGTTTGTCTACTTTTATGCATTCTTGGATTTTATCTAAATTTCTCTCTGTTTCCCACTTGTGGTCAATGTCCTATCTTTTTAGGGTATTCCTACTTCCAAAGAGCCATCTTTCCTGCATATGTATGACGAGGAGGTCCCATGCGTGGGCCATTTCCTTTTATTCTTTAGTTCAGAACCTTCTGGCATTTATTTCTCTTCAGCAGCACTAAGGCTGTTCAAATACAGCAGTGTACTCACCAGGTGACCTGTAAAAGTCTCATGGATGAACTTTTCTGCTTGGCTGGGTTGCTGCAGGGGGCTGGGGAAGCTGCAGTGAGTAAGAATCTCACCTGGGAGAGCCATAGGTGCCAGCTGCCCCCGCATGCCCACAGCCCACAGCCCACAGGATAATCATGCACATGAATCCCCATCCAATAAGCTGGGAATTTTCACCTCTTCCCTCCATCCTGCTGGAATCACCTCTGCATCATATTTTATTTCCTGACTTTTTGAGGGGAAGGAAGGGAGAATACTTTGGTATTGCTATTACAAAGGTGGTAACTCAGTGCTTCATTTGGTTGGTTTCCTTTTTACTGAATAAGTATTGCTTCTTTTTTTGTCTGTTGTTTCTGGAGTTTGAAAAACTGCTGAAGGCTTTCTGCATTTTCCCCACTGCCTCCTTCTGCTCAAGGATTCTGCTCATCTGAGATTCCTAGCCAAGGAAGGCATTATGTTAAGTGCTGTCATAGCTGCTTTTTTTTTTTTTTCTTTCAAATTATTTTTCCGCTAGTGAAACTGCAAAAATACAATTCCAAAAGTTTGTGGGGAGGGCAGGTCTATAATGGATAGTAGTACAGAGGTGCTGAGTTAGCGGCATTGAGCTAATTCAGAATGAGAAGTAATATAATTGTGTTAGTGCAGACATCTCCAGAATATAGCTGTGCTGGTGCTGCACTGCACCCTTTAATGAACTCTTCTGCCAGGCTATACCTCACTCAGCTGCTTAGGTCCAGGAACCAAAATGTCTCTTCTCTGCATGGCTGGTTTGTACCAGTAAGATCAGAAATCTCTGTACCTTTCTCCATTCTTTAGTGCTTATTATATTAATATGTTATTAAGTGTTATACATATGCATATCCATGTATATGTATGTACATAGCATATGTATATGGTATATGTGGCATATTTTATATCTGATGTTAAAAGATTTAATTGTGCTAGCAAATGTCATTTATTAATGAAGGCTCCTGTTTGGAAAAAACACCACCACAACACTGGTAAAATGCATTCAAAATCAGTTGAAGAAAAGCAGTATCTAAAATCAAACTAGTCTGCGAGACTGACATCTGAACCAGCCCTGTAGGATGGTATGGGAAAGACTTCAATGAATCAAGTGACCTTCACCTGCAATTCTGTGCTCACTGGTTTAAATGTTAGGTGCTCCTTTTCCACAGAGCTTACTATATTGATCCCCAGAGCCAGACTTGAGTCTACTCTTAATGAAGACCCAAGCAAAGAAATATCATGGCTGTTTGATATGAATCTCTGGGCTGGTTTCATTTCAACGAAGTTACTTTTCATTTGCCTTAGCTCATACAGATGCAGAACATAGTCAATACATATTAACATGTGCCCTGAATACAGATACCTCAGGTATAGTTTGACTATCGTGAATATCCCAGAGTTATGAAAAGTGTTTTCCATGATAAAATGAACAGCTTTAACTTTCAGCTGATTATTTTTTGAAGTAATTTTTCTCCATCTTTCTTTTATTTATATGTGAGGTTATTCAGGAAGCTGGACGTTATCTCTCTAGGAGGCTTTCTGTTAAAGAAATTATACATTTGGCAGGTTATGATACTGTTCTAGAAATGCCAGTTATTGAAAAAAATCACAGAAGGACAAGGCCAAAGATCTGTTCTGCTCTAGCTGTAGCATACCGTTACCTATTGATGTTGAGTGATTATTGAAAATTGTTTCTCAACACTAAAGACCAAACTGTGAATGGAAACCAGATAGCCTGATATTTCAAAAATGTGGGTGAAGCTCAGAGAAAGGATAAAACAGAAACAAATGTTAAAAAGAAGCATAAAGCTTTTTTTTTAAATAATGTATAACTGTGGGACAGCTTGGCATATTCAGAGGAGATTTTGGCTTTAAAAACCTAAGTGTTCTCTCTGATCTCAAGAGGATCTGCTACACTATCATTTATTTTCTATCTAATGCACCAGGTTCACTCAGAACATGGTTTGCATTCATCAACAGCACATCTTACACCAGATTAAACAGCCTGGTCCACCTACCCATCCACCCTACTGTGCCCTCACAAGAGTCTGTCTGCCTGAACAGCGAGCTGGGCTGGGCTCTGACCTGGCTGGAAAGAAAAAAAAAAAAAAAAAAAAAAAAAAAAAAAAAAAAAAAAGAAAAAAAAGAAAAAAAAAAACCACCTTTCAACCCAGATCAATTTGTGATGCTGACTCCCTGTGCACCTGAACAAAGAGCAGGAGCAGGTCAAGGGCTGGCATTACAGGGGATGAAGTGGGAGTCCTTTGGCATGCCCAGTCACCCAGCCCAGCAGCAGTTCCTTTCAACCACAACTCAAGCTGATTTAGGGGATTGGAAATGACCCCTTCTAGGATTAACAGATCTGAGTGCATCAGCCAGTACTGCTGCTTCTGAGCCACTTGAACATTTGCAGTAGTTTCTGGCAGACAATTGATCGAAGGATACTGTCTTCCCGTGATTACAGCCAATCTACTTAACAGACATGGCCAACACTCTCAATTGCTGCTGTGTGCTTCCCCTGCCATTTCTTCCCCGCTTTTTCACAGGAGGGCTGGGCTGACTGCAAGATGGTTTAATTTGGGCTGAAAAAGTGTGATTCTTTTTATTCACTGCTTCTGAGTAGAGGCAATGTTGCACTCTCCCTAATGGAGAATATTATCTATGGTTTGGCTGAAGGTAGACAAGAACAGAGGGGCACACATTGGCTTTTAATCCTGTCCATAAAGACTATTATTAGTACTACCACCAGTTCATGACTGAAGATATAATGGGAATTCCCTCTGAGGGTGTGAATGCATGAAGGTTAACAGCAAGGTTCACCAGACGAACACCAAGTAGAAGTACTGTGGCAACTTACGAGCAGCTGACTGGTCACCAGTCACAGCATATTGGCTGAGATGGGGCAGGGCCATGTAGGCAGGGCAGCTCCCAGCAGAAGGAGGAAAAGAGGCACCATCTGCTGCTGTCACTGACATTCCCCTGGAAATAACTGAACACCCAAGCCACCTTTGGGCAATGGAATGATAGGACTTTTGGGTGTTTCTGTCATGTCCTTCCTTCTTCCTTCCTTCCTTCCTTCCTTCCTTCCTTCCTTCCTTCCTTCCTTCCTTCCTTCCTTCCTTCCTTC
>WUAM01000431.1:37633627-37712049 GCA_024336885.1 Actenoides hombroni
CCTTCCTTCCTTCCTTCCTTCCTTCCTTCCTTCCTTCCTTCCTTCCTTCCTTCCTTCCTTCCTTCCTTCCTTCCCCTAGACCATGCCACGTGTGCCCTGTGACTCTTGGTCTTATAAAAATTTGTCTGCAACCACGATTTAGATGAGTTGTGAGTGATCTGAGCATAGGATTTGTCTCAATAGAAGGCAGATCAAAATGAATTTAAAATTAAGAAGTGTGTTGTTTCTCTTGGATAATAGCGAGATTTTCTAATGCAATTGGCCTTCTCCCCTCAGATGAAGTGTCTTTGATCTTAACATTGTAAAAATGTAATTTCTAGGGGTTTACTGCATGAATATGTGGAAAAATCAACAATGTAGCTACTCATAAAAAGTATTTTAACACTGCAGAGAAAGTTAATTATTTCTTGGTGTTAGTAATAAAGTTACACTGGAAAACTTTCAGACAAGAAAAGATCTAACATGAAAAGTCCTGAATAATAACACTGTTGAGCTGCAATACAAACTGGGAGAGGATGTGTCTGAATCTGGCTTTGTGTGTTTTTATTCATACAAAGCACCATGTTTAAAAATGCAAGAGATGCCATCAGTTATCTGGCACTGGGAAAGTACTACTGTAGCTTACTGTAGGAGCCAGCTCACTTTCCTTTTGTCTCTAGCTGTTACTATTCACAAAATATGAACCTAATTTTTTAATTCTTTTAACACTAACTACAGCAAACAAGTGGTAGATTTTGTATGCTCTGATTAGGGCCTGACTTCTAAGAGCAAAAAGTTTCATCTTGGTACAAAATGTGACACTGTAAGTATTCCAGATAAATATGGAATATCATAGGTAGTTTTGTCAAAATTAGGTTTGTTGGCAAAGTCTAAAGCAGTTAATGTTACAGTCACTCTTCAGGAACCCTACAGTTGCATGGATTTGGAGAATATGAATAGCCATAATTTGTTTCTCAAAAAGATTTTGTCTCTTTTAAAAATGGAAGCATGAAAACCACTATTATTATTGTATGTCACTAGCAAAATTTTCAAAGTCACCAAGAAAAGGCATCCAGTTCTATAAAGTGATGGTGATTTTTTGAGGTTTGGAGGTCAAATAAAGAAGAGCATCTTGTTTTTCTGATAGTATGAAGCCAAATAAAAAGAAATATAAAGGTATCTGAAAAGAGACTACAAAGAGTAAATAAACTGCTTAAATACATACTACAGTAATTTACTAAAATATCATACAACTAAAATAATGTATATGAAAAATATATGGATATGCAATAAAATATTTATGAAGCTAGTGGCTATGAATGCAACAAGTCCTAATTCTTCTTGTCAGGAACTGAAGTTATGGGGAATCACAAACCACTGTTAAGGATGGGTCTGACCCACTTTTTAGAAACTTAGTTCAAAGAAGATCTTGTAGCATCTACAGATGGAAAACTCAGTGTGAACAAAAGCCTCTGGGCAAAATGCCTATTTTATTATCTTAACACTATTGTAATAGAATATTATGCTATTTGCACTAAATGAACGATTCTAACAGTTGACTTAGGAGGAAATACTCATTTAAAACAGTGCTGAGTTCTATAATAGTTGAAGACAGTTGAGTAAGAAGTGAAAATCTACATCTGGGTTATATCTCACTCTGAAGCAGAAATTTCCATCAGGAAGTTGTTGCATGAGGAAGGGACAGACCACATCAGACTCTTCTTACTACATTATTTGAGATTTTACTTGTGCTTACAAGCCAAAATTTCAGAAATTCCAAGCAAACAGTAACTTCATAGTAAAGATGATCCCAAAGTGTGATCTGTATCAAGTGCACCTGCCCAAAAGTTTGGTTTGCTCCCTGTTACATATTTGGTTCTTGGTCCCTGACCATGGGTCCAAAGTACATCCATGTCACTGTGTTCACTGTCTCCCTTTCAGATGAGACTATTTGGTATTTTCAAAATGGTATTGCTGAGAACTGCTTATTGCACTAGGAACTTTAGGTCAGAAAATGCTAGCAGCAGGCAGAGAAAGAGTATAAAGCTTTGTAAACATGCTTAGCTCTCCCAAAAATATATGACAGAAGTTAGAAAAAGAGGTTTACACAGTCTAATGACTAAAAGAGGGAAAGAATAGACATCTATCCTTATATTTGTTTTATTTGTGACTTTTCTTTTACACAGTAAGTACCTAGGCTTATAAATTAATACTGAGAAATGGAACAAATAGACAAATAAATTAATATGTGTTTATAGATACTCTAGGCTTGATATTATGAGCTGGTTTGTGCCTTCAGAGTTCACTGAAGTCTTGAGGAACTGAGGCTCTTGCACTGAAGGGGAGTGAATATCTAGCAAGATCAGACTGTTGGTACTGCCTTCAGGGAAAATACATTTCAAGTGCAAGAAGTAAACCATTATTATCTCTCTTTTTATTTCCAGGTCCTGTTTTGTTTAAGGGACTAGTCAGGTTCAAAGAAAACTTACTCATTTCCATAGCACTATATAAAAATAAGACTCGCCAAGCTGTGTAAAACTGTGATGGATAGCACTTATCCGTTTAGGAGATGCGAGTTGTCAAAGAATCATATACAAGGAAAAACATAGTAAAAAGATAAATCACCTTTGAAATACACCTGCTAGCTTTGCCTGCAGATAAAGTAGAAAAATAGGGACTGTTTCCCCCTTATCTGTAAAAGTGATGAGACAGCAGGCATATTTTCTTTCACTTGTCAGAGTTTTCAGATGCTTCTCCTGGCTTCCATGTTAAGAGAGACGGAGGTAGGCTGCAGCTGTAATGTCCACATTAACACAGTGAGTGTACAATTGAATCTCCTCTGCTTCAGCCTAGGTTTCTTGCTCTGCAGGGGAGAAATTCTCATGGACTTCAGTGGAGATTACTTATCTTCTTGTATTTCTCTTCTGCAAACAGATCTTTTTCCTAATGCTCCCACAATTAAGACCAAGTTTCCAAAAGTGTGCAGCTCTCAGCAGCTCTCACTGTACAATATATGGCTGTGCAGAAAGACACATTAGAGAAGCTGAAGCTGCTTGTACAAGCTCCACTTGCAGGTCCTGAGTTCATTTACACTCCAGGCCCTACGTATACATATTTCCAACTGTGAAATAAACCATACAACCCATGAAGTGGACAGTATAAAGTTGGTATATCAGGTCAATCTCATTATAATCCCATTAGTTCTAGCAATGATTTCAATGTGTTCAGTGTAACCCTGTGTCTCTAAGACAAGATTAATAAATTATTAAAGCTTGTTGTGATGTTTAAAATAACAGTCTGCATCAATGAAGAGTGCAGCATTTTGTTTGTAGGTTAAAGAATGCAGCTACTAGCTTTTATTTTCTTTTGCTTCAGCTAAAGATTTTTCAAGATATAATAATCTGTCTCCTCGCTGCAGCAAGATGCTATTTTGATAGAATTAATTTTAAATAAGCTCCTAGCCCTTCATAGTTCAGTGCACTAATTACTTCCACACAACACAAACAGAAGATGACGCTTCTTATACACAGGGTTTTAGGGATGCTAGAGATAGAGAAACATGGAAAGCGGATTTAAGACACAGTGTATAATTTCCTCATCTTCTTTTACACACAGAGGTACAAAAGCATATTCAGACTAAATGCTGAAATGCTAGATAAGGATATAAACCTGCGGGGAAGACATACACATACCCAAGGATCTTTTGTTCTTTTAATGTTAGAGCACAGAAGAAATACATAGCTGTTTCACATTGTTAGACAAGAATGTCCTTAATAGCTAGCAGTGGGCTAACACAGCTAGAATCTTCTGAGATACGTTCAAGTCATCTATTTTATGATTAACAACAAAAAGAATCAATATAATATTTAAAGTTTTGGATTTTTACTTTTTAAAGATTAGTTTGGCATGGAAATTTTAATGGAAAACTATTTTCCAAATATATCATTTTCTTATTAGATAAGATATATTATCTAAGATTTCTTCACAATTTAATTTGCTACAATTCAATATGAGATTTAAAAAAAAAAAAAAGTTTAAATCTATTTCAATTCTGTGTAAGCCATAAGCTGGAAATTACCAAATGAGAGTAAAATAATTTTTAAATGTTTTAAAAATAATTTTTTGGACCCTATCCATGGTATTCTTCAACTTTACTTCCCCCCACCAGATTCAGGGAAGAGAACAGTGGAGAAGGAGAGTTGGATCTCAGTCAAAAAGCTCATAGTGTTAAGATGTAAATGCTGCAGTGCTCTGTATGATAAATATGTGGAAATGTTAGTAGGCAGATCCTCTACAAGCCCTTATTAACTCCTTACATTAATTCCAACATTTTGCCTGTTAAGCATCTATAAATCAATTCCCATACTCCTTCCTGTGCTTATTTAATAGATTACTATGCTTAGTATATATACCAACTACTCAGAGTATATAATCAGCTAGCTTGATCTCCAGTCTGAATTTAAACTAATCTGCTACTTACTTGTCTTGCAATGCCCTGCTCTGCCCGTTTAAAGGGGTTTCCCTCCCTTGGGAAACCCTGGTTTGTCAGAGACTTCATCTAATTGTTGATGCCCCAAAACTTAGGACTCTAAGATATGAGTCCTAGGCTTTCTCTACAGTCAACAGAAAGACAGGCTTCCCTTGTGGTAACTAGTTTTGGATAGATTCAATAATCCTTTGGAAGCAGTTTTTCCTCTGTGAGGGAATCATAATTGCAGACTACATGCTCCTAACACCAAAAGTAAAGGTCAGGTTGACTGAATCCAGGTCATTGGCTCCACAATCAGGTATAAACTCACTGTAATAACTTAACAGCCTCTAGAAACAGAACATTGGGACCAAGATTTCTTGTGGTAGTCAGCAGGCAGCTTTGCAACTGAGTGGGTTAAAATTTCTTCAGGTGGTGGTTGAGAGAAAGCCGGGCCTGTTCTCTAGTTGTATGAAATTTGTAAAACTTAAACTTTTATTAAAAGAAAGAGAAATAGAAAGAAGAAAGAACCCCAAAATAACTGCTGAATAGGATGCTCAGTCTGAGTGATATAGACGAGTGTTTGCAGCCTGCTTTGGTTGATTTGGATCAACTAGAAATTTCTACCTTAATGGCATATGCTTTTCTCTTCATCTTGGACTGGAAATTTCATCTTGGACTTGCAAAATTATTGGGTTTTTAAAATTATTTTATCGTTTGTTTTTTGTTTTTTTCTAATAGGTATATTTCATTTCAAAGAAAACTTTTCAAAATTGCCATAGCCATGACAAGTTCTTATGAGGATACTTCTATACCTTCTGTACATGAGTTAATCCAAACCACAGCCTCACACTGAGCTCCTGCTGAGATGTTTCACACCGAAAATCTTATCTGGCCAACCAAATAGTGGGATGTACGATTCACTTCTTTAAAGTGGGAAGATGGAGAAGTTCCTCTGCAGAGCAACTCTCAGTCATATAGATTCCCTACAGGCTTTTCCACTCCCTGCTTGTTCTGAGCTAAATGCTATTAACACTGTCTCATGCTAAATAAATAAAAGCTTTGGTGCTTTACACATAAGAAGTTCCTGTCTTGAACCATTTTTCACATTTTAGGTATTAGACTGTAAGCAAATAACCATACCCCAAAACATGCTCTCAAAGGTGGGCCAAAGGAATATTTCACATGGATTAATGCAAAGTCTAAATCTATTGCTGTCTCACATCTGAAAATTGCCCAGCAATGCACATGCACATCTGACTGGTGGGGAAATTGTCACACAAACATTCCCAAATCCATGGATGATGGAAATGCCCTTAATATCCCTGAAAGATATGCACATTGATTTTCATACAGTCTCTTTTAGTTGTATGTTTCAGTAGCTACCTATATCAAGTATGTGGGAGGAAAATCATTAGCAGCTACTAGGAAAGTAACCTCACAAATAAACAGGTAAAATGCTGCATTTATTTTCCTTCTGTTAACCAGTATCTACACCACAGTCATTTAAGCAAAGCTTTTCAGCTTCATTCTTTTCAGGATGTACTCCTTAACCTTTTGGTGATTCAACAAAATAAAAATCTTTTATACAAGTATCTTGAATTCTTCCATGCTTTCAATGAAATGAAGAAACAATTATTTAAATAAGGATAAAGGTAACATTTCATTTTCTTTTTATCTTTGGAGAAATATCAAAGTCTTCCTTATTAAATTATTCTATATAATTGTATTACAAATGACAAAACAAGGTACCTGGATGAAGTTTTCTGGTTATTTCTAGAACTGTATACTTTGCAAAAATATTTAAATGGGAAACTGCAAATTTTCACATCTTCATTCAGTTCACATCCAAGTGTTAGAGTTCCCCTGGAGCAAGAACTGTGGATGTCACTAAACTGAACTGAGAAGTGCCACCTGTCCACTGAGTCATCACTTTGTAGACTCTAGTCTATAGACCATATAGTATACACTATAGACTTTAGTACACATGTTCTTTGTACATAAAGCATATATACTGAATCTTTTTGACATGCAGTCTAACCAAGGGCTCTGCCAACTCCATTCTCATTCCTACTAGCTCTGGGAACTAAATTGCTGTTAACAGTTACAGAACATACACTATGCTATGGAATAATTAGGAAAGAATTGAGGTTTTCTATGAAACAATGTTGCTGCCTTCACTTTCGCTTGCCATCACAAAAGAGAACTGAAAATCACAACATCTATTTCAAAGATAACTGGAACTTCTGAGTTCCTTCCCATATTGCAATATAAAAGCCTGCAGAGGTCTCAGTTAAGAACCCATGTAGGAACTGTATACATTAAACAGAACACATATAAGAAAATAAAGAGGTTGTCAGAATGCCTTCAGAGCAGAAAAATCAGTAGTCTAAAACCCCACAAATAATAGAAATTCTCATTCCATAAATCTTGAATTATGTTCAAACGTGGTGAATTGCCTTGCCTTCTGGCACTAAGCCCTGCTAATTACTTCAAGCCTCACTCAGGGAGTGGTGAGACTTAATGTTGCCATCAAAGTACATCCAGTCAGTCCTGCATCAGCCATATAGAAGCCACAACTAAATTAGATCTTGAAACCAGGCTTTGTTCCCTTTTATACTGCTGGAGTCCTTGTCGACTTAAATTACATGTGAATCAACACAAAGTCTTAAAGATGCAGCCGCCAGTAAAAACTTTTCAGCATGAAAGAGACTTATCACAGATAGTAATTAACATTCTAAGAATTAAATGCAACTATAAAATTATATAAATGTTAATAAAGAAACTCATTAGTACTTATTTTCTTTCTGCTATAAAGATTAATTAAGAGTCATAAAAGTAAAGGTGACAGAATTCCTGTGATTACAATTCCACTATGCAGTTAAGTTACTGTAACATTTATTTCCCTTTTCCTATAGACTTCCTTATAGCCCTTAAGGAAGAAAGGACACTGTCTAATGGTTTTCTTTAACATCACAGTGATATTCAAGAGCAAAACTCAGCAAAATCTACATGAAATGGAACTCAGCATTACAGTAAAATTCCAAATTCTGAACTATTTTTAAACTTCTGCAAAAACAAACAAACAAACAAAAAACCAAAAAAACCCAAAAAACAAACCAGCACAACAAAAAAAAAAACAAGCCACAATTTTATCTGGTCTGCTTTGGAATGTTTCATGTGATCAGCCCTGATTACATCTAAGTATATTATCAGTACTAGGAGTGGAGGTGCACTCACTGCAGTCTCAATCCTCTACCTTTATGACCTGGGAAGTGCAATGTATGCAATGTAAATAATCTAAGTAGTTTCCAAGGAAGTTAGCTCAGTCATGGATATCTAGAGGTGGCTCAGGTACAATGTCACATAAAAAAAAAGCAAAATAGCTTCCACAGTCAACCTGGTTATATCTGTGCTGCACTGACCTGCACCTTTGCACCATCTGGACTGCTACCTTAGAGCTTTCTGTGCTCGACAGTCAGCAAGGTCACAGACCTTTCTTTTCTCCATTACCTCTTCCTGTCTGGTTCTGATAGCCCATTTTTTCAATGTTTTGCATGAGCTATGATTTTGCTTTCTTTCAGATGATTCTGTCCTCCCACTTGGGCAGGAAGTACTACTTTCTTTCATTAATCTTAAATTAGGTGGTAAGTGGGATATGTTCACCCTGTGAAACTCATAATGTGCTGCCCATTGAGTAATATTGCTACTGTGCTGACACCTGGAGCCCACCAGAAAGAAAAAAAAAGACAGTAGAAATATAGATCCTGGTGCAGGGAACCAATGCTGTAGTATCAGACAAATTATATGGAATTTTCTCCTGGCTGAGGGCTAAATAGCATTTCAAATCTTTTTCAGAAACGACATGTAAAGCTTCTGGGCATGATGCTGCCTTAATGCAGCCAAACAATGATTCACTCACCAGCAGCCTGACCAAGTGTACAGCAGCGTATACATAAGCATACAGACATGCCTTAACACCCGTATTAACATCCCTTCCCTGCAATCTGGTGACAGAGTGAATGAGATAAGTAACCAGTGAAGGAAAAAAATGGCTCTATTTGAATGACAGTGAGGCATTGTCTTTTCTTCCTGAAACCACTGGCTATACTGAAAGCCTAGTTTGACATGGTTTTGCCATTTCTTTGTACTTGTAATGCCTGAAGCTAGATATGAATTGAAAAATCTCTACTTTTATCTTTCAAAGTATCTGGGAACTCATCTCCATTTGCTAACCTGCCCAGACCTGAGCCCTTTTTCTCTGTCCCTGGGGATCCCTATTAACAAGGAAAAAACCCAAACTACTTCCCTAATTGGTAGTAAACGGTAAGAAAGCTGCAGTTGGCAATTGGTCTAGCAAAGATGGAGGAAAATTGTTGCCTTTGAGAAGACAAAATAAGATAATTCCTGGTGCTGCAGCCAGATAAACTAAAATCCTGAGCTACATGCATTGTGGTTTATCAAATATCTGGAGAATGAATAGACAAAATGCAAACAAGCAAAAAGAGAGAGAGAAGCAGGAGAAGAAAGACAAGGTAGAAATATGTAACAGTTGGCTTCAAAGCCTTGACATCTTTCATAAGGTTTTCTTTCAATCTGTTTCTCTCCATCCCCTGCCGTCTTTCCTGACAGCAGCAGGAAGAGTGAACCAGGTTTTCGTAGATGCCTCTGGATTTCCATCCTAGTTTTTGCTCTTCCCCACCATGAGAGGAGCACCTCAAATCTAGTCAAACTTTACCTTCCATCCCTAGGGTTGCAGATTTCAGTTTTGTCAAACTGTAGGGAGTATAATTCTACATTATGCTTAATTTCATCAAACAACTAGTTGCTGCTGAAGGGAATAATTGCACTTTTCCTTACTTCTCCAGATCTGTGCCCCTGTCCACCCAGGACTCGTCTTCTGGTTATGCATTTTCAGGGTGAGTCAGTTTAATTCATTGAACTGACTGAAAAGAAATCTACTGACAAAAACAAGTATCTGTTTTCCATTGATCAGTATTATGATGTGACTTCCTATGGAGCTGTGAGTTTTGCAATCTGAAACACAGAAAGTTCCACATCAACATGAGGAGAACTTCTTCACTGTGAGAGTGACAGAGCACTGGAACAGGCTGCCCAGAGAGTCTGTGGAGTCTCCTTCTCTGGAGACTTTCAAGACCTGCCTGGATCAGTTCCTGTGTGGCGTGCCCTAGGTGTTCCTGGGCTGGCAGGGTGATTGTACTCAATGATCTCCAGAGGTCCCTTCCAACCCCTACCATTCTATGATTCTATGAGTTCAATGTCATGATCAGTCACAGACTAAAAAAGCAGTTCAAATGTCCAGACACGAGGGTTCTCACTCTGTTCCCCACAAGCAGCTGTCTAGTGCCATTTGAGATACATTAGGGTAATCTGGCTGATTTACAGGTCCCACACAGATCTCTCATAAGACCCACAAGACCTCTATCAGCTTTGTGAAGGTCATGAATACACTACAGCACCTCAGATTATAACGATCAGTCATGTATGTGAAACTAAATCAAGCGTTAGGTTTTTTCTTCAAAGATGGATAACATTGGCAGTACTGACAAGTTTGTCATCAACAACAGGAGTTTAGACATCTACAGTGCATAAAGATTCCTAATTGTCCACAGGCCTGTGGAGTCCATACATGAATCCAGACATTTGTTTGGAACCGAAACATGTTGTGATGCATTTTAAACACTGCAGGTCAAGAAAAAATCTCAATAGCATAGAGGCACATGTAAAATGGATTGTAGTGTTTCCCTGGATTTCTATGTCCAAGCATGATAACTTTTTCATAACAGAGATTTAGTCAATTTTGTCTGACACCAATCATCTATCCAAGTGAACTTCATTGCTCTAATAAGCATCTCTCAGCCATTGATCCATGGTCTCTGGAATCACTAACAGATGTACGTACAAATTTGCACACATGCATATTTGCACACTGCTTCAGCAGTGCTGTTGTAACTAGAAACTTCTTTTGCCTACCTCTGAGAAAATAGACCTGAAGGATTTTGTCTGAATTTGTCCTTATTTTAAAATACAGTCTACATGAAACATGCAGGAGATTTAGTTGGGAATGAAAATACTGAAAGGCATTTCTTGTATATCAGCAAGGTGAAACAATAATACTCCTAAATGCCATTTGGAGAACTGGGAGTTCTTACAATACAGTAAATAAAATTATAAATATTTATAATTCAAATATTGTATAAATATAAATATTTGTATGAACACAAATATTGTACAATTAAAATATTGTTAATATTTTCCCTTTAATAACTTGATGAATTAATAAAAGAACTTATCTAAGCTCCCTGAAATACATATTTAGAATAACTAAATACTAATGAAGTAAGGGGTGAATGAACAGAATAAATTTAACACTTTGTTGTGCCCACAAAAAATTGTTTATCAGCACACTACCATTCTTTTGTCAGGGACTTTTTAACAGAGGATGTTATGTTGCTAGCCCTGGAAAGCTCTACTTCAGAACATAAATGCCAGATCAGCACAGCCAAATGCCTCTTGGCTGAACAGGATAGAAAGGCAATCTGTAATTATGTGTAGAGGCATTCTAAAAAATAATATAATACACTGTGGAGATTGGCATACATAAATGTATATGCTACGTTAGACCAAGTTTTGATTTAAGTGTATGCCTTGAGCACGTAAAGCCAACAATATTCATGGAAACAGTGTGTTTCCTTTTCTAGGAGAAATGAGGCTTTGTAGGTACATTTCAGGTAAGAGGTAGAGCTCTTTGGCTTCAACTCAGGAAAGATCCAGGCTCCCAAGTGAACCTGATGCATAATTATGAAGAATTATGAAAAGTGAGACCATTGACTCTTAGCTTTAGTATCTTCTCAAATCCACTTGGAAGAAAAGGGTCTCACCAACATGAAGATAAGAGGCAAGAAAAAGGCCATGAAACATATTAGAGTGCTGTCCTGGGAAGCATCCTCCATTCAGGAAGCTTTCATCCCACCCACAAATCAGCTGTGAACCTCCAGGTTTAGGAGGTACTCCAGCAGAGGGAAAAAGACAAAAGGTTTGAACAAACTTTGATGAATCAATGAGAACTTACATACATAAAAGTAGACTTCCATCCTATGCAGCAACCTATAAGGATGTGAAAATTCTGCTTCTGCTGTAATGATGAAACCCTTTAAGCTCATTCTACACACATATATTCACATACAATCTTTGTGAACCTCAAACAAGGAAGTGAACATCTAACATAGTAGTTTGTACATAATCTGAAGATAACTCATTTTTATTAATAAGTAAATTAGAAGGTTGCTATCTATGCACATAGTTTACTGATCACAAACATCCATGGTAAATTGTATTTGGAGTCCCAAGGCTAAGTCTAGATACCATGTTCCCTAGTAGAACACCTAATTTTTTCATGCAGCTGCTCGAAGCAGCCATGAAGTCTGCAAAACAGGCATTTAATAAGGATCTAAGTTATTATTACAGCTCTGAGTACTCCATTTATATGTCCTAGTTGGAAAATTGTTCTTGCAACGTACTTGTCCTAGTTAAAAGAGGATTTATCCCTAAACAAGCCATACTATAACATCACCTAGTATAAGCACTAGTGCTCAAATCTTTCTTAAGATACCTAACTGTGGCATCTTAAGTGGGAGACTGCTCTGCTGTTCTGGTAACTGATGGAAAGGGAAAGACATTTCCACAGGTTGTGCTTCCCTCCATTTTTCATATCTGAAGTGTCTGTACTCTTAGCTTAACTACTTCAGTTGAGTGACCAAAGTTAACCAGGAGAAATCCAGATATACTTCTTCTGAGAACAAGCCATAATTGGATAAATATTTATTACTTCAGGAAGGCCTTTTAATCATAATGGAAATCAAATCAGATTCAATTTGATGTGTTTGATATTCAGGTCTAGTATTTTATACTAGAAATGCGTCAAGGAATATACCTGTCTGCATAACTCTGGCCAAGTGCCAGAGAGATTCCTACATTCACCCAGACAGGAAGAATTTTCTACCACATACCCACCCCTCTACTTTCTTATCTAAAACTTCCACTTTAGATATAAAAATGAATGACACAAGAAAAAAAAAGAAGATAGAAATACGTCTTAACAAACTGCTGGCATGTCACTTAATCTACTATTTTCATGTTCTAAAAATAGAATTGCTTAAGGAGTATTCTGTATAGAGAATGCGGGTTTGGGGCTTTAAAAATGCCATCCTACTGACAGCAAATTAAGTAGCCACAAGAGGTTCACACTACAAAAATGTGTGTGCAATGTGAATACAAGAGGTCTCAGTTTTTACTTCTTTTTAATTTTAATTTACTTATTTTTAAGTATTGTTACACATAACATCTTCTACAACAATGGAAGTCAGTGAGTTCATTTTGGAATGCTTGTCTCCTCTTGAGAAGTAGGCTATTGTACTGTAAGGAAGCAAATTTTTAGGTTTCTTTACCAGCTAAATCAGCAATATAATCTAGAATTTTATTATTTTTTTTAATGGCCATTTCCTTCCAATGCTGGTGACAGAGTGCTGGTGTGCTTAATAAGAAATCATGATTTTGTAAAAAGATAACATGGGCTGCACTCCCTCAGAAAGAGTCAGAAAAGAGATGTGGGAGAAAGAATGACATTGGGTTCATGGTGAAACAGGCAATACATGCATCTGAAAGGATTCCTCCTGCTGGTAGTCTTAATGATACCATTTCAGAGTACTGAAGTGCTTCTGTCTTTTCATACTCAGCTACTGCCAAGTGGAGATTGGACGAGATAATGTTCTAAACCATATCTGAGAACAATCAATCTTGATCCCAAAGAAGGTGAAAAAGAGGGTAAGAGGAGAAAGGAGAGAAATAATATCCTGCAGAAAAGGATATTAGGGAAACAGTAATGAGATTTTTTTTCCTACGGTGACTCTCCAAGAAGCATTTGGAGACAGATCATATTTAGGTATTGACTGCAATTTTCCAGGTATAGTTATGAATATGTTTAAATTGAGCTGTGACTTTATCTTAAAAATTCAGATTGCCAAGTGGTTTTAAGCCCTTACCTGAATGTAAATTAAATTATTTTAATAAAGGGTTAAAATAAATGTCTTTGACTTTACATTGTAAGTGGGTGGAGGAGCAGGCATTCAGCTCCATGTAGGGGCACTGACAGCCACATGGCTTAGACTACGGATCAAGGTGTGAGCCTTTTTCCATTAGCAGGGTAAGTTGCCTGTTCTGTCTTCGCACTGGGAAGGAGGAAGAGCATGTAGAAATGGTCAGAATAAACTGAGAGATGGTTTAAGGAATTGCTCCTTGGCTCCCATCAGCCTAAGTTTCTTTATGATTCACTATCATTCCACCTCCTTGGCAGCAGATGGGAAAAAACTCAAATTGATCCAAGAGGATTAGGTATTCTTTAGGCTTCAACTTGAAATTATTTCAAGACCTGATAGCTGGACTCACATAAACCTAGCTTTATGTTTCCAAGTGAAAGACACTAATTGATTTTCAGATGAAGACCGAACAGATTATACAGCTGGAGGTTGGTCAGCCAAGATTATTCTCACACAAAAGCAAAGAAGTGCATTCAATATCTACAATGAAAACATCCTTTTGGAGGTCTGAAATACTCTATGCCAGGAGATGTTTTGGGTAAATGGTATCAGGAGTTTAGTGGATCAATGGTACTGGATAATCTATGCATACACAACACAAATATACACACAACTCATAGTCTACATAAGAAAAGCAAGAAAACAAGAAAATCTTTATGTACTTAAAAAAAAAAAAAAGGAGTTATACAAGGGCACATTCAGTTCACACATTTTTTGTTCTATGAAGGTAAGTAGCATAATTCTGTTCTTAGTTATGACAGTTCAGCAAAATGACACTGACACCATCCAAGTCTAGGAAAAACAGTTTCATGTACACTTTGCAAGTGGCACCGATGCAAAGAGGAATGATGAATCTAAATGTGAAAATCTGTTGCAATATTGGTGGCATACGGCAGGCACGCATGAGACTTGCCATGCATTTGTTTTTCAGCTCTGATGTGTCACCAGTGAACCTGGCACAGCTGCAGTACAGATGCGCTGTATGCCATTCTTCATTGATGATACATTTCCCACTCTCTCTAAGAATTCGTATTCACTGTCACTCAGCTGAGGTTCCAGTGAGATAAATGCCTGGGTAGAGGGGACTGATGCTATTATTGCCCTGGTCAATGAAAAAGTAGAGAGAGCCAAAACTGTCCATCTTCTCTGGTGGCAGCAGCTGACCTCTCCAACATCACACACACATGAGCTGGTCATCAGCTCATGAATACCTCCTGGATTAATATCAGAAGAAATGCTTTAATGCCTGACCATAAAATCAAAACAATTCTTTCTCTGCTGCCACCCCTCAAAAAAACCCCCAGGATTTATTAGGTCTGATGCTGATAGAACAACCTATTTACTAAATAATTTGTTAATCATTTTGCCTGCAGTTTACATAGAGAAATTTCACCTTGCGGGTTGTTTACATGCTGCTCAATTTAACTGTTCGTTGGGCACTTGCTATTCACAGCATGTAGCTGCTTGCGCGAGGCGCATGGTGTTCTTCCCATTGCCTCACAGGATTTCTGAAGCATTTCAGACAGATTTTGTGGATTTTTTTCAGGCTAGAAGGGGGCTTTATTTAGCATGACCTGATGCATACTACAGGCCACATATATTCCAAAGTTAATAGAAGGCCATGACCACATGCAAATATGGGTATTCAAATGAATCCCAAAACACAGTGCAGACAAAGCCCTTCTTGCTTTACAAATATAAATTCAACAAGAAAGATTGCATCAAGGAGCTGCTCATAATCTGAATGAACAGTGTTTGACACATGCATTATTCAAGCCATTCTCTTTTAGACAGGATAGTCCACCCTTTTCAATGCTCTGTTCTCAGATGCTAAATCTGTCAGGCCCTGAGTAGTCAGTTGTGAAGCAAACTGGGTCCTCCAACAACAACACAAACAATCCACTTCTCTGTCAGTCTGGTTGCAGATGATGGACCTAAGCACATGGAGATGCATGGTGCATTAAAAGGCATTAAACATATGTCTGCATCTTCCTACAAAGCAGAAAAATATTTCAGAAGAATCAAAGAATCATGGCATAGTTTGGTTTTGGCTGCCAGGGAAGTATCTGTCATTTTGGGCAATTTATCCTCAAAATAATACTTAGGAATTAATGACTGCAAAATTATTCTTCCAGCAAAAAATCTGGAACACAGTAGAAGTGCCTTACTATAACTGATTTGAAAATTTAAATACCCTGGTCATCCTTTAACATGAAACCCAGGAACCAAAGCCTCAAAATTTAATAAGACTTTGGCTTCTACATGTTTATAGCTAGTGTTTCAGAAAATTCTGCTCATAGATTAGATAATGGGGAGAAGAGGAGACATTCATAAATGTTAACTTGAGCCCAGGGACACAAGCCATTGAAGGTCTGAGTACAGAAACATGCATTTTCTTGCTGATGAAACAGAGAGTCCAGGGATGTTAGATTTCATAGATACCCAACTTCCACAGTCCCAGTCAAACTGTTGTCCCAATCTCACTCTTGCCATTCATATGTAATTAAACAATGATAGCCAAAAAGGGTCGGTAATACTCCTTTGCAATGGCAAAATGAAACAGATGCACAGCCTCTGACAGGTGCTTGTTGGACCCTGTTGGAAGGGGTCCAAATAATTAGCTACTCACCAGATGGGTACCAAAGCACAAACAACAACCTAATGTGTCTTCTGGGTACAGACAACTTTGACTTTCAGTGATGTAGTAACATTAACATGTGACAACATTTAAGTTGTCAGCATTTTGAGGACTTAATTTGGTAGTCTGCAATCTGCAATGGTTTGATCCTCATAAACCAAACACATACGGAAAGGAGAGCAAGAGTACAGCTGGCAGAGAGAGAAACTCAGCTTCCCAGTGGGACATACAGACTTTGTTTCATTATCAATAAAGGATCTGAGATACTTAAAAACAAAATAGAAAATATCACCAGCAGATACAAAAGGTATTTTAAGCAGTTTTAGTAATATGTAAAATTTTCAATGTCCAATACAAATAAAGAAGACTGGGGAATTTATTCTTTGCCCTGGAAAATATATGTGGAATATGACACACTCCAGGCAGAGTGATTGGTTTACAGTGTTTGTAAGCTATCAGAAGAATAACCTTCACAGCTCACCTCTGAGCTTCATTGGTACACAAAGCATGACCTGATAGAGACAGATGAAGCTTTCCAGAGAAGAACATTACTTCTGGGAGTTTATTTTTCAGCCTTAGGCCTCCCAGGTTTGCAAGAATGAGAAACTGTGAAGGGTTTTGGTCCAGTGTAAAGACATATTTGAGGTGAACATGAGCAGGCTCCTTAACTGCTTTTTCTTCAATAAATAATGTGAAGATTTCTGCCAGCAGTCTATACATCCAAATGGAAGTGGCATATTTTTACTTAGAGCAAAAGTTGTTGAGTCTCAAGATTTATGATTCATCTGAGCAAAGTTGCCAAATCTTGCAATTTCCTCATGGTATTAGGTGTTTTTGTTAGAGCCCCAGACCTTTGAGTCATGGATTATTTGAGAATTTCAACTTCCCTCTTTTTTCAGCTCTCCTGCTTATACAGATTTTCCAGCTCTCCTGCTTATACAGAAATTTTTGGAAAACATGAGTGTGGCAGCCTAAAAAATTTCAAAACCAGAAGACAAACACAAGGCATGTATCATCTCATAAAAGACATAATGAATATTAAGTCATTGCATGATTCCTGGGACATAATGTTTAGTCTCTGAGGACCTGATGTTAGCAAAACTCTTTGTGTAAATCCCAAACAGATTAACCTCAATCCTTGCCCTCTCCAGCCCTCTCTGAAGCTTCGGGTCTCAGAAGTTTGCTGGCCCAACAGAATTCTCCATTTGTAATTATGCGGTTTATTATAATGGAAATAGTTGTCATTCCACAAAAGACTGTGATTGCAGATGAAGACTCAGCAAAGATCTTGACTCATTTTATTTTACTAAGATTTCCTTTATAATAAACCAGTAAAACATTTACACATGCAAGATTAGTACTAAGAAGAACCAGATTTGTTCATTATTTCTAAGCTCTGCTCCAATTCAAGGGTGGAGGGAAGGGGGGTGTTTGATCTTCATCCATGAGTTTTGAATTAGACCCCTTAAAGAGTCACATTCATAAACATCTGTCTATTGAAATAGAAAATCTATAATGTTTACCAAATAGAATTTTCTAATTATTTATTATTTTTGGCCAATAAACCCATAACATTTGAACCTCTCCAAAGAGATAGAAAGAAACAGCTCCACTCTTTGGGGGGGAGGAAGCAGTAATACCTTTAATAAGCATATGCCTACAATTTCTTTCAATAAAGCAATCAAATCAGTAGCAATATCATTTGTGAATCACTATATTGGTATAAATGATTTTTGGCAGTAGTTTTGAGATTATTTTTTAAGAAGATAAATTGCTTTAAAAATAGCTATTGATCTCTATTGATCCAAAAATTTTATTTCAGTATCATCCATGAAGAAGGGTGACAAAATTTTGGATTAAATAGGATCACTTATAACAGATTTTCCCTGAAGCTCTAAGTGTGCTATACTGAACACTTTCTATCTGCTTCTTTCAAGATCTTGGCTTAAACACTAATTTCACTCCTGTTGTTTGTCACATAACTATAGATTAATATTAAACAGACATATCTGTGTATGTGCTATGGAAAGACTGGATATAAATATTAATACATAATTGTAGGTATCTACATATAAAATATACATATATACAAATCATGGTAGTACTGCATCTTGAATTACAGAAGAATCAGAAACTTACATAATTAAAGAATCTACTGAAATTAATTTCAAATGGTGAAAAATAATTCTGAAGAACATCTGCTGGAACATACGGCATGACAGTATGTGCAGTATTATGCCATAATAATGCACCTTGGGTGCAGTGTGAGGCATGAAGCCAAAAGGCATATTTAGAGGCAAAAAATTCTGTACCAAAACAAAATAAACACTTATAATTTTATTTAATATCTGTAATAATAATAGTTTCCTGTTCAGTTAATCTTCTACATAAAATTAAAGAGCCTCACTAACAACCACAGTACCCAGATTTATGTATTAAATTCCATTTTGTATTTCAGTAAATCCAGTGTCTTGCAGAAAGGTTGTTTTCTTACTGAAAATATTTCCATAAATTTTTTAACAGTGCCTACACAACTAAGGAGCCTAATATTCATCAAGTCACCTGGAAATCAAAGAAAGCATTTATTTGTGGCTCAGAGTTAGACTGAGATGTCACAGGAAGACACAAAACATGGAGAGACCAATAGGAGAGTGGAAGGACTTCTCTCTCCCTTGACTTTGTAACATCAAGATGCTGTGGAAGGACTGTGTGTATTAAAGGGGGTAGCAAAACACATGTCAGATGTATCACAGATAAAGAAGACATTTCCCAGGGACTAAGAACAATGTAATTAAGCATCTAGTAAAAAAAAAAAGGGGGAGAAAACATTTTGTCTTCATTCTTCCAGATTTTTATGATTCATGTTTTTTTACACAAGGGTTTTTTTCTTCCTAGTTGTATAACCTATAACAAAATACTCACTTAAAGCAGTGATTCAAGAATTTTATCCTTTGAGAAGCCCCAGGAATCCTGTGTACCTCAGAGGAAAGGAATATAACTGTCACTGTTGTTCCAAAATATTAGACTACTCCAATGTTTCGTACAAGCAGAAATTTGTGCGGTTATGTGGTGTACTGCATAAATTTTCCAAACAATGGAAAACATTTTGGTGAATATAGAATTAGTCAGTTTCAAATTATATTTTATTACCAATTTCCAGATTGATTTAATTACATTTAATTTGTGACTCTCCCCCCACCTACTTCTTAATTGACTGTTCTCTGACACATGGTCACTAGGCTGGTAACTCCGTTCACCTAACTGGGGATCTAAATCACTGACGTAGTACCTGTCACCAACTCCTGCATCTAATGTTAGAATGTCAATGGTTGCCAGAGGGAAGAAGGGAATAATAAATTACTATCTGTGTTGACTGAATAGAAGACACACACAGGGGTAACAAGGCAGCTAGGGACGTTCAAGATTAACTTTAGCTAATTATTCTGATAAGCACAGAGTCTTGAGGTCTCAATCTTGTTATGCCAAGAAGCTTACTAATAATGTTTGTTAAGAAGAAATACTATCTAATTGAACCTGCTTTTCTTCAGGGGGAAGGTCTAAATGTGAGCAGAAAAGTCTGATTCTGAATCTATGCTTGAGAAAGTAATTCTGTATTACCAATACCTTGCATGCATTTATGAGCATGTATTGGTGTGTGCATGAGTGTGTGTGTAACACAAAGAGTTGTGAACTAATAATAATTAGAACCTAATAATAAAATGCATATGAAGAGTGTAAAAAGTCTACTGAAATATATAAATGCAAGGCAAAATATCTGGAATCTGTTTTCACATTCAGATTAACTGAAGTTGAGGACTGCCCTCCATGTGTGAATTGTTATGAATAACTTCCTGAAGACAGTTTGAAACCAAGAAATCACAAACATGCTGAATAACTAAGCAAGCATCTCTAGCACTTTGAACAAAGGATATTTAAATTAAAAGGCTAAATAAAAGTAATGAAAAAGCAAATGACTGATCCAACAGAATGTTTTCACAATTCATTTTTATTTTCATCTTTCATTGCCAAAACCTAGAAACCTATACCATTAGAAAGGTACTGTTTTCCCAGCTGCAATAAAAGGGTTTTGGACTACACACAGTGAATGAAGTGGCCAAGCCCTTAAAGTTCCACCTTAATCAGTCATCAGGGATTACTGGGTGGGGGAATAAAAATGTGTTATGAGTTATCCTTCCTTAACAGCATCCCGTGGCAGCCCTGCTCCTGGTTACATTCATATCTTCTTGTTCTCAGTCACATGCTGGATCTATTCAATTCTGCCCATGAACAGGATGAATGCAACAGTGCAACACAAAACACATGACACTAGAAGGCACTCAACAGCTAAAGTAAAAACAGACATTAGAAAATGCCTAGGCTAAACCACTGTCCTACATATTTTAATGTGAAAGAAAAATTTGTATAAATAACTGAAACTTTTCTGGCCTGTCTTCCATTTTTATAGATAAAACCTGATTTCTAAGGTATAAATAAAGAAACATTTCTGAAAAAAAGTAGATTGACATTAGTACTGATGAAAGCAAAAAAGGCATGATATATGGTGGAAAATGTTTCAAAATAAAAACAAATTTCATGCTCTTCTGTTTTCCTTTCAGTGTAATTGGGTCAGACAGCCCTTCCCTTTACAGGAACATGGGTAAATATAGGTTCAAAAGTGGTCAGGACAAGGGATTTGGTCTTAATACAATCATCAAGCTATTTTGTTCTGATTCCTGGAAAAAAAAAAAAAAAAAAAAAAAGGATGCCAGACAACCACAACTTTCTTTTGTTGGCTTGATGGGAGACTGTGCTCTTACTTTTTTTTTTTCATTTTTCTTCGTTACAATAGTCAATAATCTGTGGATCTGTAAGTAAGCGCACAGTTATTTGATAAAATATAGAGTTTATTTTGTCCCCATTAAAATACAATAAATATATGCTGTAACTTCAGGATAAATCTGTGATTAGATACTATGATTGTGGGTGACAACATAAAGCTCCTAAGAAAGCAAGTGCTATAAATGTCTCAGACATCAGCATATTCCCAGGGAAAAATGAGCTTGAATTTAAAGTTCTAAAACCACTAATCTTGACTCATCTTACCAATGTTTTCCAGATGCAAACTATTCAGTCTCTGAATGAAAATGTGATCCTTTAAAGGACTATTAGTTGTGTGCATCTTCCATGCTCAACTGCAGACTAACTCAACACATAGGTTCCTCTAAAGAAAGTTTGGTACAGCTCCACTTAGATCTTAATGTCAGCTGAAAATCTGGAAAAACTGAGTACCTTCAAAATGGTTATAGAAACTTTCACCACACGGTTATCCTCAAGTGGGAGATTTACTGTGACATCAGGTCTAGCCCTATGATCTGGATCTCATTGTGACTGGCAAAAAATTTATAACAAGTCACATCTTCTGACATAACAACAAAATGTGTCGAAGTAAAATCAAGTGGATAGTGTAAAAATCAGTTGAGTCAAATACCAGATTGGGTTACTTGTCTTGAGAAGTGGAAGGCACAAGCAAAGACATTTTTTTAATGCTTTTTTTGAAATATCTTAGCATTCATTTTCAGATACATAAAATGTAGATATCCTCTGATATGTCTCTGGGATGCCTGGTTGGAGACTCTAACCTGGTTGAGGCTTTGAAAGAGACAATGGAATGTGATTCCCAATGAAGCCAGTACCCAAAGAAAGCTTAAAAACAAAAAAAAAAAAAAACCCACTCGCATATGTACACACAAAGCCAAGAACATGCTCTAGCCCAAGTTTAAAATTTTAAGCAAGTCCCAAAGCACTTTGATTCAACCAAGCACATCAGCAAGTGCCAAATCACTGATCCAGAAACTCTCTCCCTTGGAAGGAGGAACAACTGAAATTCTTGCTCTCTGTTTGAGGCTTGATCTACATCCTAGTTTACCAAGACTTCTGTGTCTGCAGACTCAGACCTCAGCCAGTCCCTTCTCATTTTCCTGCAAGTTTTCAACAGTTACAGATAAAGCACTGTATGATCTCTAGTATGCTTTTCCCAAACCCATTTATTTCTCATGTGTCTGAAGTGTATAAATTCCATCATGCTACTCCAGAGGGAATGGGCATGACTTAATTACAGCTTATAAGAAACTCACTGAAGGATCTGCAGAAGTATTCATTAAAAAGAAAAATTTTGTGAAAATACTCTTTTATTCAAGCCACTCAATTAAAGTCACTAGCTTTTTTTATCTTAGGAAACAAGATACATTCTCTTCAAGTTCTAAGCTTCTTGTTACATACTAAGACTGTGACTATGTTTCAACCTGTGAAAGACTCAATTATTTCATGTCAGAAGCTCATATATTCTTGCAGTTGTTTTTTTGTCATTTTTTTCTCAAAGGCTTTTCACTAGCTGTATTTTTTTTCTTCTTTTTGTATGTATTGTATTCTAATCTACTGTCTACCTTAGGTATTGTGCAATAATTTTGCAATTCCTTTTACTAAAGAGAAACTAAGTGCAGTCCTGTATGTACTGTGCAACTGTCAGCTATCAGAGTGGAGAATTTTGCTGTAGTTGTGTTTTCTTCAATTAGTTCAGTAACAATAATCTGACAAAGCAAATCTGTTGAGAGAAGATGACCACAGAAATAATCATTATAAAAGTTTATGAAAATTCAGATTAGACAGTATAATCTCTTATGGCTGTTGTTGACCTGCCAAGTGATGTCTTTGTGTTTGCAGTAAAACAGTATTCACTCTTATATTTACTGAGAAATTTTCAACTAAGGCAAACCAGGAGCTGATCAATAACCATATTGGGAATCAGTAGGTGTCAGACCAAATGTGTCTATAGTATTTAAACAAAAGTGAATGTGAAATGAAGCTCAAAATAATTGTGACATGTTTTACTAACTCACACCAGCCACCTCTAACTGACTTGTAGCACAAGCACATTATGATCTAAGGAGTCCTGTGACACAAAATATTCTTAATAAAAAGACCACATATTATAAATTTACCCTGTACTTCTAAGACAAGATGGGTCCTGCTCCTCGCAGCCTGCCCATTGGCAGGGGGACACTTAACAGTGTTTGGCACAGTGGATGTCTCTTCTTCCTCTTGCTGTTGACAGTACCAGTTCTTGAACTGATTTTCACAAGACAGCAGGAAGCAGGTATCAGAAGTCCTGCTCTACTTTTCTGTGCTTATCACTTTGAATGCAGTTTGATGAGACAATTCATGTCTCTGTCACAAGATCCAATACAATAACAAAAATTCTATCTTTAAAAGAAATGATATGAGATTTTGGGTGTAGCAACCCCCAGGTTTAGTATGATGCCTTCATTTATTCAAATACTGCCTTCAAGAAGATAGGGTGCCCTCTGCCTGCCAGATTTGATACAGGCTGCTTTAAACATTAGATGAGCATAAAATAAAGCAACACTGATTTTACAAAACAAATAATTAATTTCCTGATTATAGTACTATAAACAAGGGCTTGGATTTGTCTCACCTAAGAGGGCAAGCTCATCATTGTCAGCACCATTCATGGCTGGTAAAAGAAATTAGCATTACTAGAACATATTTAATTTCATCTGTTTTAGAGGGCTTGTCTAGGTACAAAAAGTGTCTGTTTTCCTATGGGGACTGTAAAGGATCCTAATCCTAAAGAATGACTAGTTCAAAGACAAATGTCTGCACTACTGAAAAAAGAAAAACAAAGTGAGACACAATAATGGAGCACACAAAAACATGTGTGTTAAGCATGGATATCTTAAACTTTTATTCCTCCTCAGATGCTCTGCTGTCTATTTAGCTTTACCCCCACATCAGCTTGTTCTGGGGATTTCTTCGTTCATACACTTGAGACCCTTTTAATCCTCCTCTCTATTGAATCATAGAATCATAGAATGGTTTCAGCTGGAAGAGACCTTCAAGATCATCAATTCCAACCTTATTTCTAGCCCTATCAAAAACCACTAAACCATGTCCCTAAGCACAACATCCAACTGCCTCTTAAATACTTCCAGGGATGGTGACTCCAACTCGACCACCTCCCTGAGCCGGCCATTCCAATGCCTGACAACCCTTTCTGTAAAGAAATGCTTCCTAATACCCAGCCTGAACCTCCCTGATTCAACTTCAGGCCATTTCCTCTTGTTCTATTGCTTGTCACCAGGGAGAACGGACCAACTCCCACCTTGCTACAACTTCCCTTCAGGTGGTGGGTGAGAGCAATAAGGTCTCCCCCTCAGCCTTCTTTTCTCAAGGCTTAACAGCCCCAGATATCCAAGCCTTTCCTCATAACAGACATGCTCCAAACCCTTTACTAGCTTTGTAGCCCGCCTCTGTACCCTCTCCAGCACCTCAACATCCTTCTTGTAAAGAGGAGTCTAAAACTGGACACAGTATTCGAGGTGGGGCCTCACCAAAGCCGAGTACAGAGGAATGATCAGCTCTCTGGTTTTTTTATCCCATATGTCTTCAGGATTAGCATTTAACCTAACACATGATGTCTTAGGGTCATGCCCTTCTTTGTACTCTGTGTCTAGGCTTTGAGATATGAAATGCAAGTAAGGCACTCCCTGTAGCCAGAGATTTCTTTAAATCATATTTCTAGCCCATGATTAACCCATTCCTTCTGGTCTCAGTGGCTTTCTCAGAAGTTACATCATTTTCATGATTGCTGCAACACCTGAAAATGATAGATGATTGAAGTATCAACCATACATCCCCCCTATTACATGTCTTTGTTCCCAGATACAATCAACTTTCCATAAAGACTACATAAGACATTTAAATAATATAATTGACAGATTTTGTCTTTAGAAATATCTTCCTGTATTATTCTCCTCAACTCCAAATTTTATCAGTTTTACCATCACAGCTTCCTTCCTCACAATGGTTTTACTAACCAAATTTAAAAAATAAAGCAAAAGCTAAGCCTGGTGTTGTCCCCTATCTGATGACTGATCACAGTTCACAACTGCTCTTCAAAAGCCTCTCCCACCTCACTTATGTCTGAGTTTGGTATTAAGCCACCTGCTAAAGCAGGTTTTGATGTTGCAGGCAAACACCACCAGTCTGTTACATACACATGGCAGCTAGAGATAAACAAGCATCACTTGGCACTGGTTTTTGGATGCATGGTAAGAAAAATGGAGAAGGAGGACACATAGCCAAACCTAACACATCTCTCTTCAGCTGTTTTCAAAGTGATGGCCATTCTTAAATGTCATGTTAGTGTGTTCATTGTAGAACTTTGCAGTTCTAGTTTTTTCCCACTATTACTCCTACCTGCATCATGCAAACACACAGTATGATATTTTTCAGTATTCCCTACTGCAGACCATGTATTTCTGGATATCCACCTTGTCTCTACCCCATCTATTTCTTATCCTTTGAATACTTGCCTGACTCTTACCATTATGAGTCAGTGTCTTATAGTCATAAAATTAAATAAAATGTATTTTCAAGTGTAATAAATAGAATTCATTTTATTTTCCAAAGGGAGCGAATCTGAATCTAAAGCCAGACTTAAATCCAGAGCTCTTAGACTCTTCAATTCCTCTACCATAGCTTGTAAGGTGGGAATAGATGTAGGAGGCATATCAAAAGGGCATTAAGTGAGAGTGTGTTACATATTTTCCCACCTTCCTACATATGCTTGCACCACAAAATGAATATTTGACAGGATGGGTTAAAACCAAATCATTGATAATTGTTATTCTTTCCTCTATCTTTAATGATTTTGATATTTCTTAAACTGATTATTCATTTTGTAGTTACATATGAAATCTAACAGATCTACAAAGTGCTAATTAAGAAAAGTAAAGTATACTCATATAATCACATACATTAGAGATCAGTATGACAGGTTGTTTTTCCCATCTCTAGTAAACACTTCAGAATAAAACAAAATAGCTATTTGAAAGAGAAATACATACAACAAGAAATTTAGCACTGTCAATTAGCTTTTAAATCCAGTAGAAAATACCGTACAACATTCTGATAAATGTTTATGATAGTATGAGGCTGCAAGACTATAATATCATGTAAACCAGTAAAAAGGAACAAAATTTCTTTCCACTTTAAGTGCATTGGAGAAGCACAGTTAAGTTTGTATTAGCATATCACAAATGTGAAACTGGGACATGGACTCAATGTGAAATTAGAACAGCAGCTGGTATCCTGTTAGCAAGTAAAGTGTGCTTGCTTGGGGAAAAAAAAGACCAATGTGAAATGAAGCCATACAGCTGAACAGAGAATAATCAGTCAATAAAGGATCTGTGAACTGCACTGCATATCTCAGGTTGCCTCTGTACCATGTTATAAGACGTTTCACAAAAATAAATATATTTAGTGGGGTCAGATCACATTCCCTAAACTGAATTATCAAGAATGTATTTTCCTTTATACATGATCTGAAAATTATTGAAATTTATGCTCTGACAGGCTTGGCCATGTTTTTGATTCTATATTCTTTCCAGCATCATACAGTTCAATGAATTATGAAGCAAAATTTCATATTTTCCTGTAGAACACAGAATGATGTAGTAAGCAGGGAGAATGCACAAAATATTTTAAATTATATCACACATAAAAATGTTCACTAGTTTATTTCTTTATAAAAAGTGTGACTTTTAACAACCGTCGAGAGAATAGCAAACTTTTAAAGCTCTGTTTTCTTTTACTTCCTTTCATAAAGTCCAGTTTGCACAAAGGGAATCAACCACTTCATTCTCCCATTCTTCACCCTCTCTTTCTCCATCTCATCCTCTCTCCCAGCAGGACAACTGTTACATCTTTCACTCCGTCTCCTATCCAGCAAGATATATTATCAACAGTGCGTTGGGGCAGTCCTTGAGGACACATGCAACATTTTGCTCTGACTCTGTAGGTTCTCCAGCTACAGTGCATAGAATCCACAGTGGCTTTGTTTTGTTCTGTGTTCCCTCTTCTGTGAACAACAGTAAGGCTAAGCTATTTTTATTCAGCAAAATACAGCACCAAGTTACATAGAGCTAGGCGTGTCCCCCTACCCAGCCTCACAAAGCAGCACTTGAAAGTTTTCATAAGGTCTATTATTTTTATGGAGACTACCTCAGCAGAGGCCCACATGGGAAGAGGCTGTCATTCAAGACAGGAGGCAAGTGAAAATGCTCTTCTAGACTAGCTGGCTGATGACACTGAGACAGTTATTGAAGAACTATTATTCCCTCTCTTTTCAGCTCTTTCACCTTATTGCCATCCATTTACCAGTATTTAACACTCTTTGAGGAAGGTGCAGTCCTGAGGAGCTGCAGAAACACTGGAAGATATCTAGCTTAAGTACAGTGAAGCCCAAGAGTAACTGATGGAGTCAGTGACCAGAATAATGAGTATTTAAGATACCTATTGTCTAGCAGTCTAAGTTGCCTTGCCTACACTTCAATATTTATAAAATATTCTGAGTTTAACTATTTTAGAAAGAATCCAGAATAATTGGAGGTCCTTCAGAGTACATGGGAAGATATTTAATTCTAAATATAATCCATAATACTTAGATTTAATTTACACAAGTACAGCAGCTCCAAAACTACAAGGAAATGAAGGAATGGGTACACAATCCTTCCATGTTTAATGGCAAGGATCATAAATCTGTTCTTACATTCCTGGCACTGGATGGAAATGTAGCATTTACTCTCATAACCATTCCTTGAAGCATTATTTGCCCTTTTAATAAATATCCACTTAAAAGGCTCTTGTTATTTTGCTGCAGAATTATCTCAAATCTAGGAATCAGATTCTAAATAAATCACATTCCTGCACAGGGTCTCAATAGGTCTGACTACCAAGCAGCAGATCCCTCAGTCAGAAGGATGGTTCAGCTTTCCTTCCAGCATAACACCACAGAATACTTCTCATATGGCAAGGGAAGGGTAAATTTTTCACATGAAGGACTGTAACCCCCTTCTGCTTTTGCACAAAAGGAAGATGAGCTGGACTAGGCTGGAGTATCACCATTGATGGCCATATTCAGATTGCTTACTTAGATGCTGCTGTGGCATCTAAGACCAAGAGACCTGCTTTCAAAGTCACAAAAACTCCTTCCATACTTGGGAAGCAGAAGCTGGGAGACAGATGACATTTGAGATAAGTTTCTACAGGAAAAACTCTCAGAGACAATTACATGCTTCCACTAATTTCAGTGACCCTGCATAGCCAGTGTCCTCAAGCACTCTATTAAAGTTAAATATTATAATAGCTACATCGCAGACTGCTACCCATTGCTGCCTGAAAACAAACCTGAGTCACTCTGCTTCTTTGGATTTGCTGTAGAGCACTGAAGTGGTGTGTTGCTGCTTTATAAAAACTATGAAATCTTAATTGCACCCTGATTAGGAGATTTAATAACATGATGGGTTTAATGTATCTGTTCTAGGTTTGTATGAGGCTTTAAAATATCATTACACATTGATAGACTAGTGTAGTGAAGCCAAAACACCAGTATAAAACCTTTACTGTCAACAGACTCATTACCATTAGAATGATTAAGTAATACTGGCCAAACACCACTGCACCACACAAAATAATGGGAGTTTTTAGTGTCATAAAGACTGAAGATATACCATACTTTACACAAGTTGAAAATATATCAAAGTTTTACCATCCTTTCCTAATTTTTGCAGGCAAGCAGTACCACTTCCACCCTGTCAATAATAACTACAGTACATGCATAAAGCATATATTGACTACAACTCCACCTACACATTTTTTTTCATGTTTTCATACATGGTTAACTATTGCTTTCAGGGAATATATTTTGATTCCATGTACATCATATGGAGAACGAATGGTTTAACTACCACAGAATAGTCGTGACAGTATATCCTTCTTAGTACTTAGTCTCCTTTTCTCTATGAGGTGACTTGTCTGATGAGATTGTCAAAATGTCAAACTGAAGGATTGATGTCTAATTTGAAAGTCAGGAATGGGTGACTGCAGGTAAAGGCTTCAGGACAGAGGTGAGAATATTTAAAACAACAGTAGGACATCAAATCTCATCTCAGAGGACAAGCTGATCTACAAATAAGAATGAGTAAGAGTGGTCTGCACAACTGACACATTATGTTAGCTCAAGAAGAACAAATTGCTCATGCTTACTGCATGACTGAAGGTCAATATTCCTGAAAAATTATGGAAAGGCTCTGGACTCAAGACCAACATTAAAGGCTAAGGATGCATAACTAGCCCAGATAACAATCAAGCATCTTTAGAATTAATGGTCAGTATTACAGTGCCATCCTATAATGCCTACAGTTCATTTAAATGAAATGTTTGGGTGAAAATCCTCAGTGACACACATCAGACTATTAAGAAACAGAATTTGCCTGAATATATTCGACTTAAAGTGCCTCAGATTGTTGTTGCTGTAACTTTATTCAAAAAAAATGTATTTGAAGTTGGTACTAAAAGCTCTCAAAGGCAAAAATTGCTGCTAGGTACCTGATACTGCTTTTGCACAGCTCCTTCAGTTTCTATATTAGCAAACTGAGCCATTCCTAATTGTGTCAGTGGAACAGAACTAATTTAAGTACAAACAACTTAGCAGGGGCACATGAGGTTACTTGAACCACGTCCTGAACTGTTGCAGTGTTTTGTTGCATCTGTGCTAGGTGATTCCAGTTGTCATGCTCTCCCATCACTGAGTCCATGGCTCCTGGCATCATTCCCAGGGGCACCAGGTTTGGACAGATTTTCAAAGACTCACAGTGACCTGACAAACTACTATAGGAAAAGTTAAAGCTGTCGTGCTCCTATACCCTTATCTTCATCCACATTTAGATTTAAGATTAAGATAAAAACTGTCCATAGCAAGATAAGAGGTAGCCAAAGAAACCACTGGAGCATTTTGGTGTGGAGGCAGGATTGGGACCGACATTACAATGAACAGTATTACTAGAGCAAGGTGCTTCCCTGTCATAGAGCTCCAATAAAATAACAGAAAAACAGTTTTTAAACATCTTCTCTACAGATTTTTTATTTGCTCAATTGCCAGGGATGGGTTTTACAATAAGGATCAGACTGAGTATTTAATGAATACGTTAGCTTGTGCATCATGGGCTATAAAGAGAGGTCCTAAAGCAAGGAAGGACTTCTATAGGTGAAGGTTACTTCCTAAATCCAATCTTCAATTTTTAGAGCACTGCTCCTCCAGTTCCTGAATCCAGTAGGATGTTTACCATTGCAGGGGGACACATTGGAACTTCATGTATGAGAATTGGTCAATCATGTGTTGGAAGGAGTTGATATGCTCATAAAAGTCATTTTAGAGTCTACAGACTGGCTATTGATTTCCTCCTTAGTGTGGCTAGGCACTGCTGGCATGCTCTTAGATAACAATGAGAATCGTTGCAATTATCTGGGCAGCACACATAATCCAATCTATTCCCCTAGCAGTTCACATTAAAGCTTCTAACATATTTCAATCTACATCAGCATTCAGTCTACATCTTTAGTTAGAAGACATGGAGTATGTTAAGGAAAAACTAAGTCACAGCATGATGTCCATGTTTTTCCAATTAATTTAAGTACTAAATCTATATTTTTTCTGCATTTTTATATCCTTTCTTTTCCAGCTTTTTGATAGCACTTGGTGTCTATACATAGCCTGGAATGAGAAATAACTTGTCTTCTGTACCATTAAGTTTCCTAAGAGCTTTCCTATTTTACTGCCATTTGGGTTCATTCCCTCTGGCAATCCTTTCTCAATGTAAATGCTCCAAACTGTTCTCAATCTAATATGCTGCACTATGGAAATTCACTGTAGACAGACTTCAGGATATTCAAAAGGATAATTTATCAATAGAATTTAAGCTCACTTCAAGTAAACAAAAAGGAATATCAGCATAAACCTGTAACTGTGTTTATTTTCTATATTTTAGCAGAAATATAAAACTCACTGATAATTACTGACAGTGAGGTTTTTCTTCCATTTTGTCCCATCTGAAACAAAACACTTCTCATACTCTGTATGCTGTCAATTCTTGTTTTGCATCTTCAAAGATATCTCATTGAGAACACATAATGGCAACTGACATAGCCTATGTATATGTACTCTCTATGAATACTTACTTTGTTGAATTAAATTGCCTTCAGCATGTTGTCCTTTTTGCAACAATTAATAAAAATCCTATGTTTCTGAAAGCCTGTCACAAAGCAGAAGCATTAAAAACCAATTGCTTCTATATCTAATTCATCTTGAAACAGAACTACATGCAATCATACAAATAATTGAAGAATGGCGGGTTGACATATTTTAAAGTGCACACATGAAAATGACGCATCTCCAGAAACACATTATTGCTTGAAAATCTGAACAATGGAATTTAAGACTACATTTTATTTGAGGTCAGTGAGGAAATGAGCTGATGATCTGAATCACGAAATAGCCACGCTGAAATGCATTGTCTCATTTGCTTTCCCTACTGGAAATATGAACCTGCATGATCAGATAACCAGATACAAAATTATTTAGAATTCAGATATATTTCAATATACCTAATATGGAGATGATTTTTAGACCATTTTAATGTGCAATCTTATGGTTACTTGAAATTTTTCAATGAGATTTCTTACCCTGCTGCACAGTAGACCTTACGTTTCTGGGCAGTAGACCTTAACTTCATTTAGGTAGCAAAACTGCTTTTGGAATACTCACAGTTTTTCATGTTTAATCTACTAATGTGATGTGAAAAGAAACTACTGCCTTCTGAATTCCATAGAAGAACTGTTAGTTAATAAAGGCATAAATATTACACTGAAAAAAATGTTTTAAGATTACAGCAAGGCTCCATATTCAAATATTCAGATATTAGATGATTATCAAATCCATGTTTCCATGCAAGTAACAGTTCCCATGCAGAACATGTACTCATTTGCAATCCTCCCCTCAGGAAGGACAATACCATAGCCTCACTGACACATTCTCCAACACAAAAATTTTGAGGCATTCATCGTGGGAAGTATTGGAGTTAAAAATAACGGGAAACATAGTCTTATAATGGGAAAACCTTGGGAGGGTTTAAGGTTAGGATTCTTTCCTGCAAATGCTTTGACACTTTAGGGCTTCAAAATTCACCACAAAGTAATAAATATTAGGGATATAACTTAAAAAGAACTACTAAGACTTGGGATTTGTAAGCAGTTAGGAGTTGAACCTTGGTATCCCTACTTGCACTTAAAAATGGCATTTTCATCAGTATGTCTTCAACATTTTTGCAGTGAAACATTTGCAGAACATCAGTGACAGTAACTGTGAGAGAAGTGTCAATTTGTAGGGATATCACAAGATGACAGATACTTCTTCCCAAGAGATATCAGCTATTTCTAGTAAGTCCTTGTTCCTTGCCCCTCCCCAAGCCTTTCTACCATTTCTTTTCTAATTTCCATCCCTCTGCTGCCTACTATCACCTTTTCCACCCTTTCCATTCCCTTTCTTCATCAATTTCATGATGCTTTTTATAATGTCTTGTCCTTTTCTACTAATCTGTATTTTAATTTTTTCATAACTCCAGCATAGCCTAAAATAGGAATGACTCCTCCCTTCACCCCTAGCCCTAGATGAACCTGTTACACTTTTACATTCCATCATTTGCAATAATCACCTTTCTAATTGTGTTTTAAGGAGGTACCTCAATAAAATATGGTAAAAAGTGGCTTTAAAACTGCTCAGGTCTATTAAGAGGATTCCAAGATCAAAGTATATTTCTTTAATCAGCTGAACATACTAGACACAAACCTACCTTAATTTTCAATTTCAGAGACAAATTAAACTTTGTAGGTTGCAGTGATTGGAGTGGATTTACAAGCTTGCAAGGTTGCTTCCCCATTGTTTTGTCTAATATATACTTTCATACTTAAATATGTATACACAAAATAATGATTGACACTTTGACTCTGTTCCTGTGATGTTCTGCTGAGAAGATGAAAGAAATCCCAGGTGTATTTTTTCTTCTTGTAACACTGAGTCTGAAGTTAGTAGGAAGAAGTCTTTTCTACTTTTGGCAAGCCTATTCTACCCAAACCAGATTTTTCCACTTGAAAAAAAAAAACATTCAAGTTGTCAAAAGTCATGTAAGTTTTCTTAATAGAAGACAGCTTATTGTGTAAAAGTTTTTCAGCCTCTCTTTAGAACATTCCTCTACCTGTGTAACTTTTACTCATGTGCTAAATAAGTGAAGATGGATGGCCCCATGGATAATCACAGCCATTTTGTTGATGCAGAGCAAACTGTCTTGGTTGTCCTAAGGAAACTATACTATGAATGACCCTAACAAGAAATAAAGCCAGAATATAACATTCTGATCCAAATGAAGACAAAGAAACTACTGCCATTTATTTTATCAAAGACAAGATTATCCATGGCTTTCTGTAATGCACTTCATACCAGCATTTATCATTCTGTTCTCAGGGTGAGAAAGATGAAAGAGAAGCTGCTTAAGTTCTTCCTTCTCACCAACAATATAGTCTACAACATTGTCTTCAAATTTGAGCCCTCCCGTAACACCCTAGATGGCCAGTTAGGCTGTAGAAATGCTTAACATCACATTGCACCATATTGTAGTTCATTTCTCTATATCACAGATTGGGACTATGAATAAGAACCTTCTGTCTGGATCACAGTGAACCTTTACAGTAACTGCTGATCTGCATGACTTACTGGCACAGCAACAAAAATAATGTTTGTCAAACACAGATATTTAATATCTTCTGTCTGGGAAATGGAAGAAAAATCTAGTATCTGAAGCAGAAGACAACCCAGAGTCAACAATTAAGTGGTGGGTATTTTTGGCTTCTAAACTAATAAGTAAATGGTATTCCTCTTCATTAAAATTCAAGCATGGATAAATAATGTATAGATCTACTGATACACAGAACTATTTTGAGTTGCTTTGGGTTTTACTTTTACCACTACTCTGTTATGTCTGCTTATGTAGCGGGAGAGGTACTTGTGAAAAAGAGCCTGGTGACAATCAGATTGCCACAGTCATGGCCTTGGACCACAGATTTTTCAAAATGAGAATCAGATGCTTGATCTGTAAGCTGTGATCAGGACAAGTGAAGCACCTGAAGCTCAGAATCACAGCAACAAGTATACTGGCAAGAGGAAATCAGAAAAAGCAATATGCCCTATAATGGCTGTGTTCAAACTCTCATACTTCCTGAGATTTAAGCTTCTCCTAGAAGTCCAGCTTAGACTGAGATTCACAGCTGGCATCTCCCCTCTTAGAACTAGTGCCTACATAATTCCTTTCTGTACACAAACCTCAACGGATCACTCATTTTCACTTTTTAAGATGTCAAAAAGCAGTATAGTTTCTTCTAATATGGCTCCTAAACATTAGAAATAAACTGTTTAATGTGCTTAGCATGAAGTATAACTCCACGTTTCCCAAGCCTCCAGGTGAATCCTCTGCCTCCAGGGTATGGGCCAGCAGCAACCATGCTCCCCCTAGCACCTCCCTTATGTTCTGCCAACAGCTACAGAATATATCTGATAAATCTGTACTGGATGATGAGGATGCTTCTTTGTATCACAGAAATCCTGGATACACTTTCCTTTTCCCAACCCTGACTACATCATTTGCTCTAGAAACTTCTCACTGAAGACATCTCTGGGCTGGCAGGGAACACTTTAGTGAAGCTCTGGATGGCAATCTGCAATCTACATGGCTGCAGGCTGATATGATCACTTCTGAGCTAATCAGACTGGAACAGATGTAAAAGCTTGTATATAAGATCTTTTTCAAATAACTAGGATCACAAATGCAGAGAAATGCATATGGTATGAGCAAAGAACTGAGACTTGTAGAGCCCAGGTTAGCAGCCTCATTTCTGAGTGAAAGTTTATGCTCCCGAACAACTTATTCAATAATGTTAACAGTAACCTCCTATGGAAAAAAATAGGGCACATACATTTCCTGACTCTTATTGATAGGAACAGTATTGTGTCCTTTTGTCATTTTTTTCCTTTTCATGTACCTAGGAGAACATTCTGCCCTTTTCTCCGGTAGTCTTCAACAAACCAGAGACCACTTCCCAGACCAATAAGAGAGGCAAAATTTTAGAGAGCAGTAATGTCTGAAGAGGAAATTCAAATTAATATGGTTAGCCACATCTGGTTTACTATTTTAAAAGATTCTTTTTATAGTCTTTGGAATAAAAGGTAAAGAGAATGAGAGAAGTTTTATGTCACCTCTAGTCCCAAACACACTTCTGGCTTTTCATTTCCTATTTCCTGGCTAGTGATAAGCAAGCTCTCATCTTTTGATCCTTTCTAACTCCCTGCTTTGTTTTCCCTGGCAGAAGCTAGCATTCTACGGTTCCTGGAGAGGCTCTGAAACCCAGAGTGGCTCTCTAACAAGTTATGGGAGAGTGGGACAGAATGGTACTTGGCTTGCTCTTCAAGGGTCATGGTACATTAAATGGCTAATCTAAAGTTTGGAAAACTTCAATTACTTTACTTTCATGAGAATGAGCAGAACTTCTGAAACTACTTCACCCACAGAGAGGTTAGGCAAGCTTGGAAAGGACTCTATAAGGGTTCAACAGCCTGATATCCTTAAGGAAGAGTGGTTTCCAGTATTTAAGCATGGAAATGAGACCCAGGAGCCAATATGTCTAATATTGCCTCTACCGACATGTATGTGTTTCACCTAAATTAGTTTTTTACATGAAGTATTTACAATGTCTCCTGAGTGCTCTGCATGGAAGAAGTAAACACTACTATTGTCATTCCAGGAAATGTTAATTAGAATATTCTATTAATAATGAAAAGACCGTTTCCATCTGTCAAATTAGTTTTGCTATGCTTCCATATGTTTTAGACTTCTCCTTGCAACCTCTTCAAGATCTATAGACTAATGTTGACTATATATCCATGCCAGTATACTCTTCTGTATTCCAAGGCTTGGCATTTCTTAGGGCATTAAGTAAATCAGTTAAAGAGAATTTCTGGTACATTTCCATATGTAACCTACAAAAAGGATTACCTGTTTAGTGGTTTATCTGTGCTGACCACTACAAGATTGCCATGTCCTTCTCTATAAAATGGATGGAATCTGATCATAAAGGCTCAAATGTGCTGCAATAACTTTTTTTTTCTCAACATTGTATAAATAATGATCTCATCTTCCTGAAGAAACCTTTAGATTCTTTCACAACACTGTGTACATACAGATGTAAGTGTGAAGCATTGATAGAAAATGGATAACAAGATTTGGACTGAATACTCAATACTCAGAGTACATGCTTTTTGGTCTGTCATCAAAAACCTTCTTCACACATTCAGCAGGTTAGATCCAAGCATATAGCATTCCAAAAAGACAGTGCCAATTTTACTTAATCTTAACAAATGAAGCACAAATAAATTACATGGTCAATTTACTTAATTTCTGGATAAATCCTATAAGAAACAAATACATGTATGAAGAAAAATAGATTTATTTCTAAAGTGCTCTCCTTCATGAAAAAGCACGAGGAGATCAACAGATATAAACCACTTTTTGTCCAGAGAAGAGCACCTAAGATGGTGAAGGCCCTGAAGAACAGGTCTTACAAGGAGTGGCTGAGGGAACTAGAGCTATTTAGTCTGAAGAAAAGGGGGCTGAGTGGAAACCTTATTGCTTTCTACAACTACCTGTAAGGATGTTGTGGAGAAGTAGACACTGGTTTCTTCTCACAAGTAACTAGTGACAAAACAAGAGGGAATGGCCTCAGACTGCACTAGGGAAGGTTTATACTGGACATCAGAAATTTTTTTTTTTCACTGAAACGGTTGTCAGGCATTGTAACAGGCTGTCCAGGGAGGTGGTTGAGTCACCATCCCTGTATGTGGGATAGACGTGGTGCTTGGGGTTATGGTTTAGTTATGGACTTGATAGAGTAGGGTTAATGGTTGGACTCGGTGATCTTAAAGGTCTTTTCCAATCTAAATGATTCTGTGATTCTAAGAAAAACATCCACTAAGTTCATTGCCCATCAGGAACAAAAACAAACAAACAAGCAAACAAAGAAACAAGAGTAAGAGAATCCCATATGCATACAGATTTATCTCTATATAACATTTAGATAAGGATTAATGGATATAATTATAAGGTGCCAGATATGGAATGCATGGCAAGGAAAAGGATATAACTAGGGATTCAGGAGCCTGTCAAGCAGAAATGTTGGCTGAGTACCTGGTGAGAACTGTCAGGCCAGTGATGAAAATTAGAATCAGGAATGGATTTCAAAGAAAGTAGTACAGGACCCACCATTAGATAAATCTGAAAAATTAGCCTTACCTAAGTTTTCAGTATTAGTAACAACATTGATAAAGGATGCAACCACGCACATTGCAGAAAACAGAAATAGCCAAGAACTATTCACTCTAGTGAATGCTGGAAGTTAATAGTTTTTGGTCACATCTTATTTTTGCAGTTTTATCTAATGAGCTTTTGAGTGGCAATATAATTGATAGTGGGATTATTCTCAATGACTTCAGCAATGATGGTTCCATTTCTTGCTCTTTTATTTGACATCAAGAAGACGTTCTCTGCAAATAAATGGGCAAGAGAAAGTTTCCTTATTAATAAAAGCACACTTTCCCCCAGTCTCAATCTAGGACAGATCCAGTATTCGACCTGTACTTCACTCCAGCTAAATTTAAGTGACATTTCTATGAATTTTGATCATGAATAAGTCCACACAGAGAGTGCATTAATGAATCTTCAAGTGTAAAAGAGTTCCAAGATTTTACTAATGCTTATTTTACTAATACTTCATACCTGTAAATAACATTTCCTGTTGACAATCCATTTTGAGCCAGACTATATTTATCATCTATTGCAATCTATTTTGCATCTTCTTGTACCTCTGTATTACTTATAGAAAAGACTCTTAATGTAAATATGACTTCAGGGAAGCCAAATCGTTTCAGTAGCTCAGTTGTTCATATCCAAGAGACCCAACCGAATGCTTTTGCAACAGACACATTTAACATTACCTGGCAAGTTAACAGGCACATCCTTTTCATTAAAGGATTAAAAACTCTCTGAATAAAAAGGACCACAACTGGTTTTAATGATCTTTCCCAGATCAAGTTATGAAGCAGTATATCCGCAAGTAGAAATGTCAGTGGGATGCTAACACAATAAATCCAAGGTAAAATATAGTCCTTACATAGCCATTAAAGTGCCTAATGCTTGTTAAACTATAGATGCAGTTAGTATGAAGTAATGGGAACAGGGTTACACTTCATACCCTCATGATCTTTCTGTTTTCTTCCTCCCTATTATCATTTCTACTTCTTTATGATCTTGCTCTTTTTTCTCCTTTCTTGTTTCTGCATCTTTTCATTTTAGGAATCTGGTGAATTCTTCACTGAACCAAAGCATCTTTGAAACAGTTAACAGAGGCATTTAAAGTATCCTCATCTCCCCTTTCATTAGGTCAACCACAGTACAGGATAACAGTTGAGTTCACACCTACCAAACTTAAGGCATGGGACAGCCTAGGAAAACAGAAAAAAAAAAGATTTTTTAGTTTCAAGTTAGTATATAACCTGCACAAATATATGAGGCAGAAATGTAGCAGATGAAGCTGGAGAGACAACTTTGCAGAGGGTTGGACCAAATCTACATACATTAGGAGCAATGGGATCAATAAGAGTTATCTCATCTTCACATGTGCTAACAGCCAGATAACCATGTGTTATCATAAAACCTTCTCTATCAATATCCTTTCTCTATAACCTACTAGTAGAACTGGGCTTCATGCATTTACTTTAACCCTGTGTAGAAGTAACAGTCTCAAAGAGGCTGATTTGAATAATGATGTTATAACTTCAACATATATTGGCATAACATACATGTGCATTTTGCATCAAGCACTCAGGATATGAGTAAACAACAAAAATTATACTCTGTTACAAGATGGATATAATTTGTACTCATCAGAGTGGAAAGGTTCAAGGGAGTTTCAAGACCCAAGGAGTGTAAGAGTAATTCAGTGAACGGCTGGGTGTGCAATTTGTATGTGTAGCTCTCGTGATTCAAGAAGTTGTTTTTCAATAAAAGATGGAATGGAAAACCAAAGTTTTTCTAGAATAACAGAGCATTCACTAAAATGCCAACACTGCAATTTAATTGTCCTTTCATCATCCTTGGGATATGGATATGTACAATTAAGCCTGATGGACTTGAACATGAACATTCATACCAAATAGCAGAATTTGGGCATTATAATGTATACTATAAATGCTATTTTTTTGTCGTAACTTTACTCTCTCTTCTTTGATATTCTACAACCTTTAATGCTATGTGTTGGCTGTTCACTACTTCTTTTTATTTATCCTCCTATATATGCTCCAGGGATTATTATGAATTCAGTTATGTACCTGGTTATTATATTTTTTTTCAAGTTGACCTGTATTTATTTCAATAAGACAATTAAAAAATATTCAATCTTTCATTATTAAAAAGAAAACAACAAAGCAAAACAAACACAACATTTTTTGTAATCTCTTATAAGTGTCTAATAATGATCGTCTATGATGAGAATTAATGCTTTCTCGAACTCTTCAGTCCTTGATGCATATTTTACATGTCACAGTTAAGAATTACCATATATTGAAGAACTAGCAGAAAAGATTTTAGGATAGATCTATAAAATGGGCAGTAGCAAGCCATACAAGCCCTCATAGTCGTCCAAGAGTTTTGAAGAAGCTCAAATATGACACAGTAAAATATTAACAATGCAGGATCAACTCATCACTTAAGTCATCCTTTGTGGTAAGGGACTGTAAATTGGCAAGTTGATGCTGTGGCAACCACTGTTAAAAGGGCTTTGGTCAGATCTAAGGAAATACAGAGCAGACAATCTGTGTTCTTACTGGATAGCTATGATAGAAACTACACAAAAGAATAAATTAGTAGGTGGATTACAAAGGTATGGCAAAATAGAGACCAGTCAAGCTGGATTTAACATGTTGAAGACATTGTTCACAGATTTTTGAAGTCTCTTTCTTCAGAGAAGACAACAAGCACACAGATGAGGTTGGTTATTCTGCTTGGATTTAAAAAAAAAAAAAAAAATAATCCTTTACCAAAGTCTATTAAAGAAATTACAGTCTCAGGATGTAAGAGGACAGATCCTCCAATGAATTAACAGTTTGACAAGAAATAAAAATCAAGCCTAGGAATAAAACACTTTGTCACTGTAGAAGGAATCTTTCAGCAAATTCTGTTAAGAATCTCTGCTGGCACCTATGTAATTCAAAATAGTCATAAATCATCTGAAAAAGAGAATAACAGAGAGTTGACAATGTTTGATGCAGAAATTGAGCTATCCACAGTAGTGAAAATGAAAGTCAACTGTGTAAAGCTATTCAAGGATCTTGTGCTGCTGAGTAATTCTGTACTAATTGCTGCCAATAAAGGGTGGGATTCACTTGCTTAATCATGTGTCTTGTGTAATTTTCCATGTGTTCAGGTACTCTTTCTCACCCCAAGATACCTCCTAGAAGAGAGCTACATAGCACCTTCCCAGAGCACTCCTGCTTGGATGTCTAGGACACCCTAAGGTAACTAAAAGGGTATTCAATTCTATCCACAGTGAAATAAAGTGTTGATTAATACAAAGTAACAGCAACATGGTAATACAAGCCTGACCATAGTTATACAGCTTTAAATGAACAATGACTGTTCAAGAAATAGTTGCACGTAAGTTTATTTTTAAATTTATAAGAAATTCTGGCTTATATCCTGGGGCTTTTTTTTTGTTTATTTTGGTTTATTCGTTTGTTTGTTTGTTTTTGGGTTTGTTTGTTGTTTATTTCTGTGGGTTTGGGTTTTTTTATGTTTTTGTTTTTATTTGTTACACACACAGGATGAAAATATTAACATTCAATTTCTACTTTCAGGGCACTTTTCAAGCTAATACAGATTTTGCTGGATGAGTTCAATTTACATCTGTTATCTCAATGATTAGCAGCTGATAAATGTCATCTTCAAACTTCAGCTTATTAAGAAGATGATACTAATATAGAAGATTAATTTATTTTGACTCAAATGATCCTTTAAAACAATATTTTATGTTGCTTTCCCCCTCCATAAGCACTTTAACTTTCCGCTGACTAGAAGCATGGAGAATAAGACATCTAACTCCATGTCTGAATTTACTGAAGTTCAGCCTTAAAGATGTTTCATGCTCCTTTACTTTCCTTGACATTAAATAATTTTAAGTTGTGGTACCATTTCTGTCCTCTCTGACCTCAGTTTACACTGATTCCATTAAGTTCTTGATTTCATCCATTTTAATTCTACCAAAAGCAGGACCCTATAGGAGTCACATACGAAATATTTTACTTTTATTTTTGTTTGGGGTGGGGTGGCATGGTTGTATTAGCTCTTACAGAGCTGTCAAATTTGTCATAGTTCTTACAAACATCTTCCTTTTTTCCTTTAACTCCTGGATGGTTGTCAAGCAGTAAAACTCAACTGTTGATGCACTTACATACAAGTTTCTTCACTAGTCACCCATTCAGTAGCCATTTGCCTCTTATCTTCATCAAAGGACTTCCTGGTTTTTCCACACCTTTTTCTGTGTTGTCACTGTAAATATATCTGATTGATTGGCCCCAGTTCAGTCCAGTGGCCCTCTTCCATATATTTCCTTCTTCCCCATAGAATATTCCAGAACCATCTCCTTCCTATTTTCTTTTCATCTCTTTCTCTGTCTTGACCACTGGCTGTCTGAGAACATCTGTTTTCAATCAGATATTGTTAACATCAACCAAATTCTCTTCCTGCCATTTCCCTTAGCTGCACTATCTCCCTTCCTTTTAAGTTCCTCTTAAAATATATCCACTATGACTCAGCTTTTCTCCAGTGGAGCAGAGTCAATGTATGCTACCCTTGGAGAGATTTCAATTATACAGTGGCAGAAAAAGTGTCCATATTTAGTTCCAAGGAGTTCTGACAGGTGAAATGAGCTACTGATTTGCATTTATTTATCCAATTTACTGGCTTCTCTTCAATCTCCCTGTAGAAAAGATCTGTTTTTGAAGGATGTGTTATTACATATGAGTGCTACTATACTCTTTCTTCTATATATATTATAATTAATCTGCATTAGTGATGCCTAAACTTGCTTCAGTCCACAGAATAACTAGATGATTTGTAAGAATTCAGAAAAATATTCAGCATAATGTAACACTTTCAGAGCACTACTGTTTGTCAAAAGAGTCATCAAATCTCTTTTCTCCAGTGGTATCTGTAATTTTACACCAAAAGTATGTAAGATCTGTTGTTCTCATGAAAATTTATACTTTAGTTTTGGGAGTTTTGTTTTGCAGGGGGTTTGATAGGTATTTTGGAGGGAGTCTGTGTTCTTCAGTACTATGTTATCATATTAATGTTCATGGCTTACTGAATTTTTGGCCTTTACATTTCATTGACATGCTGCTTTGAGCCTAACTTCTCAGTCATTAATGAAAATATAAAGCAAGGCTGCATATAATATTGACTCTGTAAGCAGTGCCAGCATCCCTCTGCAACTCAGTATATATCCATCTGGGCACAGTCATTCCTGGGGGTCTAAAAAGTCATATAGCAAGATTAAACTCCAAGGCAATTCACACAAACTTTTCTTTAAAACTTCAGGAGATAATGTAACAAGCTTTTAAAATCAGCAGGAGTCAGGTACCTAACTGCTCTTGATGTTTTTGAAAGCCTATCTCTAAAAAATATAAGCAGCACCTAATAATATAGTAATTCTATCAAAACAAGCAATTAAATGTGTCTTGCATGATTTCTTCTCTATAAAAATCATGCTGCTTATTTACTCAAACTTCTATTACCCTCTAGATTTTACTGATTTCATCTCTGGGTATTTATTCAACTATTTTATAAGAAACTGAAATCTAATTCATGAGCAACTCAGAGTGACACCTAAATCTTTTCTCACAGCTAATCAGTCAAATGAAGAGAGATCAGTCAGTATAAGACAGGCTATTTTTGCCAATGTATATTACTGTATTTAGAAAGTAGAAAGCAACTGAGCTAGAGTTCAGTTAAATTCCATGTAAAGAGTTAGCTGAGACTCTTAAATTAATTTAAATATCCTAGCTTTTCTAACTATTCTGCTTTGATTTGAATAAGCAATGCATTTTAACATTATGCATTATTATGCATATTATGCATTATGTAGCATAGAAATGTCCATATGCAAAGATTTAGGCAACTAAGTCCTGTAGCTTTGCACTGGACTATTAGGCATTAGGCTCTGTCACACCTGTTTCTTGCTTCTCACCTAGTCTGTAGTTGTAGGTGGAGTGTGATAGTTACTTTTGTATGTAATGTATCTCAAAAGAAAACCTAGCAAATACATTAGGTAAAACTGTCAACTTTTCCACAAGCATTACCTCTGCCTACCATTTTATTACATCCTTCCAAAAGCAAAATAAAAAACTTCCCACAGCTCTTCTCCAGCTATCAATATACACTATTTGCTTACAAATGCTCTCTCATGTTGATGTGATACACTACTTTGTGCTTATTTGAATTAATTTTCAGTGGAATCATTAATTTACTTTGCAGTGTCATTCTGGGCTCCATTCTAAATAAAGTCACTAGATTTGGGGGTTTCTGGTGCCTTTAAGGTGACACTGCATATTGTCATCAACATTTGTGCCACACTTGGAGAAGAGCACAATGGAACTAGTTGCAGATGCATAAAGCAAGGTGACAGTAAGAGCTGCCTGATCTGGCCTTTAGGTACTGGTTCCTGCAATGTAGTTCATGAAAATTACTAATAATAAAACTCAGAAAAATCAGCATCTTGGGTAGAAGCAGGGAGGGGGTTGCCAGTAGGAAGGGAGATAAAAGGATATTTCTGAAATTCCAGTCTCCTACTGCAGGTGCTTTTTTGACTTGTGCATCTAAAAGAGGTTATGGTACATCACCTAAAGCCCTCAACCCTACTTACATGCTAAAATTGGCCCATTGGGTAGAGAATATTCTTTCATTCTTCCCCCTCGAAAGATGGACAGAGGATGAGATGGTCTTAGTATAATTGCTTTTTTGTGAACGGAAATTCAGAGTTCAGCACAAGCTTCACTCTGGAGGTCAAATCCACATGTCCACTTCCCAGGAGAGTGCTACAAACATCAATAAATAAGACTCAGACAGAGGAAGTCTCCATCCTGTCTGTTAAAGGTGGCCAGCTGTACATGGAGAAATGAAAGATAGATGGGAAGTGAAATCTTGGAGACATATAAGCAGGGAGGAAGGGAGAGATGGGAGTGAACATGGGCTTTATGAATTACCTACTTGGACTTGGAAACTTAAATTTTGTCTAAGCTGCATTTCAACCACTACATTGCTTATGCAGACCCAGGACTTTGTAGTCCTGTGATGCATCCTTGTCTGCTAGAATGGCAATTAGAGAGGGTGTTTCATGGCAGCACATCCCATTTAAAGGATAGTGGCAAGAACAAGTAGCTATTTGTTATTTGCCAGCCTTTTCAATTTTATGACAGCTGGGGTCTTCTGGTTGCTGTTCAGAAAGCAAGATAAATTTGAGGCTTCTGTAGGTGTGTCAGTATCTTTAGTCAGTGATAAATAAACAGAAAAAATAAGAACAAAGATATAAAGATTACAGTAGTAAGCAACTGAATAAAAGACTGAATAAAGACTATGGAACACCTGCTAAAAATCCACTAACATTTACTTTTCTATGTTATTGGGTCACATTACTTTAAAACAAAGAAGTTTAAACCACCTTGAATATTGCTAACTTCAACTTGTGTTTACGATGCATAGATTTGTAAAACATTCTCTTTTCTAATATTAGATTATTAAATATATTGTTGTTATGACAATGTTTCAGTTTTGCAGCCAAAAACTGACTCCTCCCCAAATAACAAGATGTTTTCCCACTTTCTGTCTTGCCAAAATAAATACAATTAAAATTTAAAAAAGATTTGAAATGCCTGGTGCTATCTAATAAACTAAACTAAACTAAAATAAAATAAAATATGTGTTTTTCAGGAGGTTTACATTTCATCCTCAGTTTCAAGATAGAAAGGTTCTAATGCAGACCCTGGAAAATTAAATGTGAAATCTGAAATCATATCACACTGTTATGCAGTACTGTACACATTAATAGATCTCAAAGAAATTTTGTAAAGCAACAAGTATCTGTATATTTAGCTTAGCATAAACCAAGGGGCAGGCAGGGTGATTTTTCTACGGGTATGTTGAGAGCAAGCCAGAACTCACAAGTTCCTTTGGAATAATTCCTAGATCCTTTACCCGAATCCCATTCTGCCTCAGATCAACCATGGTGCTATGCATTTTATGTAAATTCACCAGTAATAAGGATTCAGAAATTAGATGACAATTCTGTTCATTAACTATGAACCAGAACACAAAAAAACTCACTCTCTAAGAAAGCTGTAGTGGTTCTGTAGCTTATCACTACTAAACAGAAAAAAAAAGTAGTATCCAACCTCCATATCCAAAATATCATTTCGAGGTAGTAAAATAATCAGATGTGAAGAAATAAAGATGTCAAGCTTGGCTTAGTAAATAGACCATTTAATAAGCTCCCTTTTCTGTGAGTTTACTGCTTAACAGCAGTTAAGCATATTTAAGAATCCAATCAACATGCAGTATGCTAAACTACTACTGTGAATGCTGTGAATCCACAAACCTAATTCAAATTTTTTCATTTTCAGAGGTAATAAACTGGAGACCCTTCAACTTTCATTTCAAAATCAATTTTGTCATTGATATCACTGAAATAAAAGAAGGTCTTATATAAGGACCTACTGGTGTTTGGAAAAGAAATACTGTGAATAACTTTACAAGTAAAGCTCCACAACTTTGTATCAGCCACAATTTAACAAATAATATGCAAAAAGCAAATGAAATAAACTGGAAGTATAGAAAGCTCTGCTTAAAGTTTTGGGTTTTTTTGGTAGAGGATGCTGAGCTTCTATAGAACTGATGTTGCACAAAGTTAGTAGCAATTTGAATGTCATGAAAGATAGTCAAAGTAAACACTGTGTAAATCACTCCTTAAATCTCTAAAGGCATTCTTCATGCACATATCTAAAGGGGGAGAAAAAGCGTAGCTGATCAGATTATATTCAAGTAAGCTTATATACTACACTAGAAAACTGATAAGCATATACATGATAAGTAAAAAATTCTTTACTACACTTAAGAATTGAAAGATTAAATGCCAAGTTTTATTATTTTATTATTTAAAAAAAATAAAATAAAATCAAATCCAGAAACATATTCAAACTCTCAAGGAATAATCACTTTTACTAGCAACCAAACCCTACCTGGTTACACTGGTGCAAATCTAGATTTACTTTACCATATCTGACAGTAAAATTTTGGTCCACTTACGTAATTCTTATTTTCATGAATTCTGATCTGTCAAAAGTAATTGCTCAACTGTAACCTCAAACTTAAGAAGTCTCTAAAATCCTGATTTCTGGAAGTGGGAAAGATATTCCAAGGAAAATATCACTCTGTACTTGATGACTTAACCACACTTTCTCTAAACGTCAATCAAGGACTTCTATCAGGTGCACAGTATAGAGGTCATTTGGAACTTCTGTTCCATCTGTTATGGCCAGTCTAAAGTTTTATGAACCACCTAAAGAGACTCAGTCTGCTAATGCCAAATGTGACATAAATCGGATTGTTATCAGCCAGGCCTAGAATGAACTTAAAATCAAAAGCTCCACCATGCAAAGGTGCAACAGATAAGGACATACAATTCTGTTTTACAGTAGAAGGACAAATCCAGGTAGCCTATGAATAAAAGACCAACACAGAATCACAGCAGAGGTTAGAAGAAGTGTGTGACAGTGAATAATTTCCAAATTCTCAAGTGAGGTTTTATGTGATAGTGTTTCCTGTAACAACAGATGATTAGGTTCAATCTCCTGAGGTTTAATCATTGTCCTTAAATCCAGTATTGCTGTTCTGCTACTGTCACGGCAGTTAAATTTTTATAGGTGGCTATCTAGTGTTGCAAATCACTGTTCTTCACTTATGACTGGTTTTGGTTTTTGTTTTGTTTTTTGTTTTTTCTGAATACATATTCCACAATGATAATCAGTTTAAAATTAGTAACTTTTTATCCAAATAGGAATATCCCTCCGTAAGTACCTCAGAAGTGAGGACACAGAAGTAAAGAAGAAAATGTGAGAGCTCTTCTCTGCTTGAAAGGAGAGCACGAAAATAAGGAAGAGCACTCCCTTGTCGCTCCTTCCATCCCCAAAATAATTCAAGATCCAGCCTTCACTCAGGAAATCCCAGACTGGTGAGAGCAAAGGGTGTACCACAGCAGTCAGATTGAGAGGCAGGTGGTACAGCAAAGAAGGATAGGAGCTGAACAACAGATTTAGGTTGTCTGGAGACAGGGCCAGAGAGTTATTTATGCAGCAGAGATCAGTACAACCAGGGTAAGCTCAGGAGCTGGTGCCAGTGGCATGAAGAAAGAGCTACTGAAGTGTCTGTATAAAAATAAATATACATAGTATGTATTTGTGGGAGTAAAAGCTTCAGCTTTTCTATAGCTTTGCTTTTTCTTAAATTATACAGCATCCTATTTTAAATGTTTCCACCATACATTATCAACAATTCAGAGGAATACAGAATGCATAGCCTCTAAATGTTGCTGCCCCTGAAACTCAGCTTGCAGTAAAGACAGTGAAGGCAGAGCAGATTGTGGGTCTGATGGTTCCTCCACATTTGTAGCTCTAAAGCTAGAGCACAGCTCACAAACTGAAGGTAAATAACCAAGCAAAGGGGTGTCCCAGGATGCCAAAATAATGTATTAAATCCCTTTTCTGAAGTTACTCTCTTAACTATAATTGTAGATATTTGCAAAAATGTCTCTTCCATAAAAGAATAATGTCTTATTCTGCCATCCACTGCTTTGTTACAAAGGTTGTTTGTTCCAAGAACTGACCAGTTGCATGTCATAGTAAATGGTTTACAAATATGTGGCATAATGTTTGGACTAATTAGCTCTATCATGGATTAATTACTTTAGGTGCAGCATTCATTCCAGAACTGACATGCTCGGTGTATCTCTATACAACCTAGTCATGTTCTTGACAACTCTGTTTCTCCCCCTAGTTTGTAAAATGGAGATAACTGCTTTTCCCAATTTCTTCACAAGGGTTTTGTTATAACTAATTAATATCCCGAGATCCTCAAACACTAAGGAGTCACAGTAAAGTATCCAAGATAAGAGAGAAGAGATGGGCCTACTGTGGGTTAGATGAATAGGTATTGTTGTGATGACTGATAGGATGTGTCTGAATACATAAATAATGCTAAACACTTCAAACATATTTATCCCTGTGACTTCATGTAAGATGGTTATAATTGATGCACAAAAGGCAGATGCCTACACGGAAAAAAATCACACAGGGACACTGACCCATAGAGATGTATACACAAGATACATTTAGACTGCAGGAGTCATCAACAAACAAGGCTGAGCTAGCACCTTTAGTTTTTGTCAAGGCTCAAAGCCCAGGAAGGGATGATACAACACAAGTCTGCTTTCATGGACTACAGCAGCTCTATTTTTGAAACCCCTGAAAACACAGGATATTTAGACTTCCAATTCATAGTTTTGTAGTAATACGTAATGGTTTATTAATCATATGATTTACAGGCACTTTCTTATTTAAGTTTCTTGCTTCCCAAAACAAGCAAAAGAAATGAACAAATCCTAATTTACATGACTGTTCCCAGTTGTAAAAAAAATGTCCCCAACAGCAGAGATATGAGTATTCTGCAGGGAAGAGTAATTTGTATCAGCCTTTGAAGAAGCTTTTTATATTCATTTCTTCAGAAATGTCCATGAAACACCTTCCTGAAATATAGGCTGCCCCAGTCCCAGGGCAGGATTCCCATGCTCCTTTATAGTGACATATGAGTGATACCAACAGGGTCATAGGGAGAACTTTATGGAAGACAGTCAGAATTTTTCAGGAATAAATCTTCAGAGAACATATTTGCTAAGATGGCTATTCACAGCCATTTATGTGATAGAGACCTTTAGGTTTCTATAGCCCTGTACATGTAAATGACATTATATAGTATGTATGCACTGAATGAATAACAAGACTTGTAACTTAAATGTAAAAATGAAAATGCCACTAAAACATATGGTCTATTATGGTTAAATAGATACATATATTTTTTAAGGCAGTAAGGAAAAAGGTGGTTGGTATGACACAAGTTTAGGTGAGATGCTGTAATACATCTACAGCTTGGGCTGTGTCTGCAGCTAATTCTGTATTCATTTGTATTTTTCCTGGAAGTCAGTGGCAGCTCCTACAAAAGGATGTCTATAAAAGGATAGCTATGATAAACTGCTTGTTTGGGGTAGCCTAGAAGGAATGTCTTGTGGCTGAGTCTCTCATATAAGTCACTACTTTACCATAGACTTGTGCCATGTTGAGAAAAATCCTCTGGCATGGCACACACCTTTGATTCAGACACCTGTATCAGAACTGGTTGTCTAGGTCTCCTTTATCATTAAGAAAAACATACCCCTCAATAGCCCAATTCATACTTTAAAGACCAGTCTAAAGGTGAACTGCACTTCAGAAGTGTTCATAGCTCTCCAATGACATAAACCTGAGCAGATTAATTTCACTTTCAGCATCTCTATCAAATACTATCGAACAACTCATAGTTCCTATCCTTTATCTTCCACAACTGCTTCAGCCACAAGTTTCTTCTACAGATTTTTACAGTGACAGGCACAAGGAGGCTCCTTGCTAGCTTGCAGTTTTCAGATATCATCATGGTATGTGTTACTGAAGCATGAGTCACAGCCCTACTCTTCCATTTGAGCCCTGCTTCAGCTGTTAGTTACATATGCATACACTTAAATTTATATCATGAACATGTTTAATTTCCTAAAAAAATTAAATCACTGCCTCCTCTTATGCTGCAGCACATCTAAGAGAAAAATAATGAAAACCACTTAACTCACCTTACTGGGGACTAGAAATACTTCTAAGCAGTCATATTAATCATATTTGTGGGTTAGAGCAGGGTATAAACAAAGTGTGGAGCTAACTTTGTTCTTGTCAGTATCACCATAAACTCAGAATGTTTGTATTGCTCAAGTTTGACCTTAACATGGAATCTCCCATGTCAGGAAAGCAGGGCTTTTCAGTAGCAACATCCCCAGGATATAACCCTCAAGCTATGTATTTGGATGAACACATTGTTTTTAAACTTCAGTGACACTGTCAAAACGTTGCCTAGTTAAATCAGTACTTAAATCAGAATTTTAAAACAGTGTCCAGAAGAGTATTAAGGTTTGATTATTTTTTTTCTCATAAACATTATGAGTTGCAATGATTTTAAGTAGTTAAATCTATATTTGTTTTCTATACAAGTTTACCTTTAAGTAATTGCTGTCACAAAGATCAATAACAAGTTTCAGTTTAAAGAAAAATTCTATAACCAAGTTTGAAATATTTTGTTCTAAGTTATGCACTGTTACTCTTCTGTGACTGGGACTGCTGTAGAAATATTGTGGTGTTTTCCATAAAACAAATAAAGCAATAAAGACAGCAAATGTCCTATACATAATGTGCATTTAATGAGATTACTCATTGTAAATAACTCGTGCAAAATGTGTCCTGATGATGATGTCAAGCAGCTATGTGGGTCAATCTGCAGATAATGGGTTTGTGCAGCTTAATATATATCTTACTATTTTTTAAAATGATCACCTTACCTTAAGGGTTTCTGAGCTTGTTTTGCAATTGTGAAACCCCTCCCTTGTTTCACTGGGATCACATAAACTGAAACGCAAGGAAGGACCACATATGTCATAAAGTACATATATTTCATTGTCAAGGAACTATTAACATTTTTAAAAATCTTCTCTCCCCTTTCTTCCCTACTTGATGATGAAATAGAGGAGTAAATGGCTTCTTTTGCCCTATTTCTCTCAAAATTTGCTCCTGAGCCCTCCTGTTAACACATACTCTGCTATCATCTGCCTCTATCTACCCAAGCATGAAGTATTTGCTGCCCTGCTGGGATATGTTGCTAATCCAACACTTAATGCAGCTGGAACTTTCCCCACTGAATCTGTAAATCAAATTACAGGAGAGATGTCACAACTCTTCAGCACCTCGAGTTACAGCCAACAGCTATAGGAACAACATGTTTTCCCCCAGGGAAGGATGGGGAGGAATGGTGCAAATGAGAAAGAAGCATCAGAGAGGTATCCAAGATGAAAAGGGATTTGAGTGGCTGTTTTAAAAAGCAGCTTTGTAGCTGGCCATTGGTGACAGACTCAGCAATGCAGGGTACAGACAGCCTTTTTAAATGATAAAGAGGTGGACGGTAAACTGCCTTGAGCACTGGGCAACAAGTGGTACAGGAGATGTTGGAATGAAGGTCTGCAGCAATATAGTGACCCAGCAGAAACATGCATAGCATTACTTTAATACCTCTTTTTAAAATAAAGCTGAGTTTTAGCATTCAAAATTCTTCATTACCATCAGCATGGAGGTGAAAGATAGAAGAATAAAGCATTGTATTAATAGCTCAGTTTTCAAACATTTCACCTTAGCCACAGAAAACATTCTCTACCACCTGGATTGTTTGTGTAATTTATTAGGTAACAGAGTTTTAATAGAAAAAGACTTAAAGCTTAGAGAGAGAGAGACCCTGCAAAAGGCACATTCTGGAGTGCAGAGCTATTTATTTATTTTATAGAGTACATCTACACAGGAGAGGAAGGGTCATCATTACAAGGCACAATGCAAAGTCCCAAGTGAGAGGCAAGCCTAGGCAAACAGAGCCACTTATTAGTTTTGTGTTTAAAGAGAGCAAGATTGATTTCAGAAATTATTCTTCCAGACTCATAGCCTTAAAATAAAGCACAATATGCATGCTTCAATATGTTTCTACTTGGCTCTATTATACAATACCATGTCAGAACATTCTTTACATAGTAGAGAACAACCACCAGAACTAACATGCAATCATCTTCCAAAAATATGAATTATTTTAAAACAACTCCTGCGGAGTGAGTCTGAATACAAAAACCTTGATTAGTTTGAACCAGGAATGTTTACAGGCCAACTTCCAGATCAGACTAAATTCAGATATTGTACAGGACATTAGTGCATTCCTGTCCCTGAAATGTTCCCAGTAAACTGTGAAAAGAGAAAGACAGAGAAACTTTATCCTCTGTACACTGATCTATACTACATAAACAGAGCAATAATATCCTGCACATGTACACAGGGTTCAAAACAGAGTGACCTTTGCTCTCCTTGTATTATGGATATAGACAAACTGAGGGGCAGAAAGACTGAGGGCTCAGCTGCCAAGCAGGCTGGCAGCCAAAACTTGCACTCAATTTCCACAGAATGTAGCACCTATGTAAAGCTGCAGCCCATGATGTATCGTGGCATGTGTTGCTGTTGCATTTCCCCTGTGAAGACCTTTGCTCAGGTTCCCCTTCCCTTAAAGTTACTGTCCCCTTCTTCACATGGAGAGGACAAATGATGTTGAATGAGGCTCTACATAGAGCATGCACGAGATCCTTTGCCTTTTGTGTCCATGCACTCTTTACCACTCTCTCCTTCTGCTTCTCAGGGGCAGATGACTTCCCAAAAGGGAATCTTCTGGGGGAAAAGGATAGGGACGGTGGGCCAATGAGCTCTGCATGAGACTGCAGCAGGGAAAAGCAGAAAGATCCTATTAATGCTGCAGTGTTAGATAAGGGGGATGGTTGTGCTGAATGCCAAACTCAAGAAAAGCTCTCAGCGGGTCCAGAAGGAAAGGTAACCCTAAATGTTTTGTGCAACACAGGTGCAGCCCCTGATACTTCATTATCTTTGCATCATTGTAATGGATCTAGCTAGTGACCAAACCCAGCAATAGGAAGTTTTAGTATCTAAACAGCAGTACAGTGAACTCCTTTTGGACTATTTTACAGTCAAGCACTACAGATCCTTTGGAAGACATGCCTAAAAGTGCAAGTGCAGACAAATCCACCCTTAGGTAATTCCCTTGATTAAAACTCTCAGACTTAACATGAATCTAATTAAGGACATCGTGAAGGAGCAGAACTGTAGTATTCACTTATGTCCTCTTTTGCAGATGGTGAGTTGCCAAACAGAATTGAGAATCTTAATTGCAAGAATTATCAGCAAATTCAAAAAGGATGGTAAATTAGGGACTGAAAAAGTCAGACTGTTACATAACAGCAATGCTGCCAGATCTCCTGGTCCTTGCATTAGATAGGAAAGGTGCTCTCAAGAGAGGACACAGTGCTTTTTATAAAAACTGCTGAAAAAAAGGAGAGAAAAACCTAGCCCATACACATGCCTGAGTGACACAGGCAGTAAAATTGGTGAAAGAGAATACCCTTTCTACTGGCTTGTTTTTCCTTCATTATTTGTCACTGCTATTTACACCAATATTGAGAGGCTTTCAAACACACACTATGGTTATGTAATGCAGTTGTCACAACCAGCCAGATCTCTGCATTTTTTTTGTTTGGTTGGGGTTTTTTTGTTTGGTTTGGTTTGGTTTGGTTTTTTTGATTGGTTGGTTCGCTGGTTTGGGGATATTTGTTTTCATTTTGGTTTGGTTTGGGGTTTTTTTGTTGGTTTTTTTTGGGTTTTGTGTGTGTGTGTGTGGTTTGGGGTTTTTTCTCGTTTGGTTGGGGGTTTTTTGTTTGTTTTTTTTGTTGTTGTTTTGTTGTTTTGTTTTGGGTTTTTTAATCATCTTTCAAGCCTTTCATGTCAGGTATTTGATGTATCACCAGAAATTTACATTTAATTAATCAGTTTTCTGTCAACATATCTGACATTTCACAGATATTCTTCTCTGATAAAAGCTAGGCAGGTAAAAAATTTGGTTGAAATCAGATGGCGGAAACCACTGAACACCTAGAAGTTCATTTCTGCCTGATTTAATCTTCTCCAACTGCCTTCATTAGTAAAAGTAATCTACTGAAGAATGGTAGAAAATGCTTACAAATACCTGATACAGAAAGGTAGACAGAAAAATCTGTTTGACTGTATAGAAAATGGATTGATAAAAAAGAAGCAGGAGGTACTTGTGAACTACAACTTATTTGTGGCATAGTACTGAGCTCCTTCATTCAACTTTCATAAGCAAGCACAACACAGATGGAAGCAAGCTCCAAGTAGCCAATTACCGCAAGCACAACTATTGCACTCTACAATCAAAAAAATAGCAAATAAATGAATGGTTGAAATGTATTCTAATAGTAAATTTGCTTTTTTTTCATAAATTCATAGCATGTTTTGGGTTGGAAGAGACCTTTAAAGATCTTCTAGTCCAACCCCCTCTGCTGCTGGCAGTGACATCTTTCACCAGATCAGGTTAGTCAAAGCCCCATCCAACCTGACCTTAAACAATTGCAGTGACAGGGCATCCACACAACTTCTCTGGAAAACCTATTTCAGTGTCTCACTGCCTTCATCATAAACAGTTCTTCCTTATGTCCAATGTAAATTGACCCTATTCCAGTTAAAAACTGTCCCTTGTCCTCTTGCAATGGGCCCTTCTAAAAAGTGTCTCCATCTTACTTAAAAGTGTCCTTTAAGTATTGAGAGGCCACTATAATGTCTCCCCAACTGTCTCAGTCTTTCTTCCTAAAGAGGGGTTCCAGACCTCAGATCATTTTCATGTCCCTTCTCTGGACCTGCTTGAGTAGATACATGTCTTTCTTGTGCTGACAACTCCAGACCTGGATGCAGTATTCCAAGTGGGGTCTCATGAAAGCAGAGTAGAAGGGAGAATCACCTTTATCAACCTGCTGACCACACTTGATGCAGCCCAGGTTAAAATTGGTTTTCTGGACTACAATTGCACATTGCCAGTTTGTGTCCAATTTTTCATCCACCAGTATGCACAGGTTCTTCTCCTGAGGGCTCCTTTTAATGCATTCATTCCACAGACTATACTGATACTGGTGAGTCTCTCGACACAGGTGCAGGAGCTTGCACTTTGCCTTGTTGAACCTCATGATGCTTGCACGGCCCTACCCTTCAGGACTGTCAAGGTCCCTGCAGATGGCATCCCTTCCATTCATCATGTCCACTGCATCACAGAGCTTGGTGTTACCTGCAAATTTTCTGAGGGTGCACTTGATCTCACTGTCTATGTTGTTCGTTAAGATATTAACTAGTATTGATCCCAGAAAAAGTCTCCACTTTAAAAGTTTAAAAATAACATTTCTTGGAGTTATCATGATCTGAGACCACTTCTAGTGCTAACAAAGACAACAAAGCTCGATCCTCAGTTTACCATTTTTTGTGACTATATAGAAATTTGAAAGATAGTGGGTCTACTATACCACCTACGCATGCAGACATATCTGGTGTAATAAAAGACAAAGAAAGCTCAAGCTAAATATTTTTATTTTTGATTGTTTAAGAAAAAAATGTCCTAAAAAATACCCAAAGCATTTAAAGTCACTGTGTGAAAAGTCAGTTGTTGGTGTTAGTGGAAATCATTGACTGTAACTGTTCCTGACATAGTACAGATGCCCAGTACACTTCCATTTCTCAATGGACTACACTACCATAACTTGTGCTCGTGCTGCAACTCTCTTAATATAAACAAAAAAACAATAAGACCGTATCACAACATCAATCCAAACCCTTTGAGAATGGAAATTAATAATTAAGTTACTAATTAGTTACTGGGCTAGATCCTCACCTTGTAAAAAACACATTTAGCTCAACTGTTCAATCAATACTTTAAGTATTTTTAAGTACCTTTATTTTAATACAAATCAACAATTATATAATTAACTTTAGTATATTATTAGGACAACAAAATCCACAGAGTTTACAATTACTTGCAAGATTAGTGAGAAAACAAAAATAAAAACTTGAATTTGTTTCTCATTTATCTACTCATAAAAGGTGACAGGTTGACAGCTGTGGATCAACATCATGCTGTGGTCGAGAGCCAAATAAAATGTCAACTAAATCCTGACAGCTCCTTAGCTGAGATAAATCATCATAGCTCTATTAGTCAGCCCTCTAACTTCCAGCATTCAAAGACTTGGCTTTATGTACAATGTATGTTCAGACAAGATATAAATCAATGTGGTGTCAACTTGACCACAGTTTCTTTTTTCTCTTCAAATATTACAGTGTCTTTGATAGTTAAAAGCAAATCTCACTGAAGTCATCTAATTGACAGGGGCAGGAAAGCATTTACAATGGTAATTTCCTCTCAACCCAACAGACTATAGTTCACTCACTGCCTATCATCCCAAAAGCTGCTGTTATCTACACTGGGCAAATTTTCCCACTTATTAGTCCATAAAGCACTTGGAATCATCAATCTTTCTTTCTTCCCTGAGAATGTGGAAAAGAAAAGATGCATCTTCTTTTCCTTGTGTGACCACCTCAGTCTGGGGACACCCTGATGCTTTAAACAGCAGCTGTTTCTTGCAGACCCTGCAGCAACTTATGAATGAATTCCCACAAACTGTATCAATGACAAGGCAAAACTAGCAAGCATCACACTCAGTCATCACACGCAGCTGGAGCCCAGCATTATGGAGTATCAGCAATCAACAGTAACTCCACATTCCTCTGAGCTGGACACTACTAACAACCATACAATGCTTGTCACTGATCCTCATTTCTCCACGTGGAATGTATTAAGTTCCCAGTAGTTTGAACTGCTGCAGAAGCCCTGCTAAGCATTTAACCCAACATTTCAACGGCTCAGGCTTCCCAAGGAGCTTGATCTGGCCTTAGGACTTATTCCTGTTCTTTCTCAAATGTACTGAGTATGGAAATTTTACCCGACAGGGCTGCTCCAAACACAGAGACTTACCATTCAGTCTCTCAAATCTTTGTATTAAAAGGCTCAAACTTACGGTAGAGTGTTGAATGGGTATCCAGGCAGGTGTTTCGACTGAGCATTTGTGGGATGGGCATCTGCCATGGCTCTGCTGCAAATAAGTGAAAATGGCATTATACACAACACAGTACGTGCTGCAATCACTAGGCGCAACGGACTCCATTCCAGATGAATCATCTAGTTTTCTAGTATGCATTACACCTCACAGAGTCATTTTCCACTGTCATGTAGGAAAAATAATCTGCAGTTTGAAGGACCAAAAGGGCCTCAATAATTATCCATTAATTTTGCTTTGAAGCTCTCAGTTATGTGGGTGAACATATCGTTCATCCACTCTGAACCCCAAGCATGTGCCATCTGGCTTTCCTCCACAGTGGAGCATTCAGAGAACAACAGCAGAGCTTTAGGCAGTAGGTAGAGATTGACTTTTTGTCCTCCATTTCACAACAGGTTGCATTTTTCCATTATGTCCTCACTGAACCAGCGAGAGCTGCAGCCTGAACCACCCCAGGGCTCTTTTCCAGGAGGAGTAAGTCTGTCCCGAATTGTTAGAGTGTGTTTCTTTGCTGAGCAGAGCACTCTACTCGCTCCCCAGATTGGCCCCTGAAGGACATGGAGCAAACACCCAAGACTCCTGTAGTTCCCTGAAACTTTACAGAACCAAAAGAGTGAGGCTTAATTTCAAGTGTAATGTTTCACACGGCAGTGCAAGATGCAACCATCAGGCCTTTGGGTTGATGTTCCTGTAATTTCCCTTGCATTTGCAGTGATTCAATTACATTTTAGCAAAGGTTTGGAGCCAATCAGAATGAATTGCACAGCAGATTGGGTCAGAGTCCCCGAAGAAAAGTTCAGAATAAATTCTGGTGTCTGCCACCAATATTACTCTCAGCATTTCACATAAGCATCAAACTATTATTGTGAAAGCTCCTTGAATTGGAGGGCTCTGGTAATAATGTGTGTTCCTAAGGCTGCAAATAATGTGAGAAAAGAACGTTCCTTCCTTTTATTTTTATTTAAGCCAGATACATCATAAGCAAGTACAGTCCACCTTTCTTTTCCCCATGTTGAGAACAAAGGATAACAACCTCTGAAAACACTAATGATTAGGCTTCACAGAATTTTCAGTTTTGAGTCTGATTTAAGAACATTAACTAACAAAGCACTATTAGTGTTTTGGTCTTTGTCTCCAAAGAGTAAACATTTGTAAAGTTTTACAATGTTAAATATTTTTATAAGTTAAAAAAAAAAAAAGGGAGGGGAAAACATGCATATCAGTTTCTGCTTTATATTCCTCAAACTTTTAAAACTGGTTATCTTTTATATTTTCACTTAGGCAACTTTAAGGCATATTCAGAAAAACAGCTAGTGAGCAAAAAGGCAGTGCACCTTTAGATGAGAGTTTAGAAAGTCTTGGTTAAAAGGGTTTGAAAAAGTCACTGCTATCATGGCAGCAATATCCTGCAGGTGTGTGTTATCTCCTGTAAGGGAGGGATGAATGCAACAGCAAACCATGTAATCCTATTAAAATGATAAATGAATTTTGATCAAAAGACTGCATACAAAATTGGTAATTTTTTTTTCCTTTCTTTAAGAATTCTACATCTTTATTCTTTAATACAAGGCAAGATAAAGGCAAGAAAATTAACAATTTGATTTGGACAGGAAACATTTTTCTGATCTTACAAGCTCAGATAATCGTGTATAACATGTTTGTTAGGATACTCCTCAAAAAGACTCCTCAAATTCTCGAAGAGGATACATCTGCAAAATAAAAGCTCCAGATCTCATACCAGGAGGGGCCATTGTTCAGCAAATATTCTTGGCTTTGACATTCATGCCAAAATTGTCCCAAGGACCAGAATCACTTGACACAGAAGTAAATGGGAATTGCTTGTAGGCACTAGCTCTCCAGAGATTCCAATTTTTCAGCACAAGGGCTGGGATGATTGTGCATCATGGGCTGTAGGGTGACCTGCAGAGTTTGGATTTTCACAGCTAGATATTTGAATTACTGTGCTGGCAACATGACATTACACTGGTATTGTCTGTGAAATGCATATAGGTCAAGAGCTAGGACTAAAGACTTTTCTCCTACAGCTTTTTGGGGACATGGGGTTGGATTTATTTTTTTTTTTAAATTACAGCTGATTTCTTATTTGAATGATCAGTACTTTTTGTATTGTTGTGTAAAAACTCATGCTTTCCATATTTCTCATATCTTACACCCTCACCTAGTTGAAATAGTTCTAAGAAATAAGGTTGTGTATCAGCTGCTGGTAATGTTTTTCATCATAAAAGTGTTCAATTTTTTATTTTTTTTTTGAATGAATCTTTCAAAAGCTCCAAAACATCACAGTTAGAGGAACCAACTAAAAAAAAAATACCCAAAAGGACAACAGTACCTAAAGTATTCTGCAAGCATAGGAAATACAAATAAGCGTAGGAATAAATATGTTGGGAATTACTGCAAATTGTAGAAAGAATCAGTTCTATTTGATTATTACTGCCTACATTTTTTCCCAGCTTAGGAGTTTAGTGAGCATAAGGACTATAGACCCTGGGTCACCATTACACTGGAAAGTTAATAGTCTAAAAAGTGATGAAAATACATCACTCAAAATCATCTTTCTTCAGAGAGTCTTCAAGGGAGGACAGAATTACCTGCAGCTTGTTTTTCATGTTTACTGATGTTTGTATGCAAAAAGAACGTGTCTTGCCTTGCTGTTTAAGGGAATATGTTCCAATAAGAGAGTTCTTTTTCTGAAACAGAAGCACAGAGGCTGTTTCTCCATAACTTATGAATGAGTGATTTCCACAGTCTCTCCACAGTTTTATTCCTTTCTTTGAGGATACCCTGCCTTCTGCACTAAACTTCACCCTTGAGACAGCTCCAGTGTAGTGATAGACACAGCTATCCAGGCGTAGGCTTTATCACAGCTTCATGCAGTCAGAGCCTTCAGAATATGCAATAAGATCTTCAGCATGTGTAATCTTTGTGTAAAGAAACCTTGGGACACAAAACAATAATTTCATTCTCATTGCTGAATTCAGAATCAGGCACAACTTTTTTTCCTGGTTAATGCTTTAAATCTTTGATAAATTCCATAGCAGTAATACAATCAGGAAGCAACGAAGCAGCAACCAAATTCAGATAGATATGCTAACCTCCTAGTCAGTTAGAGACAGTGCAATTCCTCCTCTGGGGCACTGTTACCTGTAATTCCCAAGCCAATAGATTTATCAAGCATCCTGAAATGCAGACACTATAGGTAACCAGGAGACAGAGAAGCACCAACTTCAGAAGACAAAACCAAGGCTGCAAACCCTTCAGATTGTACACCACATCTACCTTCCTAGCATGCAACCTTTAAGTAACCTTCTATCCTACATGCTTTTCTCAGTCAGCTGTTAAAATAACTGACTGCTGTTAGAAATATCGGTTTAATGTAAGAGTGGAGAGTGGTAGCATCAGTGCCTACTGTATTATTGAAGTGGGAAATATTGAATACTGAATCAGAAGATGAGAGCTTTGTGGCACTGCACAAAGGAGGTTTCATGTGACAGAGACACAGTTGCACATTAGGAAGCTCTGGGTAAGATTGTAAGGAAGAATTCCTCTTCTGTGTTGTGTGATCAACCATAGTGACTGCTAAGAGTGTTTGGAGGATTTTAAGAGCAAGTACATATAGTTTATTGCTATTTTCTCTAATGCAGGGAGAGTTTATATATATATATACACATATATATATATATAAATAAATATGTGTATGTATATATATATAAAAAACCACAAAATCAATACCAAAAAATGTGGATAACCAAATCTTGCTTAATATGTCTGTGGCTGGAGACACATGGGGAGGCAAATTTTAGCTCTGCAGGAAGATGTAACAAAATCCAGAGAGGCTATTTAGGAATATTTTGTCTGCTAAAGATTCAGGGCTCACTGAACTGCAATATTCTTTCTCAGAGAAGATACTGGTGATCAGAGTCAAAAGCAGTCACAGGTGAGATTCTGTTTGTATCCATTAGAATGGCCAAGAATATAACTTGCAAATTATATACAAGTCCTTGAGTGATGACTCCTGTACCAGTGGAACATAGCTACTCCTACACATCTTTGCAAATTATCTTCTTTGTTGCAGATGATTCTCTGGAGAAATAAAAATTGTAGATCTCAACTAGAGGTCTCAGACTGGATAAAATATAATCATATACTAGGCCATACCCCTGACCTAATGATTCACGTATAAATAACTATTCCCTTCTACTGATTGCACACATCCTGTCATTTTTCAAGTCTTGCAAGAGGTGAAGGGAGACAGAAGGAAATTTGCATGGTAATAGCAAACAGATTAAAACACAAAAGAAATGCATGTTTGTATTGAGAGTGCATGCTAGGAGACACACCTTTTCTGCTCTTACTGGCCTACTGGGCATTGCAAAGAGTCCATTCAGTCAGCTCCAGCTTTGTGAAATGCATAAAAATGCATATCACCTTAGTACTAGGAACTTACCTTCCCACCTCCACTCAGGCCCTCTGAATATTAGAGAAGGAACAGCTAAGGCTGTATAGCTCTGCTACCATTAAGCAGCATATCATTAATTGAGCCAGGATCAGGTTTGCTTGATTTCTTTTTCTTTCTCAGCATCTTCCACCTTTCCTTATATCTTCAGCTCTCCATTGCTGTACTAAGCCCTTACCGTATCTGTCTGAGCAGTTAATTGAACGTTTTCTTTTCACAGTTTATAGAGCTGTTCACAGATTTATGAAACAAATCACCCTTCTCTTTTCATAGTTAAAACCAATCTCAATAAAGACATCTCCCTAAGATCAGCAAATTATAATCTAATGAAATCTATTGAAAATTTCAGTTGCACTAAACAAGGTCAATGCTTAGAAGAACCAAAAAGTCACTCAGAAATGGAGATCAAAGTAATTCCCTTCTATTCCTGCTGCTGCCATAGAGACCAAGGGAGGGGGAAGAGGGGGAAGAGATTTAAAAGACTTAATTCTTCCTGAAATTTATAATTAACTACAAGGGAAAAGGGACAATTACCATATTTCTAAAGAATAAATGAGAAAAAAGTTGAGCTTTTGACAAGATATAATTACAAGACATTACATATGCAATGTACATTGGTTGGTTATGTGTAATTTTCTTGAGACTCCCCCCCCAAAAATGATATTTTTTTTCTAGAAAAGACAACATGTCTCTCATCAGTTTACATTCATAATGTTTGAAATTCAGAAGCTGGAGGCTTACAATTATTGTTCCAAAATTTAACATTGGTAAATAAAGATTTGAAGTAAATACTCAGATACACTCCCCATCTGTCAGACATCTATGAATATGTTCTCCAGCTAAGATAAATGGTAATCAATGAAAAGGATCTTCCTGCTCTTCTGAGACTATGCAGTTTAGCCAGCAGCCAAGCCCGTAGTTATCGAAGCTGTCCTCAAGTACCACTTCAGAATGGAGTTTACTAAATTACATGTAAATTGCATGGAATCAGCACTATTACTCTTTTAGGGTCTGGCAGGAAAACACCACAGTTTGAAGTGCTCATCAGCACCTAATAATGACTATAGAAAAAGATTTTGATTTTAGCTAAATGTGAATCTCTTGGGTAGGGGTGTGTGGAAATCATTATGTTTCCTTTGTTTCGAGTTTGTTATAGACAGGAAATTCAGCACAAAAAACTTAGCTACCCAGTTATAATTTCAAACTGCAGTGATTCAAAGACTGAAGTCTTGCAAATAAAAAAAAAACCAACAAATGTTGCCCAGATTTATTAACAATATGTGGGCACATAGAAAAGTGGTTATTTTTTTGTTTCAAATTAGATCCTCATGTAGTGTAGATCTCCACAACTCTGCAGCTTTTGGTAAAATTATATTAGTTTAGAACACCTGAGGCACTGGTTCAACCTCAGTATTTACACCTAGCTTTATAATTTCCTGACTTTGGGGACTGACTCTACAGCCTCTTGGATGCATACAGCTGATCTTGTAGGAAATCTTATAAAATAAATTGAAACTCATTCTCTTAGTATATACTCTTTAAAACCCCTGTATTCAGTTTTTTCACATTAACACAATATAACTGGGGGGAGGGGAGACAGGCTTATTTTCTTCTTTAAGGCCCATTACAAAAGCATTTCTGCATAAATATTCTAATTATTAGCTATTTATGTTGTCATCAGGCCAACATAATCAATAATCCAACTTAACCTCATAATGGATTCACCTCTTCAAAGTAAGACCAACAGTTGGCATATAGTGTGTAGACCTACTCTCCACCTCCAGCAGATGACTTGATCTGATTTACCATTCTGCTCTTCTAAGAGCATCTTGAGACTGGTTTACTCTTCTCTGAACTAGAGAGGCTGGAACAGTGAGATCACTCCAGTGGTGCCACCTCCACATATTTCAATTCTTCAGCCAAATTCTAAAAACGTCTTTAAATCAACTGGGTTGGCACAGGGAGTCAACTGTGTTGACTACCAAATGAGGGTTTCCCCCTCACTTGGAGAATCCACAGTATCCTACTGGCACACAACACCTGCCCCTACCTTTCCTAAGCACAGCACACTATCAACAGGCATTTATACTGATATAATTAATGTAGACTGTTTGTTTCAAAGTCAACTATTGAGAAGGGTGAGCTTTGAATTTTGCCTTTTCTTCCATGTCAGGACTATGGGAAAGGAAAGCTAATGTCGACAAAAAGACAAGGTACAAATTTTAAATCTCTTCTCTGCTTTACTCTTAATTTCATGCTGCAAAGTAGGGTGATGAGTATGTGGAATGGGAGAGACCTACAAAAGAGTCATACCATATCCAGGGGCTAAGCCAGATGTTGGTCCCATACTTGACCGCAGTGGCTTATTTTCCAAGACCATTTCATATATTAAGACTTCTGCTTATACATCTGTCAGAGTTTTGCCTTAAGTGCATAAATTTGTGTCCTCTGTTCCAAAAATACTGATGTGTGAGCAGAAGAAAATAGGATAGACAGATGTTGATGTCTTCTGGAAAACTTGCCAGTCAGAACTGTACACATTCAATTTTGGTATGGATAACAACATAAAAAACCCAACTATTACCCTGCCTTCCAGCATCATTACAAAACAATTTTTTTCCCTTCTACCTTCTTTTTTGTTCTTTTAAACACTTGAACTAAATCCTTAGAAAAGGTCCTGAACAGACAGCTGTGAAGAGAGAGATATTGTTAATTTATCAAACTAGACTAACACGGAATTAAATACAAAAAATCCAGCCTAAAAACCTAAAAACTCTAAACTTCTTCTCTAGTGGAATCAACTGAGTCTTTCATTAACTCTAAAAATACTACTCAAATATACAAAATCTTTTTTCCCTTCACATGGTTAATCGCATTTTCATTTAATTGTGTAGTACCATGGAGGTCAGTGACACTTGAATTAAATATGGAACCTATATAGTTAATGATTTGGCTTAAACCACTACAAAGTGGAAGCTCCCAACAAGAATCTCTAAGGAGGAGTAATTGTTACAGAATTGTCAATATTTTGATGATGGAAATTTATTTTTGTAGCTAACAAAAACAAGTTCAAGATGGGCATTATCCCTGTGTCTGAAAGTGACTAGTTCTCTGGTTTACAAGTTGGAGGACACAGCTCTGGGTGACAGGAACCCTACTACAGTCAGTGCTCAGTGCCACAAACTCGGGAGTTACACAACAAACAGCAAGTTGTTTAGATTTTGTAAATAAATTCGGATTACTTTATTTCATGTCTAGTCTTTGTGTACATCTTTGCAAGTTCTTCTCAAAACACAGAGGTTTTCAGGTGATAGAATTTGGGTGTTTAAATCAACCTCAAAATACAGCTCCCAAACAAAACAAGAGGTGACACCAGTGGCAACAAGTATTGACAGTTCTTAGGGCTATCACTAATGTTAAGGATAAGAAAACATCAGACTAGATTTTCCAGGAAGTGTCAAAATGTATATCTTAGTAGAAGGTCTTTAGCTAGCCCTTCTTGTGACAGAGGGCTGAATGGCCATTTGTGATATTATCCAATACTCTTTTTTTTTTTTTTTGGTGCTGTGATTGCCAGCTGCAAATATCAAAAAGCCTGAATCTGACATCTTGGAATTGTTAGATTTAAAAAGGAAAAATAATTTTTTATTTCCCTCCACTGGTCTTCTTGGTTTTAACCCTTCAGAGTTTCCACCTCTGAGCTCTCCTCTATAGTAACAAGGGGCAGAAAGCTTTAGGTTTGCTTTTTTGCTTTTTTTCTTTTTTTCTCCAGGTAAGGCTGATGATCTTTTCTGAAATGAAGGACTGGGGGTTTCAATGAAGTAATCTTTGTTACATTGGGTTTTGTCAGGCAACACAGAGCTATCTGTTTCCTTTTCCATCAGCAGCCACTACTGTTCTGTTTGTAATTCTGTAAAAGGCAGAAGGATGGAAGGAAAGCTAGGGGAGAGGACTGCACGTTGCCTCTGACTGTTGGGAGGCACAGTGGGTATGTTCTTCCATTTCAAAAAGTCCTGGTGTTCCCGCTAGGATGAAGTCTTGACCTAAGCTTTTATTTATACTGAATTTTTCCTAATGATAAAATAATGCCACAAATTAACATGCTTTATGCAACAGTAAAAGAAAAAAAGCTACCCCAGGATCACAATCAATTAAAATTAACTAGGAGACTATAAGTCTTCCTTGACTGATTCACCATTTCCTAAGTCCTGAGTTCATAAATGCATGGAAAGATGAAGGAAATAAAAAAGAAGAGGAATAATTTGCACAAATTAATATCTTCTATTTTAAATATACCCTACATTTTGGCTGAAAAAATAATGCCAGTAGGATTTAAGATTTGGCAAGGTAAATCAGGAATTAATTTTATTAGATAGTGTATTTCATCATATAGAGTTCACAGCAAGATCTTTAGCTGTGTTGTACATGTTCTACAAGGACATATTCTCTCCAAAACAACTTGTATGTTATTTTCTACAAACTGGAAATACTGAAAATTTCACAGAATCAGTATCACCTAATCGCTATGGTTGGAAAAGACCTTTAAGATCAAGTCTAACCATTATCTAACCCTACCAGTGCCACTACTACACCATATCCTTAAGTACCATGTCTAGATGGTGTTTAAATACATCCAGGGATGGCGATTCTACCACTTGCCTGGGCAGTCTTTTCCAGTCTTTGATAACCCTTTCAATATTAGGTTTTCCTAATGTCCAACCTAAACCTCCCCTGGTGCAACTTGAGGCTATTATCAGACTAAATCTAATGACCACATGTTAAAATTGTCACCTTTTTATACACTGTTTATCTTTTGCAGTTCAAATAACATTCATCTTTTACTCCCTTTTTATTATTTATAAGATCTGAAGAATAAAGCAAATGTATTTACTCCCTCTTGACATTGATCCACTTTTCCAAGAATAGGAATGGCAATTATTTGCACAAGTCAGACAAATGGATATTCAAATCGGGATCATTAACAGATCTGAGGCCAAATATGACCATACTGTTGCTCTGTAAAATTCATACTTATTGAAAGAAATTTTTAAATAATCTCAGATGTTCTGAAAAGGTCTGCTCTTATTTTATTGGTGCAAATTGGCATAAACAGATTTAAAAAAGAAAATTAAACAAAAATTTTGTTTAAAAAGGAAGTAGAGTTACTCCAGTGCACAATAAAGCAAGTAAGAGCAGATTAGGGATCAACACAGTATAATGTCACTGGTGCAGCTATGTAAATATGGTACCAAACGAGATGAGGAAGTCATCTGTAATTTATTTGGCTTCAAGCCTTTGCAATATGAAAGTGTTCTGGAACTAGATTTTTGCCATTATTTAGCTCAATTACATATGTTAATATGGTGTTCAAGCATGCATCCAAATAGCAGGTCACCTACAATTCACAATCCTATCTCATTCCAGCATCAAAGTTGGCAGAAAGACTGAATATCTGGAGTTAAATATTTGAGGCTCATATGCTTAATTTTCAGATCATTTCAGCCATTTAGCAGTGGATCCAAGAAACAGAAGAGATGGAAGGGAAAATATCATGTGTAGATGGAGTTAAGAGCCCTGCTCAGAGCAGCAGCAGTAGTGAGATGATGGTGAGGCTACTTGTGTTATTGCCTAGAAGGCCCTGGGAAAATGTTAGTGGAAACCTTCACCACCAATTAAAAAAGTAAATAAACCATTTTCTCCTGATAGATAAAATGAAAAAAGACACTGGCCCACATTCTACTCGCAATTATACAATCTTAGAAGTAGACTCGATCCCCTGTCCCAAATCCATTTACTACATACTTCTTTGTCAAACACTCAAGGCCAAGGATGGTTAGAATTGCTGGTCTCTGTCATGCTACCAGATACTCAGAAGTGGAGCTAATCACAGCTGTCTTTTCAACCTTCCTGATTATTTTCTATTGGAAAACAATGTCAAGGAGTACAAATTGTTTAACATGATCCTGCATCCAGTCATTTTTCAGTGGTGCTGCACCACTGCTGTTGAGTGTTTTTCAGCGGTATTGTGTCAATAGGCACCCACAGGCACCTCTGCTGTGTTGCAGGGCACGCTGAGGATGTAGTCTCAGATACAGCATGGCTTGTAGAAGCCGGAAGGGCCTGGAAAAAACAGAAGGTGAATGAGGCCACAGAAGGAGTTCCTTCTGTGGTGTCATTCACCTCCTATTTTCCCCCGATATGGGTTTCTTCACTACCAAGATGGGAATGACAGTTCACATATGTTTTGGCGGCTTCACCACACTCTCTGCAGCAGCCTCCCACCACCCCTTATTGCTGCCCATGGGTGCCTGGAGTGTCTTCTCCTGCCCTTCTCCATGCCATGGATGGGGAACCCCATTTTGCATGGCCATGATGCAAAAAATGACAGCAGGGATGATGGCAGTGCTAACCATTAGTTTACCTTATCACTTATGCAGCCTTCAGGTGTTCTAGCTACCCCAGGCATTTTACAATCCCTTTGGAAATGAGGACATTTGTGAAAAATAAACCAGAACAGGTAACAACTCTGCTGAACCCCAGTCTCTGGTAGTATTACTTATGAATACTACCACCATGTTACAGACATGTGGTGAGCTGCCTGCCTTGTACCAACAGAAAGGGAGTTCCCTGATTATCTCTCTGCCATTTAACATTAAGTTAGTTTGCTAAGTTTGAGGACATCTCAAAGAATCATTCAGCTTATTGCTACCCTAGATCTTGAAGTTGGGAAGTGTCCTTAACCCTGAAGTCATTGGCCTGCCACCGTTATTGTGGATAAAAATTAGTTTGCATCACATTTGGAAGGAAATATTTAGGACTATTCACAAACAGTCAGGTTAAATCTAACATCAGCATAAGAGTGGCGAATTGGGACCAAGGAATTTTTATTTTTCAGGCCTAGAGATGCATTGTAAGCTATGTTTTTACCCCCAAAAAGCCACAATAAGCCACAAGAAACTTGCATCTCTCCAATCAGAAACATCATGACTATCTAAACTATATCTGATTGGCCTCTTTAAATCCTAGGACCCATATAATACTCCCCCCCCCTTTTTTTTTTTTATTCTTTAGTTTACAGAACAAACTGATAGGCTGAGAAAATATGTGCATTATACCATGTATCCTGAAATTGCTCTAGTAGCTTGAGATATTAATAGACACAAGCACAGGCTAAGATAAAATATGAAATCATTTTCCTTTTGCTAGTAAAAATAAGTAAATTACATATCATTTAGAAAGTGATATAGAAACAAACTACATAATCTACAGAAAAAGAGAATGAAATGTTCATTGAAACAAATCTTATTTATCACTTTATCTTGCAATCTGACACAGTATATGCTCGATCTATTTAATTACAGGAAGAGAAAAATAACAGAGAAATATGTACACATAACAGCAACATTCCGAGTCCTACCTTGGTCGTGACAATGCACAGACAATCCATTCTGTAAATCTCCACAAGAGTGTATGTAAATCATAAAAACAAATCAGCAAGGGTGAGGAAAGGCTTTTGAACAGCATGAACAGAACCGGAGGCTTGAATCTGCACAGCCTGCTTTTCCAAGTGGGGCCCTCATAAGAAACTCGAGTCCTCCTCCACAATGCTAAAGGCAGTCATGATGCTCACAGGGATCAGAAAACCCACTAGAAATCGTCTCAAGCAAAACTTCCAGGTGGCTTATCAGGCTTGATTGCTGCATTGTTCAATCTGTGATCGAAATGTTCTGTTGAATAGTATGCAGCCTTCTAAATGGGAAGACGAGAACCACAACAAGCACAAAAGAGCAAAAGCATCACATTTCAGCCCTGGCTCTGGTTTCACAATTCTGATCTGCTGTTTCAGTATACCCATAAGATTTCCCTTGCCAAGTCTCTCTCTCTCGCTCGCTCTCTCCCTCTCTCAAGCTCTCTCCCTCTCTCTCTCTCCTTCCCTGTCTTTTTTTTCCCCCCCTCTCGCTCACTCTCTCCCTCCTCTTTCCTACTAACTCCGAGCAAGCACAATATACACAACTATCGGGCCCATCTATCAAAGTGCTGTCACTTCTCTGCCAAAACAACTGCTTTGGGTTGTAAGGGTTTTTATTAAGAGCATGATTCCTACAAACGTATATTGCTTGAAGTACATGATTGAAACATTAAGGTGTGTGTGAGAGCTCATGCGTCACATCCACAATCACTCAAAATTACTAGGTCAGATTCAGATTCAGGAAGTGAATATAAATACCAGCTGGATAAGGAGAACTTTTGGAAAGTAAAACAGAAAATAAGCAGTTGGGGGGGGCGGATATGGGAATTGCATATTTACAGATGCATGTAGGTCTATAGCACAACAGTCCAGAGAAAAAAACCCCACCATTATACACATTATTCAAAACAACAGAGGGGCACCTTTTTTTTCCCCCTACTTAAGGAAAATACCTCAAAATTTTGATTAAAAGAAAACACCCCAAACACCTGAGCTTAAAAGTCCTTAAGTTCTCTTCCAAACTTTTTCTGTATTTTTGACAGATCTGCAGGCTTAATCAATTTATCTCATGTTCTGTTTGCTTTGCTCAGAGTTTTACAGCCTGTTTAGCCCCCAAAGCCCTACCTTTCTTGCGGTGATGTTAGTGCAGAGCTTGCCTTTCAGGTGTCTTACATGAATCATTCTGAGTTAGAAAGCTTGCTGTCAGCTCTTAAAGTCTTCCCTCTCTTACAGATAGAGGAAGAGAGAGAAGAAACAGGAGGGAGGAAGAAAGAGACACAGAAAAGGAAAGATATGTAAAATGAAAGCTCTGGCCAAAGAGAGAGGAAAATCAATGCTCCTATTCACTGAAAAAAAAAAAAAATTACAGCCAACTGGACTGTTGACAGCAACAAGAGGAAATGTCTAGACACCCATACATTACAATTTACCTTTTCAACACACGGGACAGCACAATTCCCCCTGGGTGCTTTGCTGAGGATCTCTCGTTCTCACTTAGAGCTAAAATACATTTTCAAGAAAATAAGCCTTTCCAAGAAAATAAAAGGATATTTAAGTCATCTGTCTTCCATAAATTACTCAGGTTATAACCCTAATATTCTTGTGATTGCTAAAGCAGCAAAAGGCTTAGTAAATGACACATATTATTTTGCCAAAATGAGGTCACTGCTACCAAAGTTACAAAATCCATAGTGAATCAGATATGTGGTCAGAGAGCAACCAACCCTCCCCCAACTATTAAAGTCTTGGTGGATATAACATCTTAAAGTGAAAGCCTCTACAGTACTTACGACTCTGTCTAAAACTTTAACCCACTCTGATCAGCCACATGTGCACAAAACAAACAATTTGTGTTTACAGGCTGCACTGGAACTTGCAAGTTTTCTCCCTACTGAGATTTAATTCAGTAGAGAAACAGTCAGATAAGCTTATTAAATGATAGATTATATGAAACAGGGAATTTTCAAACATCCTTGAAGTAAGAACCACTTAACCATATCCTTAACCACAAATGAACCCATTAAGATCATCGAACCTAAGCCACATGTGCTCTAGGCATAACAGAGTAAAAGGGAATTCAGTCACCTCTACAATCAGGAGATATTTTAACACTTAGATATAAAGTGTTCAACAGTTTGTACTCTTCCAATAGGTAGATTCAAGCTGATCTAGTAAGGTGTGAAGTATTTCCATACATGTAATTACCTAATGACTTGGATGAAAAATTTCATATCATACCCAAAACTGGCGTATGGGGATATATTTTGAAATTATCCAAGTGCATGATCTGTAAATGCTTCTACTTGCAAGTAACTCTACTGCTGTGAGTTGCTCCCTGTGAATTCATGAACCTAATTACAGCTTTTATGAAAAACAGAGGGTTTGAACCCTTTGAAAACGTTTATATGAACATGACTTGTGTGTGCGTCTGGGAAAATCAGGCTTCATCACTGTACCTAAAAGCTTCTTCCTGCACTCCAATTTTTGAGTGTCACATCATTTCATAAAATGTAACAATGAGTATTTAACACGGCAGGATTTGCATGTGTGCTACCCAAGTTTAGTGCATTGTTGAGCAGCATGGTCCCTGAAATATTGCCACCTGTTTTTTACCCTCAGAATCTCCTGTAGCCCTAGACAGAAGAGACTGAATCCTTTGGGGACACAGACCCCAGCTCCATCCTTCCACAGGCTCATTTTATTTGTTACAGCTCCTGGTCATAGATTCTAACACACATCTATTGATGACTTTATAATTCAGGGCTGCAGTAAGGGAACAGATGATTGTCAGTGGGTCTCCAGTGTTTCTTCCAAGAATACAGTTCCTCATTTTCATTAGCTGCTCTTTCTAAGTACCCCCAAAAAGCTGACCTTCATTTTCTTCCTCCAACTAGATGCTTTTTCCATTTGGTTTTTTTTCTGCCCAAGTATAAGGTTTTCAAATCCTTGGCACTGTTTTACCCTTCATTAACAACATCTCCTTCTGCTCTAATTTCTGCAGGTCATATTGCTGCTTATTTCTACTTTTTCTTCTGCTTTTACAGCCTTTAAATTATCTGTACATGTGACCATGATTGAAATCTACTGTAGAAAGACTTGACCCAAAAACCAAACAAATTGAGAAGCAGCCATCTGGGGTGAAAAGAGATGGTTTATAGTTGCTCATAGTTGATTTAGGTGGTCAAAAATAACCTCTGTGATGAGGTCAGGAAGCCTTAATACAGGAAGAATAACAACTATTTCCCACTGTGATACCAGAGGCTCAGTGGACCACCATGTGAAAACCACTTAGCCAGGTGACTGCTTCTTTCTCATCTAATTTTATCAAGGTGTCTATTTTTAAGTCATACAAAGCCAACCAACATGAGGTGAGTGGGTGAAATGTTATGGTCTGCAGAATGCAGTAGTTTAGACTGGATAATTTAATGCTCCTTTCTGGCATTAAAATCTTCACTGTATCCAGGTACTTCCACTTGGATAACCAAAGCACAGGGTTTAAATAGGCAGTTATATTTAGAACCAGAGTCTGTAATATGCAGCTGAAGTGAATATTTGTAAAAGCAAGCTTCTGTAAAACCTGAAACCAATAGGAAGGATTCTCTGATATTTTTAAATCTTAAATGACACAAGTTTTTAAACATTTCTTGTATTCTCTTGAAACCCAAAAACTATAGAGCAAAAACTGTAAAGAGGAACCATTTAAAAAAAAAAAAGAAAAGAAAAAAAAAAAAGAAAAGAAAAAAAAAAGCAAAACTGTCTTCATTATTATCTGTAATTCAAACAGTAGAAATTAAGAAAAACAAGAGTACTAGGTCTCCAAGTTTTGGGGCAGACACTAAGAAAGGAGGTATCTACCAGACTGATAACACAGCATTAGTAATGTCAGCATCTTACAAAATTTAGCTAGTGACTATTTCAAGCTCTACGCACCTACACAGACAACACATAAACACACACATCCTCTTACAAATGTGGAAAAAAGATTTATTTAGTATGAATGTATATTAAATTGTGTACTATGGAGTATTTTGTTGACGATATTAAATTGCCAGTCTTTCACATGGGGTTATATTCTCTTTCTTCTGTTCAGGTCCTATATTGCACCCAAACAAGGTACAAATAAATACTTTCCTGATTACATCTTTTCCAAGAGGGCAATTGATGTAGGCATGACTTTGTCTTTACAGTCAGAGCTCATCTCTACCACTGGAGCCCAGATCCAGCTAGGATCCATCTATTGTGTGCAGCACTATTGGTTAGTTAGTAGTTTAACATTGGGATAAAAGTTTTCTGAATAATTATATGCTAGAAGGAAAAATCTCATGAGATAACCCACAAAACCAAAAAACAACAACTAAAAAACCCAACTCACAATCAAAAAAAAAAAAAAAAGGAAAAAAAAAAGAAAAGAGAAACTACTAATCTTGGATATCCTGGATATGTAGTTTGGAGCTATATTACAAATGAAATGTCAGAATAAATTCTGCTTCATCCAGGAAGAGAAAAGTTATTACAAATTTCAGAAGGTGTGAAATTCTGTATTCCATAGTCACCAAGAATTTTAATGCAGTTCCCAGGCTGAACCAGAAGTCCATGAGTGCTGGTGTTAATTTAAAGATCCACAAATTAGCAATTCTGCTCCTCCTGACTGCAGCAACCCTAAGAGCAGCAGGTCTGCAACTGGCCTCAGGCCCATGAGAGTCACAGACGGAAGCTATAACAAGAATCATTCTTTTCTCCCATGCACGGCATATTTCATTGCTATTTAGCACAATCAATGTTGGAGTCCTGACCAATTTCTCTGGCTGGTATCTTTCTCAATGAAAAGAAAAAGACAAATTTCTTTTCCGTAGGGAAGCACAGACTTCATCGCTCTGAGCCCTGCAGGTAGATGGCAAAGCAGGCACAGGGAGCAGTGAAGGCTGGATAGGTAACTCCACTCCTTCATCACAAGAACTCTGCATCCAAGTGACCACTGTGGCCCCAGGCTAAACAGACACAGAAAAACATTTTTTTTATGCTTCACATCTGTGGAGGGGATTCCCTCTCTTCCTGCCCCAAGTACATGCCATCTTAGCATCCTTTTATTCAGTATGTGGGAGCTCACACCACTTTAGCCAAGCACTGCCTCAATACTAAAAAGTAAGAAAAAAACCAAGGTTGTTTTTTGATAGACAATATCCTCTTTGCAGACTGTTTGCTGATGGCCTTACTGTAATACCTGTCCCTTTGTTGATGCACCCAGTGGAGTGTAAAGTCATTTGCCTTCAAGGGTGTTCAGTGGGACAACAGGGTGGTTGCCTCCCTTCCTCTCCAGGAGCCAATATATTCAAAGGGTCACAGCATAAGTGACAATGGAAAGGACCTGAGGAGATCTTCATTCCAACCTCATGCTCAAAGTAGGTTCAGCAGTGAGGTCCAATCAGGGTTATCCAGTCTGGTCTTGAAAATCTCCAAAGATGGATATGGTGCAACCTCTCTAGTAGTCTCATCCCCACAAACTCACCTGCTTAGAGTTTAGAAGAAAACAGCGAGGCAAGTTAGGAACAGAGTATGACTTGTAGGGTTATAAGAAATGCACATTCATAATCACAGAGTTTGGAGCAGAGCATGGGGAAAGGTGTTTGAGCCATCCTACAGCTGTGAAGTGCCTTGGATAAACTAACCTTTTGAAAGCTCTGTAGCCTTCATTAACTTAAAACTTCTGCCTAATATTTATGTATCTATTATTTCCCATGCAAAGCAATAATTGTTTTCTCTCGCTTCCCACAAATCACTAATTCAGAATGAAGTAGAAGTACTTCAATTACAAATGTTCTACTGGCCTCATGTGTGCTCAGATTCTCTGCAATAGAAACACATGTTACTCAAGGGCCATATGTCCTGAAGTGGCTTTCAGCTCTCAAGATCCACGGTGAATGAAGAGTTCATTTTAATTCTTGAGCATTTTGCCTGGGGAAGTAAATCTAGCAACCAATTGATCATCAGCAACTGAAAAGCTCTAGTGCATATGTTTAAACATGTAGCAGGTCCTAAGCAGCTATGTGTCATTGTCATAGCAGCATGCCACTGACACTCAAGCACAGTCACTTGAAAAAGAAATTAAAAAAAAAAATTACACTTTCAAATGAACTGACACACTAAACGATAAGTTCCAGGAAATGAAAACAAAACAACTGCTATCTGCTATCCCAAGGTACTGAGAACTGAAGAAAATACCACTCACAGCTCTGAATGTCTTAGAGTTTGGCAGTGGAATTGCCAAATTTTGGAGTTTACTGTGATGTAAACTTTGTGCTGGAGAGCTACAATCAGTATGAAAATGTTGTACATAGAATTGCCATTGGAGAAACACTGAGTCCAGGAGTTCACAGTATCATGATTCTATAGTGCATTGTTCAATTGGACATTCATACTGGAAATTATATGAAATTGAGCTGAGATCTACTACAACCCATAATTCTTACAACATCCTCAAAGACACAGTGGATTTAGGATATATATCAAGCTTTTGATAATTCCTTACTTTGGGGAAATAATTTCTTCCATAAATATAGAGTCAGGTATCAATACATATACATCCTCTTGCATTTCAACTCTCACATAGCACGATGGTCCTATATGGTACAAAAGGTTTTTTTGATCAGCTGGGAACACAGCAACACAAGAAGCTCAGAAAGTCATGGTAGACAATTAGTTCTTTAGATCTTGAAAATGAGCAGGGAAATCAATCTAGAAACATAAGTAAAGCCCACGGAAAAGCTTTAGACAAGCCTTAAAACAAGAGGAATAATCTGAAAGTTTCCACTGTTAGAAACAATTTCTGCTGAAGTTTACAAGGTATCACATTAGCATGCTCTACAAGGTATCACATAATGCATGCCAGCTCAGCTAATATCTGCTTTCTTTTCATCATGTTTCCAGTTTGTTAACTCTAAAAGAAATCTTAATAATATTCTTTCACTTAAAAAAAAAAAAAAAAAAAAAAAAAAAAAAAACAATGACTTCAAGGCTGAAAGTCTACATAAAAATCTAAGCCCAAAAGAATTGTTCCAGCCAAGTTTTGAACCCATGAAAATAATGGAGATATTATAATGAAACACTTACAACTTCCCCATTGCAACTAGCAAGACTGTTACAAAGAAAAGTGTTAACATACACCACTACCACAGCCACGAAGACATATTGCTTAGTGTATTATTCACTGTAGTTATATGGTGGTCATCATTAGACTGCTCATACAAAAATCATCACTTCTCTGACATTCATACTATTCCATACTGACTGCAAACCAAAAATGAACTACAACACACACTGAGAGACTGAAAACACCTTGAATAAAATTTACTAACTGTGCAACACCTTCAACTTCAAAAATACACTGAAATGAAAGTATCTTGAGTTCAGCAATCCAGCAGAACTATTACCGATATTAGCAACATTTTTACATAAAACTAAAAAGTAAATCCTGTCTAGGGCAGCATAAAATGTACAGGGCTAGTAACATATGGCAATAAATTGCAGTCATAATTCTCATTCAAATGTAGCAATGTACATGCAGTCATTAAACAGGAAAAAAAAAGACTTCAGGAGCACAAAGTCAATATATTCTGCACATTTCACCTGCAGCAAAACTTGACTACATAAGGGATTTCATTCTCCATCACAAAGAGTGGACCATACCTTTGTCTTCATGTCTACCGCATAATTGTCAGAAGTCTGGTTTTCCTTATTGTGTTCGCCACATTGTCGAGATCCCTCTGATCCATTGGACACTGCAGACTAAAGATGGGGGGGGGAAATAATCAAATAAAGTAGCTGAGATGTGCCCTATAACTCTATTAGACTTAAATGTAAAAATTAGCATGCACATACAAAAGGGTAGTGTGAATTCAGATAAATATCGGGTGGCTCATACATAAGACGTTCACCTTGATGTTTTCTTATGCAGACATTTCTGGGTTTTATCTTATAGCCACGCTCATGGAAGTCTGTGAAAGTCTCAATAAACTAAATCTACAAGATGATCTTTATCATAATCTCTAGTTGACTTCAGAAGGCATTTAAGGTGCTCCACAGCTCTCAGCATCAGAACATAGAGATAAGGAAGGAAATCAGTGCTCTGACACAAAGGCCTGCAGACAGTAATAGGACTCTCATCTGGAGTATCTAAAATAGATCTCCTCTGTAGGGTTTCATGCTTGTGTAGTAGCCATATTCGCAAATCTTTTAAATTCAAATTCTTTTTTATTACCTTTCCTTCATTTACACAGATTTCAGTCTTATATTGCTTACAGAAAACCATCATAAAACACACAGTATTTTTTCAAATATTACATATAAGATTTAAGAAATGGTAAAAAGCTATATTAGTTTTTTTTCATTTTTTCCTGCTGAAAATCTAATATGTTATCGTAGATTTTGTATTAAGACAATAAATATTATAAATTACACCTCTGTTTACAATGCTCTGTTGTGCAAAAATGTGCTTGAAGAGTTATGCTTTGAATGAAACATGACTGCCACTAACTTGGATCTCAGAAAATTTCTGGGCACTTTGCAAGAGCACGAACAGGAGAGCAGAGTGAATTCAGAGTACACTGTCTTGTATCTGTCACCGCTGAGTATCAGAGACTGTGAGTGATTTAGACCCATCCTTTTTTAGCCTGTGCACCAGGAGTGCAGTCAATTTTAACACAACAGGCATTTTAAATAGACCAGCCATTGCCAGCACAACTTAGGAAACAACAAGCCAGTGCCACAGGAACAGCCAAATCACATCCACATGTGCAAATGTTTTCTCCTCTGATAGTAGATTGTTTATTTAGGGCTTCATCCATCAGAAGACTGAATGCTGGCCCCAATCCAGGCAACTACTTAGACATGTGCTTTTAACTTCACTAGAACCAATGGCATTAGTCTTGTGCTCCAGCGAAGAATATGTTTAAATGTTGGATCAGGCCCAGCAACTTAGCACTACATGGGGCTGAGCACACAATACTTCACGCATGTCCTCTCTAAAGCTTTAGCTTCTTTATCACATCCAGTGTCATGGAGAATCACATATTCCTTTGGCTTGTTTCTTGTCCCCAAGGAGTTTTGCATCTCCCCCTTTCGTAAGAAGGGAAGGGGAAGGGGAAGGGGAAGGGGAAGGGGAAGGGGAAGGGGGAGGGGAAGGCTCACGGTGCGAGGCCGGAGCGCAGCACGGGGGTGGTGTGACGCTGGGCGAGTGTCGGGTTGGAGGCAGGCCAGTACGTGGCTGTGATGGGTGT
>WUAM01000431.1:37712182-37738556 GCA_024336885.1 Actenoides hombroni
AGGAAAGGAAAGGAAAGGAAAGGAAAGGAAAGGAAAGGAAAGGAAAGGAAAGGAAAGGAAAGGAAAGGAAAAAGGAAGGCAACCAGGCCAAAATTATGCAGGACAGCAAGGAACTGAACATAGGTCTTGCATCTTGTCTCAGAGCCTATAGAAAAGGCAAGCAACTAACTAGGTGTTTCTTTCAGGAAGAGAAAATTGGTTTTAGAAGGAGCTAAAAACCATGCATAAAAAATTTCATTTCATCTTTGTTTTCTTTGAATACCTGGCATAAGTGTTTTCCATTGTTATTTTTTACAGGTGACAATATAAACTATGCAAGTCAATATATTATTTATTTGTTCTAATCATCAAGACCAAACTCTGCCTGATCCTAAAGGAGCTAAGCTTCTGCAAGTTCTCAAAAGGGTCTGGAAAATTTTCAGCAGAAACTGCAGACTATAAGGTAGCATTTATCAAATAAGTGCAGCTGCAAAATGGGGTAAAGAATTTCAATTTGTTTATATTTTACATATTTTTTTTCCTCACGTTTTTCACCATGAACTGACTCAAATATTTTGAACGAACATAAAATAATGTTCTAAGATGTTATGAAATCTTCCAGTTGTTTTCCTTAGGGAAATGGGTCACAGATTAATTGTGGGGAGCAGTAAACCAAGAATATCAGGAGGGTACAAATGGCTCAAGTAAGAGTAATTGTAATATATCTACAACATCTCTCTGTTCCAGTGTATTAAGGTTCAATAAGCATTAGCAGAATAATATATGGTTCCCAAACTGGGACAAAGTAGATGTTAGCAACCCATCTGAAAACCAACAGTCTTTTAACTTTGTGTTATGAAATAAACAAGACTGTATAATGCAAGTGGCAAAAACGATACTTGCTGTGTGTTGTGATAGTTCTATTGAAAACTATCATTATTGAATCTGAGTCTTTTCTTATTCTTGATTACATAGAATCCTCCCTTCAGAGACTAACCAAAATCCTACACTGCAATCCCATGCAAAAGAAGTATTTTAACAACACCACCTTATTATTCCTGAACTGTGCAGGTCATCATGAGATGCAGAATTGGCAGCCCCAGAGTAACATGGTTCAAATGGAGTGGAGTATGTACACTGAGCTCGTGCACCCTTGTAGGAGGTTCTGGAAACCATCACTTCAAGCTTGAGTTAAAACTACTGACAAAAGTCTAAACTTTTTAATAGACCCCTATATCTAAAAGGCTGATAGTTGGTATAAAACTATCTTCTTTTTCATAGAAGAAAATATTGTCTTATTCTCTTCAAGTAGGTCAGAGAAGAAGAGATTTTTACAAGAAAATGTTGCAAAAACAGATTAAAACTTTATTCAGTACCTTTGCTCACATGGGTAATAGCCATGAGAATCATAGATCACACGAAAAGCAATCTTCCAATTTTGTGTATAATTAATGCTAATCTATTTAGATTATAATTAACAGGGACTATTTAGACTGCAATCACTTCAGGTCAACGTCTCTCCCATTGTGCAAACTTACAGCATTATTTATATGTTTATAACTAAAATAATAATCACATTACCTGTCTTGTGAATTTTATCTAATTTTAACAGTGTTCAGCAAAGCTTTTCTGTGTTTGTAACACATTTTTCCAGTAGCTTATTAGGACATGCACAACTGTCACAGTCATCCATCAACAAAATTCTTGCGGATTGTTTTTTGCCAACATATACTGCTATGAATTATGGAGGACTTGTCATTGGTTCCACTTTCAACAGGCAGCATGTTCCAGTTCATGTCTGAGCCAGGAACCAGACAGAAGGAGAATATGTTCTCGCAGGCAATTATGGCATATGGGGCTTCCAAGAGTTCCTATAGGAGGTCTTACTAAAGCAGCCAAACCCTGTAACAAACCCTGGATGAATTCTTCAATCTATACGGATTCAGAAATTATGCCTATTATATCTATAGGAGGTACTTGTAACCTCTACAATATTTACCAGATGTTTACTTCTCTGAGTGAGGTTTAACATTTGGAATATATAAAAATATATAAAAAAATAAGAAACATGCATGTAAACATTATTTTGCTCTTCCATGCTTTTGAATGTTGCTGTCGGGACTTTGAATTTATTTACACATACCTGTATGGGATATTTTCTAGGGCACATATACCACTTTGTGGCTAGAAAATGCTGATAAGCTTTGCAAATGATCCAGGAGTACTGGTGGGAGTGTGGGGGAACTATAGCCCACAAGCCTACATAAATCTGCAACTGCCTTAGGTTTCAGAGAACTAATGCATCTTCTCCTACAGCCAGAAGCTTAGGAAATGCTCTCCTGTGTGCTTTTAGGGAAAGAAATATAAAACAGAAGCTGATCTGAGACCTCTTTTGGCATTTTGCATCATGAATTGGAAGCTCTGGTCCAGTCCCATCAGAGCCTGTAGATAAATGCCAGATTGCCCCAAATGATTTACATTAAGAGAGGAAAGGTATGAAAAAACAGTGATTTGTTAACTTTTGGATGCCAATATCTGTTAGAAAATCTATCATCTTGGTAAAAAAATGCTCCCAGGAACATATATGGCTGAGAGATATTGCTTTTATTTAATTAACTTTTCTGATAGTAAGCATTTTAAAAAATCATTTGAACGTTTTAAAAGCTACAAGGGGAAAGTGAAATGCAACATAACATGCCAGAATTATCTGTTTTACAGGACATTGATGTAAATTAATTCATTTAGCAGCTATGCTGGAGTAGGAAGCAACCTCAGCTGAACTGAGATGCACAGCAGGATACAGCTACTAGCAAAGGAGACAGCACACCTCCTGGCCAAGGTACAGTCAACCCCACTCCTGCTCTGTGCAAGCCAAGTGTGAACTAAAACTGGACTCGGGTCAAGTTCTTCCTTTAAAACATGCCAGCAACAGCAAGAACTCCTTCTGTGTCCGTGATCTGTCCGCCAAGGGCTGCACCTTTCTGCTGTACCTAGGCAGAGTTAACAGATCTCCTAAGTGTGTTGTGAGCATTTAAGTTTTGGCTCCTGCTGCTGACAATCTTGGACCACAAAAATACCAAACAAACAGTTGTACATCTTGGACACTTTGTGGGCGACAAAGCATCACTGGCGACTTGAAGGGTTATTCCTGAAATGCCATGAAAAGAAATAATCCTAGAGATCATAAAGATGAGCTTTCTTTTTTTCTTCACCCAGTGTCTTTTATAGTCCTTATCACAGGAAGAAATGTCATTCTGCAAATTTTTTGGCAGGAATTAACTTTCACCAATATTACATGTGACTGAAAGCTCAAACAGTCCCAGAGCAGGCCATGCTAGAAGCTAAGATCAGAAATATAATCCCTCAGCAGTTAGGTAGAGTTTCATCTGCCTCAGCTGGGCCTAAATTTCAATCCAGAAATAACATAGCAGAGCTCTCTTCTTGTCCACAAAATCCCTTAAAAAAGAAGGACCCTAATTAAGTGTTTCTGAACCCCTTTAGAAAAGCACCATTCAGTATCCCCAGTCAAGTGATTTAGTCATCAGAAAGGATTTTGTTTCTATTTCTATGTTAGGGTTTCTGGCTGATTGTTTGAAGACATCAAGGTTTGTTCCACTTCATGTCGCATTAGCTCAGTCTTTGCAGCTGTCTAAAGTCAGGGTGATGTTTCAAGTTGTTACTAGGTCTCATGGCTAAGCCCTGCAAGACTGTCGTTGCAGTCCTTTCTGAACCACTCATCCCAATATTGATGTATTACCAGTAAATGTGAATGTAGAAAAAATACACATTTGGGCATGAATTCTACTGCACAAATCACAACACAAGTGTTTGATTTATTTTTTTTTTAAGCTATTGTACTTGGAAGTGAGCATAAATATCACAATAATATTTATTTTACCCTGGGACTTTTAAGAATACACTTTAGCTAATATGGATTCAACCTTTCAGGAAATTTTATGACAGACTTAAAGAGTGTTAGAGCTCAGGAATAATTATGTGGCTGCGGGCTTGTGTTTCAGAAAGGTCAAGGTCTGATTTAATGCCCCACCCTCCTGAAAGCAAGTCTTGCTTTCAGTGTGTTTCTGGATGTCAGAATATCACTAGAGAACTTTGCGTTTGCTTCTCCCCAGTACAGATTTGACCACTTAAAAGCTGTCATCCAAGCTACCAGTTACTCAGTAGTTGCTAAGGCTCAGCTAACAGAAAGTCTTTACTCAGACTTGATCTCCCTGATTATCCATACCACATAATTATCCAGTTGCACTCTGACTCTGGTCTGGGGCAAGTCAACTGACTTTCCAGGCAGGAAACTAATGCAGGGAGGACACATTAGCTCATGCTTCAGCTTTTCTCCTCCCAGACAGGGAGTTCAGATGAAGCTGGCTAGAGTCAGTTGATTCCACAAACTCCAGCCTTGTGACCAACCAGAAGACACTCACAGACGTTTCATCTTGCTGATCCAGGCTCCATCTGCAGTGTCACTCATACAGAGTTTTCTTTTCAAGCTGGGGTACAAAACAAGGCACTTGTCTATCAACTCTTCCAGGGAACAGATTGTCACTGAGGTCACACAGTGTGGGACTCAGCCAAGCATGATGGTTCATGCAGTGGAGAGGGACCATGGCCGTGTGCAGTGACCAGAGTCCTTGAAAACACAAGCCTTGCAAGGGCTCTTGCTCAGGTACAGTGTCTCCCTGCTGAGACATGGCACATCAAGTACTGTTGGTTGGAAGGATCTGCTGATATGCTGCATGTGGCAAAAAAGAAAACTGAGCAAAAAAAGCATTGCACAGATGAACCCTGCTTCAGGGATGAAGAGGTAGATGATTCACAGTTCAGCTGCAGGATAATGAGACTCAAAGCATGAAACTGGACAGATTAGATTGGTTACAGTTTTCAGGCAAAGCCCCACCCTTTATGTAGCTCCATGCCAGGCAGCTACCTACATAAGAAATTGAGACAATAAACTTACATACGACTGAGTTCTTACTCTGATAGACTATTTTCCAAAACCTTCTCAGCAACAGTGTTAGCAAGCACTGTAAATTCAGACACCTCTGAATATGAGAATGAATGAGGTGAAAACTTTACATAAATAAATGCATTTTCCTCAGCTTACTAGGAATGAGTACAATCCTGATGCTCCTGATTCTCCCCTTTCCTTACCTTTCAGCAGTCTGCACTTTGATGGGTATAAAGGAAATAAAAAATGAAGAGTAATTTGGGATATTAGAGATCTATTTCTTTCAAATATAGCAGAAGCTATTACTGAGTTCTCCTGAAGGCTGAAAGAAAAGGACTAGAAAAATTAAAAGGCTGAACATAATTAATGAATGCTCATTTAGAATTGGCTATTATACAACATCTTGGAAGCTAAATTTACATCTGAAGAGGGCAGACTGTATGAAGAAACTGTCTTTGGAAGGAGCTCCATGTGCACTGTGTCAAGCTGGAGGGAAAGATAGGGAGATGTGGTTGCAGGGAGGTCCCTTCAAGCATGGAGAGATGACACCTGCCAAAAGCCCTGCAGAGCAGAAAGGTCAGCTGCAGTAAGAATAACATGTTAAAGCACATGGTTTATTTCCAGTTGTGCCCATTTGCATACATTTTATTCATTAGCTTCAGTGGAGTCCATCCACATTTAAGCCCATATTAGAGAAATCACTATCCTGCCCAGAAAATACAGGCAAACCACAGCTGGAAGCAAATGTAAATACTTGGAAACAGAAAAAGAAACTCATTAATTGTAAGAGAAAACATGACTAATGATTTTAAATTAAATAATATTTGCATGATATTTTAATTAGCAAGGATAATGTTTATTTTACTTACATAGAAGTTCTGGATACATAAATTCCAACCTACATATTTCAGTTGCCATAACAACTTGATACATTTATTCTCTTGTGTCATTTTTTATTGCATCAGTGCGGCTTTTTTTTTTTTTTAAACAACCAAAAAAACCCTCAACTGCTTTGGTTGCTACGATAACACAATATTTTTTAATTGTTCTTTTCACGTTTAATTCTTCTTGAAACCAATATAATTTCCCTCCAAAGATGTTCACAGCACAGTGTGAGAATTTCACTACCAATTCCAGGGCTCAGTGCTGGGTTTGCCAGAAATGCCAAGGAGGTGTACAGCTCTTTGCCTCAAACTGCTACTTCAGTAGTCCCCCTTAGGACACTAGTCATATGGTTTGAGGTCAAGACCTTAACAGGAGACCTACAGAGTAACAGTTCCCAGTTGGTGCATTTTCCCTGAAAGCCAGAAATAAATTAAATCAATGCTAGACTCTTCAGAAAGGTGCATAGCTATAGTAGATTTGAGGCAGCAGTGGCAGCAAACATAGCTGCAGAGATGAAAAACATTTAAGTAAATCACTGCAGTGCTCTGCAGACCAGGAGGATATTACAAAGCAGTTTCCACATTTTGTACACACTGATGTAGCACATGATGAGTTAGACATTGCCTTTATCCAGGAGCAGAACTGATTCCTAAATTCTTGGGACCTCCAAGGAGTTGGTTCAAATCTTTTCCAAATCAAGATGATCAATTGGTATCATGATGGGAGCAACAGAAAGGATGAGGTGGCCTTTCTCCTCCTCACCTCCAGCTACCTGTGCTGTGCCGTGGAATCTGCTGTTGTCCATTCACCTTTCCGAGATGTGCACCACTGTAAATGGACCCATTTAAATTAAATTGTAATTACCTAACTGCTGATGTTGCATTTCTGTCTGGTTTCCTGTAACAACCATAATGAGAGAGACTATATTAATTAATAACAATTATATTAAGGTACAACATGAGGAACTGCTTGGTAACCATTGTTCCATACAGCTGGCATGGAATGAACTCAGATTAGAGACAATAGAGAATTTGTGAATATAAGGTTAAAGTTTTCAATGAAAAATAACTAGTACAATGGCTCCTGCAGACTGCCTTGCCCTTTGGGAGCAGATCTTCATTTACTGTTAATTTTAATAGCTTCTACTTTCAGAGGACTGTACCCCTCTTAGTTCTCAGGAGGACAAGACTGTGTACATGTTTTACCACACATAGTTTAGGACAAGTTCTAGCACTATATTTTTACTATGATAAGTCTCATATCTCTTTTGTTTCTAATCGTGCTATTCCTTATTATAAAAATTATGTGTAATATCTTAGAGAAAGAAGAATATAGCAGAATGGTAACAACTCCAAATAGAAGAAACATCCAACAGTGCTAGGTACTGCATGATAACCTTGTAGGAAATACATATAAATAAGAAGTCACTCACATAATGTGATTAAATTATGATTTATCTCATGATGTGCTGGAGGTCCGTAGCAAATCGGAATAGAATCCAGTCTCCTGTCTCCACCACTGGCCCACACAGTCTCTTGCTATTTACGCACACCTCAAGAGAAATTACAGAGGAGGAAACTACCCACATTTCACTTGAGATTATATTTTGTGCCTGTTATTGCTAGAAATGGTGAATTCAAGTCAGCCTACTCAATAGCAGTAATAAAACCAGTCCCATTTTAAGAACAGCACTGATATGTCTTAAAGTGTTACTTAGGAAGACCAAAGGTGTTTCACACTAATGCAAGGATATAAAGACAGTATTAAAGACCACAAAAGAAAAAAACAAAACAAAAACAAACCAGAAACAACTATAAAATCAAATCCCTGGAGAATATTGTAATGACTTTTACTTCTTAAGATAGTTTTGCTTGAAGCATTCTAAACCTTGGTATAGAATATTTGTTTCAGTCAGAGCCATAGGGAGGGGAAGTAAGCAGTAGCTGTCATTACAGTGGCAGGCTGCCTTGGTAAGTTATGGCTACTGAGCTACACCACCATATATACTCATGCCGACATGCAAAAATACTGCAGCTAAACAAAACCTTCAGCAAAACACAGTGCCATGTCTCTTGATTCAGTTTGCCTCCTACAGAGCACTACAAAATGTTTCACACCAATGTATGGAAAAGGAAAAGCACTCAAAAGGTAAATTAAGTGGAATGACTCAGCCCATTAAACAGCAGAATTCCTCATCACACTCCCTAAATGTTGATAAACAGATGATGATGTAAAGTGAAAGGGAAAACAAACATTCCATAAATATTTTGCAGAAGGTTGAGGCTCCATGGATCTGCCAGTCAATTTTCTTTGTGACAACTGTCATGAGATAAATGCTAGATAAGAATCTGCCACTGCTGAATGAAGAGATGGCAGAAACCTGTGCTTTTATATGAGGCCTCTAAGAACTATTGACACTAGCCACTGATCAAGGTTATTAAAAAATTATAGATTGTAAAGGGATTTCAGCTTCTGCGAGCATGCAGTTAGAGACGTACAGAAGTATAAGGTCTGCATTAAATAAATATCACTATCAGCTGTATCTGAGAAAAGGAGAAAATACTAGGTGATGCCAAGGGTGGTAGGAAGGGATTCTCCTACTGATGCACACTACCTTATGTAGCCTGTATGGTTCATACATGTCCCCCTTGGGTTCCTACAGGGACCAGGAATCCACCAGAGCTGCCAGCTGAAGCTGATATTTCTTTACCTGAGAAACAGTGCCCTTGTCACAGCTCACTGACAGTGAGGTCCAGATGACACTATCAGAAGGAGAGCCTGAATGAGGCAATAAATTCAGTCTCATGAAAACTTTCTGACTCTACAAGACCTCATGCTAAAGCTGTCTGCTACTTTATGCATTTAAAATGTGTCTAGGCAGCTTAGATAAGACTTTCTTCTTTTTCTTGGGATGTATCTAGTATCAAGGTGCCTGATTCTGGTAGAAACTTACATATAAACTTGTAGGAATGACAGGTGAAAGTTTATTTGAAAATATTTTCACTGATGTTGAATATTTGCTTGAAACATCCCAAATCACCTTTACGTACTAGTTACTCTATAACATCACTTCTCATTATCAGGGGCTCAAACTCCAATTCTGTTTATATTCAGAAGCCTCATAAAAATATTGATGTTTGTTAATGTCAACAGCACACAGCTCTGTGAGCTGTTCTTTATATGTAGCCCATTCTTTATAACCTATTGCATTATTACTATGAGGTCAGCTTCACATTTCACTAGCTTATAATCAATGGTGAAGTTAAGCAAGATCATATTCTTCATACTTGTTTGTGCAATACTTAGTAAAACAGGGTTCACAAAAGGTGCCCCTAAAAGCAATGGCCAATTCTATTATTGCACTTTTCAAGGTTACTGGCAAAAATGTAGTTTCTACTACCAAGACAAATATCTCAACCAGTGATGTCATTTCACTGTGTGGAAACATCACAATGCCTGTTTTCTTGGCTATGGCTAACTAGGAATCTTCTTCCATATATTTATGACCAAGACCTTGGTTATGATTCAAAAAGACAACCCAAGCCTTTGCCGTCTTTTGGCTGGGATGCGACAAAATGCTGTGAAGCTGGGCAGTCTCTTGTTTTTCCAAGTTCCCTACAATTTAAGCAGAAATCTGCAGCCCCTTCCATCTGCTCAGCATCGAGCAAGGACATCAGTCCTCCCCTCTCTGTGATGGCTGTCCATAGAACAGAACGTCAATACAAGGAAGTTTTTGGTCCTTGTCCAGTGGTAAGGAGATCATCACAAACTGCATACAAAGAATAATATATGATAATTCTAAACATTAAAAGTAACAGAAGTGTCCACTGAAGAGTGCAAAGATATTGTATGTGTGCCAGGCATATTCCCTAGGTGGAAACAAAAACAAGGAAGCTAACTAAGAAATAAAGTGATGCTGAATTAAGAAACAGGATTAAGAAATACACCCATGACTGCAGAAGATGGACTCTTCCAGGCTGTAGTCAGCATCCTGAATACAGAAAGTTACAGTCTTGCTGCTGATCTAGCAAAGATACCATTGGGTACCCCTGCAGCATTTACTGTCAAAAAAGTACAAGATATCCCAAAAATAATTACAGATTGCATAAATGGAGGCATATGTCTGTCATGAATCTTCCTACTCCTTAGGAAGAAACAAAGTTGCCTTTTCTGTTACCTCTGGTTTTCTACAAACTATCAAAACACCAACAAATATGTGAGAGAAGACACCAGCCTGACATAATGACCTGAATTCTCACAGCAGACCCTTTCAGTTGTTCTCATTGTAATTAACAAATTGAAAGTTATGATTGCTGTTTCCACCAGAGTTTCAAAAGCCACTTTTTAATAAAGTGGACTTCAGGTGTACTACATCTGTTACTCTTAATTTAATTTTTTTTCCTAGCTTGCACAGCAGCTCTTTTGTCTCTTCTCAGAAAGAGACATCTTGATTACCTGAAAGTGCTGAGCTAAAAAAAAAAAAGTACAGTGAGAGGGCACACCATTTCAGAAAACCAGGTAGGCTCTCCTACACTTCTGCAATGAACTGGAGGGCCTGGGAAACCTTCATCACTTTGGTTTGTCCTTTCAGCAAAGGAATTTTATGCAGCTGCAACAGTGAACTGAAAACAACTTTCGGAGTTATAACTATGTAGCAACAAGGCTGACCTCCTGACAGAAAAGCAGAAGCAACCATACATATCAGACAAGAAGCATCTGGAGTTCTGAAATCTTTCACAGGCACAGAGAACCGCTAGTGGGTTCAACCATTTTTCCCCACTGGCATTGTGCAGGCTGATGAAAGTGTGAGATCTGGCAAATCTGACATTTTTTAAACATGAGATATTTAAAGATGTATTAAAAAATTATTTTCAGAACTCACCTGTAAAAATAGGGTTTTCTTTTTGTTTGGGTGGGAATAGGCACCTCAGAGACAGGAGGCTGCAGATATCCAGCCACAGATTACATCTCATTTGTGGTACTACATGAGAGTTCTGCTCCATCAAACTGTCCATTTTCATTCAATAAAACAAAAATTGGAGAAACTACAAGAGTAGACATGTAGAGAGAAGACGGGTTGTGAGAGTCCTTAAAAGCAAGACAAAATAGAGTGGTGTTGATATGGTGGAAAGGTGGAAGTCAACAGAGGCTTCCAGCAGTGAGGAAAGTGTTAGAGAAAGTGATCCCTATACAAGGACGTTTGGATGGGTAAATGGATCGAGATTACACGGGAAAAAAAGAAACATGTTCCTAAAGGCTCTTTTCAAGAAGGGAGAGAATGGTTAAAAGTGAGATTCACTCCTTCATAGTACACAAAGGTTTAGGCAAATGATCCACCTAAATATTATAAAGGCAAATAATCAATAAATTATCTCATCTCTAAACCAGGGACAGTTTTCACTATAACCTGTTACAGATTAAAATGGTATAGGTGATAGTTAAACACAGACAAACATGTAAAATGTACAAGCTGAAAATGCATAAAGTCCTATGATTCTAGTTATGTTATATGTATTACACATGAAAAACATGGTCAGAAATTAAATTTTCAAGTTGACTGCTTCCCTTTAATTTCCTTGGTTTTACATTTGGGATTGTATTTATTGTTTTTTAAAATCTGCAAGTACATGTCCCAGTTTATAAAAAAACTTACCAAAGCAAAAAATCTATTTTCTCTTTCATGTATATTTATCTCACTGAACAAAGATATATGCACCTTTCCAGAAATCACTCCCAGGGTGATCTTTATTTGATCCAGAAGTCTTGGGGTGATATCTTTCTTTATTATTGGGAACTATTTAAGAAGCATTTTAATAAAGAAGTATTGGTAGACTGCAGAAATATATGATGGACTCTTAAACCTTTCTATGGAGAGACCTTGCACATGGAGGGCAGCGAATTTCTTGCTTAGTTGCTCAGATTGGTGAATGATCAGAGTTAATAAACATGTAAGTGAGACAAATTGCTCTGAAATATTTTTAGAGTGAAACTTAACTAGAGTACATTCGTCCCTGAATGACAATTTTACAGAACCCTTACAGTTTTATAGGATAAAGAACTATATTTTAAAGAGTTGATGTATTTGCTTTTGCAGGTGGTTAAAATATAACTTCTTAGAAACTTATTAGAAACAATGAATTATATCAAATACTCTTCAGAGGAACAGCTAGCTTGTGGTAGAAGACTGTTGGGACATTCTGATATTTTTATGTATGTAATTTTTTCAAATTACTCTGTTCTGGGCAAGTTAAAACATATGTTTTAGAAAAATTATCTTAGAAAAAAATATATTAATATTGCAAGAACCTTTTGTTAAGTTATATTTTCGTAGTATCTTAACTACTAGATATGTCGTTTTTGACCTTGATACACAGAAGTGGAATTTACACAATAGTCTGACCTCAATGCTTATTACAATAGAGACCCATTGTTTATTTAAAATTTTGGCTAATTCTGTATGCTGGTTAATATTCAGGCACATTTTCAGTGGGGAAAATGGTTGTTTCTGGACTCTAGCAGTTGTTTTGGCCTGCTCCCAATCCTTTGCAGATGTAATAACAAGTCCCAGATCAGAAAACTGCCTAGAGGTTGTTTGATAGGTATATTATATAAATGTGAAAAAAAGATAAAACCAAATAAACCTGCTGTGATGGATGTGAGTCTTTCATCATTGCTGATCTGGCTTAGTTTGTTTAATGCTGAGATCCCAGTTCTGCTTCCCCTCCCACCAATGTCAGAAGAAAGCAACTATTAAACTAAATCACGAATTCTTAAATTAAATGAAAGTTCCCTGTCAGAAAGGACCTATCAGACCAGTGAGTCCTCTAAAGTCTCATGCAAGGGACACTAATATGATGGTGATGTTAAAATAAAAGTGGGAAGCAACAAAGGAAAAGGCTTTTTCTGAAAGCATGTCTAAGTCTATACAAAAACCAAGAGATGACAAAAGCAGAATAGTGTCCGTTTCCAAGACTATCTCAGCAGGACAGAAATTGGCTGTTTAGAGTGACATGACATGCATGTTGTCCTATTCTCAGCATCATGACTTCATCAGAAAACTCTCCTGTAGGGATTTGAGATATGGAGGCCAGAACACTGCACTCTGGCACATTTCTGTCCACAGGAAGACACTGTTCTGCATACATGAAACTTCTTTGGTTGAAAATGGAAACATTGGCCTGACCATGTTAAAATACACTCAGAAGCAACTCTAAAGTGACATTTAACAGACATGTTGACACTCAAGTTATTGACAAGCTACAAAACAAATAACAAATTTATAAGTAGAGACCCAGCATGGTTACCCAGTACGAATAAGACATTTAGCTGCAGCTATTCATAAATAAGGTTTTTAATAACACAGTGACATTGGAGTTACCCATTTCTAAACATCAGTCAAACCACTTGAGAAGGCGAGTGTATAAAATAATTTCTGTAAGTAAAGCATACCTCATTAATGCATAGAAATTAAAACTGCAAATTTATTGTAAGAAAAGCATGGAGTCAAGCTTCAGCATTGTTGTTAAATGATTATCTAGTTATGGTTGTTACACATCCTTGGGTGCAAAAGGATCACAATTAACAAAAGACAAACCAAGATGTCATTTATATTATAACCCTTAAAAAGTCTGCTGCCTTCTTGAAGGATAACTTAGTGCCAAATAGAATTACATGGCAATTGGCTCTGGTACAAAAGCAGCCCACAGACACAAACTGCATTTGATCAGATAAATGTGTACTGTAGGAGCTAAATCTAGTGAAGAAACAGACGCATAAAACTGAATGTTTTGAGCCCTTCTAATGAAACATTATGGATGATCACACCTAATGACTCTTGTATATTAAGTATAATCACTTAAATAGAATCAGATTTGGCTCCTGGGAGTAAACCAAGCCATACAAATTAAGCTGTACCCAGTTACAAAGAAAACAAACAAAAATCCAGAGAAGAGACTGAATCTTTATAAACACATATAGAAGGGTCTTGCAGTTCCATGATGTTTAGACAAGTGGTTAGTGTGAAACAGATTAATGGTTTGAAAATTGCTCCAGGCAGATTTTTAAATAAGGGGTTTACTACAGGAACTTTGAACAAGCCAGCACTTACAGGACAGAGAAGTAATTACAATGTTTATAATAGCTGGGTACAAGGATAGCAGGCATTCCTGAAGCAAGCAGAAATAGGAGGATTCATTTTGCACACTGCAGTTGACTGTCTTTGCAAAGTGAGCCTCTGAACGTAAGAAATGCATGGAACAACAGGAATTAAATGAAGAACTGGAATCCTTGAGGACCATCTCAAAGCAATTACATTACACTGTGCTGAATGTAGATTGCACATGTGAGATCAGTGCGTGATGACCAAACTTGCACAGTAATTGTAAATGATTCTTGTTCAATATGTTAAAAGTATCTGCACCATATTCCCTGTAAGTAAATAATGTTTTCATGCTATGAGACAGGGACAAGCAGACCTTCGTCCACCAGATTTATAGGTAATTGCAACAGCAGAGTGTTCTTTTCTCTCACCTCAATTTTCCATCTGAATAAGGGTCAAAACACTGCTGACCAGAAATAAGTAGTACTGGAGACAAAATTATAGAAAACAGAGGTTAAAACAGGGGCAGATTTATGTCTTTTAATGAGTGTCCAGAGGTAAACAGAAGCCTGTAGCTTCAATCAGGATTACTAACATCATAGCTAAAGAGCAATACAGTTTTTGTTTTGCTAGATGGATACCTCCATCTAGGTACTTTTATGTTCTCCGTTATTCTATTTTCTGGGCATCTCTATGGTTTTAATTCTCTCTGTACACAACATTTAAACAAGAGACATCCTTTAATTGGTGACTGTTTAATGCAATGCAAAAAGTCCTGTGAGGGAAGAATACTTTTTTCCAGGCAAGTGACCATTTGCTAAGCTGAGGAGATAGGCTCAGACCTGCACACCTGCTCTCAAACTCCAGTAACGTGCGAACTCAGATGCACAATGGCAAAGCTTTGACATCAGAGATGGAGAGTAGTTTCTCCAGCCTTATCTGTAACTGGGTAGGGTGAGAGCACTCTTCCAAGCTGAATCCCCATCTCGCATTTCCTAGGGGTGAAAAGAAATCGGGCTTCCCTCTCTAACAGTGACAATTTAAGAGCCTTAATTTCAAGAAGATGCTTTCAAGCTGTGAATGCTGGTCTTATAAAGCTTAGTCCAAAGAAGTAATGAAGCTCTTTGGCAGTGGCTAAATTAAAAAACAAACCTTGTCTTTGTGATTTTCAGCACCAGATTTGGCACATCCTCAGTCAGCATGCTAGCTGTGGTAAATACCATGCTGAATGTTTATAAAATAAGGTAATGCTGAGTTTCCCAGCACTGAGCACTTTCTGTGCTTCTAGTCCAAACAAGTTAAGATTAAACTTGCAAAACAGCTAAAGAACCCGTAATATAAGCTTGACCTTTTCTTATTCTTCCCTAAGTGTCTGCTTCTGGCCCCTGCTGGAAGCCAGGCACCCTGGTACATGAGTAAGATAATTGTTTCTTGGTTTAAGCCAATGCAGATGCATTATTACTGAAACTTACAATGACTCAGTTTAAAAGTAGTTGATATCCTCAGAAACTCCAGAAGCACATTATCTTTGTGGTGTCAGCTCTCCGCAGAGATGGTCTCAAGGTAGCTACCTTGTATTTGTTTGTTCCCAAAATGAGCTTTTCTGGACCGTATCAATCAACTCAATGGCTAAGCACCGTCAGCATCTACAAACTACATGTTCCTGGCATACCTTGACAGTCTGCTCAGTTAAGTGATCTCCAAACACACTTCCTCCCCTATGTGCCAACCCTCCCACTGAATGCAGCATCCTGCATCCCCTAAATGCAGTTTGAGAGCAGTGAACGTATGGCTCCTGTGGCAGTGCCTTACATACTAGGCATTTGGAGTGGAGTTCTTAAAGTTTTCTGTTACACTCTCCCACTTCCAGATTTGAATGTATGTGGTGGTGAAAATATGGAGGTGGAGAGGAGTTGAAAGAAAATGGGGAGAAGGGCTTTGAATCTATGACTCTTCAACACTAACTTTAGGGACAGAGGATTTCACCCAAGGGTATGCTAAAGAAGACAAAGTATGCTATACTTCAGTACTCATCAGAGCAGTAATAATTTCAAACTCCAGGCTATAGAGTCATGTGTCATCACTCTGCCCCAATAAATATTTATTTTTTCCATATAAATTGGCAACTGCCCAACAAGAAAAAGAAAAATAATGCCTGCTGGCATATTGCACAGGGCACTCTCTTGGGTGAAAAGAGAAGCACTATCATCTGCTCTTTGGTCAAGAAGGGAGCTGAGTATGGATTTCCACATCCTTGGAAAATGTCCTAACCAAATAGCTTCATAAAGAAAACAGTATCAGCAGTGCCTTTATGCATGTTGCAAGAGAAGTCTAGTCTTATTTCAAGAAAATACATCACAATGCTAAACAGTAATTGGGATAAGGTACCAATGTTTTAATGAGGCACATTTCAATGGAATGACATTTTGCCCCATATTTGGAATTTATTTTACATGTGCTCTGGTTTTTGTGGACTTTAATCCTGGTCATCAATTTCTTATGTATTGCACCACAAGGTATGGTCCTTAACTGATATCTGGACAAGATGAGCTACCTCAGACACTATTATTCTTAGTTCCCTTCCGTGACTCAGTTCTTCAGTCCTCCTCTCAAACCTCACATACAGTCCTCCAGGAAGTACCCAAAACAGCAAGGAATTAAAACCTGCAGATCCCAAATCCTGAATTAGTATTTCCATTAATAAACAAATCTCGCAGAGTAGTTTCCAGATTATTTTTTTTTTATGTACATGAAGATATAGAAATACATAGAGAGGTATATAGTGCCTGTGCTGTCAAGACTAATTGCCTTCCACAGAGTCACAAAGCTTTTTGTTTTGGAAACTAAAATATGTCATACCTCTAAGTACAGCTCCTTTGAGAACGGTCTAAGCCACTATATATTTTCTTTCCCAAAAGACCATATTTCTCATTAGAACCCAGTATTTATTGTTACATGGGCATATTACCTAAAATGACAACACTGTTGAAGAAGAACAGGTCACAAAGGTTATTTTAAGAGTGAGAGAAAAAAAAAGATAGAGAAGCTGAAAGCTCCTGTTATTATACATGATTAGTTAAACAGACGTTTAAGTGCTTTTTGGAACAGGGATTAATAAAACAGTTCTTGATGTCTACTGAGAACTGAATAAAACCTAATGGGTCCTAATTGCAATTGGAGATACTCCAGTTTGTCTTCTGGGAAGACTTTCTACTGGTGAGGGAATAAGTTACCTGGAGAAGTTGTTGACTCTCCACCGTGGGAGGTTTTAAAGAACAGATTAGGCAAACATATGTCAGGAAGCATTCAAATACAGTTGATTCGCCCTAGGGCAAGAGAATGGACAACATAATTTTTTTCAGAACTATATTCTAGAGTTCCTATATCTTGACGAATATGTCGGACTTCTTCATTAATGACCTGATATGTCACATTCCCTGCTTGATGTATGGATACATGAAACAAATACAAAAGTGTTCACAAGCAGAGCCCGGTAAACATTTTTAGTGAATAGTGAACTCGCCTCAAACATTTTCATTGATTCTGAAATTATCCACCAGATTAAGCTGATTTTGCCAACTTGAATTTACAGGAGGAAAAAACAACAGGGATAGATTCACACAAAAATGCATCTATATATGTGCTTCTTTCTTCCTTATTCACTAACACCCACCCACTGAAATTATTTTAGACTATGATATTTACAGCTCTGCCAGATATATTGCCACATATATTTAGTTTCTGTACAGGGTGAAATGCAATAATATTATGATGATAGGTAATATTGCATTTTGCATCTGGAAACATTAATATCACATATCATTCTAATGACTAACAAAGCTGTTAACATGTGGAGTAAAAAAAAAAAAAGATGTGGTGTTTAAAAGCATGGGCCTACCAAAATATTTATCAGTTTCATGAGGACCAAGAGAACAGCACAGACTTTAAGTAGAAGAATGAAAATTAAAAAAATGGGGAGAAAAAACCAAAACAGAACATCCAGCAGTCATCACTGAATCCCAACATATGTTCTGTTAATTCCATTGTTTGTAGCCATGGGGTGCTATGTGGCATCATTCAGGCTTAAAATTTGGATGAAACTGGTTCTGGCACATACGATGAACTAATATATTCCCTTGACTTTTCACTTGCTTTTCAAAGGCCATTCAAAATTACAGTCTCTGAGTCTCTATTCTGAGAATGATAGATTATAGGATGGGTTGTGACCCTTTCATTTCTCTTAATTGATGAAAATCCAGTCCCAGTACACTGTAAGATCTAGCATCAGTTTGTTACAAACAACTATGGTGATCAGAGGTACCAGGTGAGGGAGTTTAGAGGCCAACCATCTCTGCATGGCAAATTTGTACAGTATTGCAAGCAACAACCTGAAAACTTTTCTGTTATCTAAAAGCCTACACTTCCAAAAAGCAAATACATCATCAATACAAAGGAGGGGTCACATGACACCTGACCTGGACAGTGAAAGCAGCTTTCATTTTATCAACAATTAAGATTAGAACAAAAATACAGAAAGAAAAAAAAACCAACAAAAAAAAGGCAAAAAACAAAACAAAACAAAAAACAACAAACCAAAACAAAAAAAAACTCCACAATTTATATAGAAAATTAACATACAGACAGTCAAGGAAGGTTTCAAGTGGAACACATGAAAGTTGGATGGCCTCTGGACTGAATGATCGCACTTGGGCTTTTATTGCAGAGGAACACTGCGTGAAAGTGGAAAGGTTTTATCTTATTTAAGACATGTAATTGAAAATGGAAAAGGAAAGTACAAACCCCTTGGTTTCCATAAGGAATAGACCATGAATAAGAAATTGTGATGTATTAGATTATCCATTTACATTTTCCTAAGACAATTTCTCATAAAAAACAAAGTACTGTATTGGAATTGTACATCAGCTGATACATTCAGCACGTGCTAATCAGTTTTGACTCAGAATCACAGAATCATCTGTGTTGGAAAAGATCTTCAAGATCATCAAGTTCAACCATTAACCCAACTCAGCATGTCCACTGCTAAACCACATCCCTAAGCACCATATCTAGATGACTTTTAAACAAGGCCATGGATGGTAATGCAATCACTTCCCTGGGCAGCCTGTTCCAGTGCTTGACAACCCCTTCAGTGAAAAAATTTTTCCTAATGTCCAGCCTAAACCTCCTCTGATGCAACTTAGGGCCATTTCCTCTTTTCCTATCATGTGCTATTTGGGACAATAGACCAGCACCCACCTCACTACAACCTACTTTCAGGTAGTTGTAGAGAGTGATAAGGTTTCCCCTCAGCCTCCTTTTCTTCAGACTAAATAGCCTCAGTTGCCTCAGCTGTTCCTTGTAAGATTTGTTCTCTAGACCTTCACAAGATTAGTTGCTCTTCTCTGGACCCGCTCCAGCACCTCAACGCCTTTTGTTGTAATGAGGGACCTAAAAAATGCTAGCTACAGGGGGACAATCACTGCCCTAGTGCTGTTGGCCACACTATTTCTGATACAGACCAGGATGCTGTTGGACTTCTTGGCCACCTGGGCACACTGCTGGCTCATATTCAGCCAGGTGTCAACCAGCACCCCCAGGTCCTTTTCCTCTGGGCAGCTTTCCAGCCACTCTTCCCGAAGCCTGTAGTATTGCATGGGGTTGTTGTGCAAAAGTGCAGGGCATGGCACTTGGTCTTGTTAAACCTCAGACTGTTGGCCTCTGCCCATTGATCCAGCCTATCCAGGTCCCTCTTTCTACCCTCAAGCAGATTGAAATTCCTGCCCAACTTGGTGTCACCTGCAAACTTACTGAGGGTGCATTCTATCTCCTCACCCAGACTATTGATAAAGATATTAAAAAGAACTGGTCCAAATAGTGAGCCCTGGGGAACACCACTTGTGACTGGTCACCACCTGGATTTTTCTGCACTCACTACCACTCTTTGGCCCTGATCATCCAGCCAGTGTTTTACCCATCAGCACATATGCTGATAGTATGTTGTGCTGTTGAAAGTTAAAAAAACCAACAGAAGCCTACACTTCCAGACTGTTTTGCCTTCAGCTGAACCCTTAAATTATATATTGGTATGATTTTTAGAGAGACTAAAAGTTCTGTGCTCCCATTACACTGATGAAATTTATGGATAGCAAATTTGAAAATGGGGGTACCCTAGACTCTGACTGCCATCACCCTGGCTCTAAATAGTTATGTCAGTTTTATTGTTTTGCTTTAATTAAGAACACCGTTTCCATAAAATGAGCAAAGTTTTAAGTTAGTCCTATATATTCCATTATTTTCAGAATAGAATTTGGAGTACCAGTTTCCCTGATAAAGACCAGCAGCACACCTCTTAACCAGCAATGAGGTTAAGGAAGATGAGGTTGAGGACCAGATACTTTGATGAGGCCAGAATGAAAAGAGACTCTGTTATACAGTGGCTCTTTCAGGTACTTCAAGAGATAACATGCTGGAATGCACTTTCACCATTTTAAAGCAAATAGCTTTGTCAAGGAAAAAAAAAAAAGACAGATATTAGCTAGCTGTGCTTTCAAGCTGGGACTCAAATGTTAAATCATTAATGGGATATATCCTACATTAATGTTAAGACTCATTTGTTCAGATTTCACTCAAAATCAGAATGCTTGTTCTCATTAATTCTGCAACCTTCTTTTGCTAATTAACTTTCACAATAGATTTTTTCATTTCTTCAGAGAGTTTCATTCTAGATGCCTGTATTTCTGTTTTATCTTTTTAAAGAATCACATACGAAATGTCATGTAGAACTACAATTTGTTTCTGGGTTTTACATTTAAAAACAGGAAATCTCTTAAAAATAGTCATACCTATGGAAAGTGTTTTGGGACAACTTTTAAAGCTTGAAATTCTTTTTGAACCATAACAACAATGGAAATTTTTATACATTTCCCTTATCTTTGATTTTGGTCTGGAGATTTGCAGTTTGCAGTCCATGTCCACTCTGTTTCTGTCTCCCTGTTCAAGAACGTAGCAATTCATTGCTTGGTTCTGTGGGTTTTGTTTTTTTTTCTTTGAAGTATAAATGTGATGAGAATCTATTAGCTTAGATGGCTAATTTACTTAATAATAATCTGGAGGCTGACAGGAGCAGATTAGAGTCAGCCGTGACAACAAATGGCTTTGAATCCTTCCACTGAATGCAGAAGAGAAGCATAGGTATATAATTTTCTTCTATATATCTCTTCCTCATACAGAGACTATTTTCATTGATATCTCTGGGCACTTGGGATATGGAAATGTTCAACCCAATGTCAGTCCCAGAAATACGAATTGTCTTATTAAATTTTTACATAGCATACAATAACTGGAGTATTAATAACCTCAGTGGTTATTAGCAAGTAGAGGAGATATATTCTCTTTTGGAGGTAATCACAGACACCAAGTGTCACGTAAAGTATGCCAAGGATGAGAAAAACAAAGTTTTTTACTTCCCCTTTGACAGACGGCAACTGAAGGGATGAAGAAGTTAGTGACATATTCAAGGTCAGGATAACACAATACATCTTCCATACGCTAATCTCATGCCTTAATTAAGGCTATTCTTTCAGTCTTACAGATCATTGCATGGCCTTTCTTAGTCTTGAGACAGCTCACTCATTATATATATTTTAATTCTTAGTCTGTTAAATTACCTCTTGGTTTTTCTGCAGATTTTCATTGTCTGTAGCAGATGTTGTCTTCTCCCATTTCTCTGCAACTTGATTTGCTTCTTCTATTTTTTGCTCATAGTTTTTCTGGGAATTTATCAGTGTCACTTCATAAAACTCTTGAATATCTGTTAGTAAAGAGGAACAAAAGACATAATTTGAAATGTTGGCTTTTAAATCCCTGGTGTTCTTATTTTTCCAGTATATACTTACCTACTATCATCATAATGATATACACATATCACATTTCCAGCAGAAACCACCAATATGCAAATTTGTTCTCTAAAATGTCAATGAGATTCTTGAAGTATATTCTAATTTTAAAGAGGTCTTGGTAAATAATTTCAAAGAAGCAAAGGAATAATATTTATGAGAAGAGATTCAAAGAACATATTACATGCACGCCTGAACAATACAAGTAGAACTAGACCCTTATACAGGGAGAAGTATGTTACAGATTGTTTTAACTGGTAAACTAGAAATTTGCAGATGTACTCTAAAAGGAGTTTGTTGTCAGACAACAATCCCAGGCACTCCCAGCCCTATTTGCAGGTGAATTTGGAAATCGTTTGAAGTGGGATTCACAACTTGGAGGAAGACTTTGTGGATTCATTGTTTCAATCTGTTGACATTCACAAATGGCTAGTTAATGTTTGACTTCAACCAACAGTAAGCAACAAGTCAGGCCAGATGTTTCTATCACACTTATTTCCATGGGATATGAACAGATATAAAAGAATCAGCAGCAAAAACACTTTCAGTGAAACCTATACGTGTAATGACCTAAGGAAGTGTTTCCTTTCCTGGGACAAGAAGTTACTAGTCAGATAGGCACATACAGGAGGTGACACATTGTCTAACAGAGATATTTTGACTCACCAAAGAAGGAAAAATCTTCACAATACATTAAGAACAATGGGCAAACTTTCTCCTGGATAAAAAAAAAAAGAAAGAAAACTGTTCCAGAGAGAAAGACTGCATCTACCTGGATACCCCCTGGAACTTCAAAGGAGAGACTGGTTATAAAAACTATGTCTCTTTCTAATGAGTGCTACCTAAGAATGTGTGTAAACAATGTGGGAAGTCATGACCTTGACAGGTAGGTATCAGGAAAGACAGAGAAGGGGATAGAGAAGCCTTTCTGGTATTAGGTGAAGAAATTATAGGGAAAAATTATAGGCTATTGTACTTACATAGTGTCTTTCATAAATGTTTGTGACTGACAGGTTTATTTTCTATTTTGTGAGAAAATGTTCTGTTTGCATGTTACCTTAAATTGGATTGAATTAGTAATAACGTCAAGGTAACCATGCAATCAGAAAAAAAATCTTATTGGAAGTTATGATAAATCTATACCTGACAGTATCAGGAGCCCAAACACCCAAGGATGCTCCAGTATGTGTAAAAATAAAGCGTATGTTCCCCAGGAAATCTTCTTGACCAGAAGAGAAAAAGGTTGCAACATTAGCCATAGATCCTGTCTGGAAAAGAGGAAAATATTGGGGTTTTGTCTGAACTTCAGAGGCAGCTGAGGATTTTGTCATACAGAGTCAGATGCCATGTCTGGGCCCGGAAGAGATCAGTTCTAACTGTAATAAATAACCTGCTGTGGAAGTATGTCTGCACATTCCATTATATGCTAACTCAGAGGACTGAACTGGATTGCATGTGACAAGCAGAACTGAAGGAGCCAAAAGAGGCACAGGGAGGCACACAGGAGAGACACCCTGATTTTCTGCATCATTCAAGGGCCAGTCAGAAGTACTCAGATGGGTCTGTTCTTGTCCTCACATGAAGTCTCTGGCCAGATTTCCAGAAGCCATTCTTCTATCTTTAGTAGCAACTGAAATTGAACTTTTCTTCTAACTCCTTCTATAATTTTCCGACTCATTATGTACTCTATTTCTCATGTACAATGGTAAAATACAAAATAATGGTAAAAATTAATCAGAAATTTTAATTTTAGCTTTAAGAACCGTGATCCATAGGGAATAGAAACTAACTTCTATTTCACAGATATATTTGTAAGAATTTATATTTCATATTGCTAAGAACATTTAATTCCACCATAAAACCTAGGACCTACTTTTAAAATTAAAAGCTACATGATAGCTGCAATGAGAATGGAAGTTTCATCATTCTCAATGTGGGAATTTTTTTACGGTCATTTTGAATGGTCATAGTACAATTGCAAGTTGTAATATCAGGTTCGATGTCAGGTCAATTTGCATTGCAACTGCAAGTAAAACACCAGGCTAATATGTAATTATCTCTAGATAAATACTTTGCAGAAATAAACTAGAAATTGCCCTCTGGCAGTGGCATTCAGCTGGCATAGCTGTCATTATCATAGTATTAATTGGGTTGACAGTAGTCAGTCAAGGAACTGCAGAGCAGTGCTTTCTCTCTAAGTTTAAAGACTGCCTTGCCTAGTGTTTTCATTAAAAATAATGTGAGCCACATTTGCATGTGTATGCACATGTGCAAAGTAAATATTAAAAACTCAGTCTCTTTGTAAAGGTCCTTATCTATTCTGAGGAGGCCATGGGTTGCTTTCACTGGAATAATGATCACTGGTGTGCAAAGAAGAGCATTTCAGTGTGCTTACACAGTTACAGAAGAAAGCACAGAGGATTCAGTTAGCTGGTTGCTTTGTTATGCAATAAGCTAAAATTGCCATTTCTATGGAACATGGGCAGCCAGCAACTTGCAGTCAATCAAGGTTAGCAGAGAACAGGATCTGTAATTTGCTCAGAGTAAAACCTGCTCTATCAAGTTATCTCCATTACATGAGAGGTGCAATCATACTAGGAGGGGAAAACAGCTGAATACTACTGAGGATGGGAAAAGAGGTGTAAACGAGGAGATGGGATCAAGCAGCTGTAGAATCAAGCTTGGAGCTTGGGTCATAAATTTAGTTGTGAAAGCATGGCAATTACTATGTAAAATGGTCAAAACACAGTCTATCTCCTAGTAGGGTCTTCTACGAAGGTAATTCAACAAAGAGACTAAAATCTTACAAAAATTACATTTGTACTGAGTAGTTCTTGGCATTATATTCTCTCTCTTCCATGAAAACAAGCTCAGATTTCATTCAGAAATGGCAATGTTACTATTGATGAACTCTTTGAGCACAAAACACCCCTCCATGTGAACTGTTCAAATTTCTGTACCACTCCAAACATTTTGTTAAGCAATGCACTTATGTTTGTTTAGTGTCTGTGAATCTCACTGGATTTTAAGTCCAACTGAATTTGTTCATTTACTTCTTAAGAGATTACTTACTTTATTTAATAAACTCCACTTGTTCTTCATTTAGCCTAGCCCAAATATTTTGTCAGTTTTGCTGTATGAAGATAGATTGCATACAAGAAATTAGATGTATTCTAATATATTCTAATTTCTCTACATCAGCATGGTAGAGAACACATCAGTATCATTTTATAAATGACTATGGACACATATACTATATATCACATCATCTGTGCTCTGCAGGCAGATTGCAGAGCACATGTCTTACTCTGCTTCTGTCTTACAGACCTGTGCAAGAGTGAGCAGGGTCTAATCTTTATAGATATATCACGGAGCACTTTATCTTACTAAAGCTGGACCAACTTCTCAGTGTGAAGTTCCATTTTCTTTACTACTGTTTAAAAAATATATATTAATTATTGAGGCTCAAATATGACTTGTGCTCACTCTTACCTAATTTATTTTAAACAATTAAAAAGAAGAAAGAAAAAATGTAACCAAAAAAAATTTGGACAAGGAACTGGAGAAGACACAATGTCCTGTTCACATAGAAGAGCATCTGTCCTTTCAGACAGCAACTACAGAGAAAGAAAAACTTGTGATCAGAAAAATCTGAACAGCCTGCATAAACTCTGTCATTTTCTGACCTTAAAGTGGTTGGTGCTGCAGCCCTGTGACCATTATTCCAGTGCAGTTTCTGTTCCAATTTATATGCATCACAATATCCATTTGTTATAGGAGCACTTCACAACTCTCGTAGCAAAGGGGTTAAATCATATGAAAAGGCGAAAATGTTGAAAAGCCTAAACTACTTTCTGTCTTCTGTGACCACGGGCTTTCACCAGCATTCTAATGAGGAGAAATAAGATAAAGCAATACAATTCCTCATTCATCTGTAAGCACTTCAGCACCAGAAAGATAGAAGTAAATTGAAGAGAATTCAGACAAAGACTGATGATTAAAGGTCTGAGAGGACTAACTTTTGAGCAAAGATTAAAGGAAAAGAATAATAATAACATACACTTTCATACTTCCTTTCACTTCAAAGCAAAACAAACATTAAGATCTATATACTGTTAGCTGAGAAAATTGCACAAGGCCTCAAAGAGAAGCAAACCAGCAGTGCTGGACTGTAGAGGCCCACAGACAAGCACACCAGGTGTGTCCACACTTTGTGATCAATAAACTGCTTACAGGGGCTTCAGAATTACCAGTGGATTTGGGACAATATTCCATTTATAAAAGGCCTCTTTGCAGGGAAGGGTAGATGCAGATGCACAGGGAATTCTGGAACAATTCCTCAATATGCTAGAATGAAGAGGGAGCCACTCATTCCTAAAAGATTTCTCCTTGATTCACAGAATCACAGAATTGTGAGAGTTGGAAAAGATCTCTAAGATCAACGTGTTCAACCATCAACACCTCACCATGCCCCTAAAGCAAGTCCTGAAATGCCTCATCCACACATTTTTTGAATACCTTGTGGAATGGTGACTCCAGCACCTCCCTGGGCAG
>WUAM01000431.1:37739141-37750134 GCA_024336885.1 Actenoides hombroni
TCACAGGACTTGTTCTCCAGACCCTTCACCAGCTTGGTTACCCTTCTCTGAACTCTCTCCAGCACCTCAATGTCTTTTTTGTAGTGAGGGTCCCAGAACTGAATACAGTACTCAAGGTGTGGCCTCACCAGTGCTGAGTACAGAGGCATGATCCCTTCCCTTCTCCTGCTTGCCACACTATTTCTGATACAGGCCAGGATGTCGCTGGCCTTCTTGGCTACCTGGGAACACTGCTGACTCATGTTCAGCCAAGTGTCCACCAGCACCCCCAGGTCCTTTTCTGCCAGGCAGCTTTCCAGCCACTCTTCCCCAAGCCTGTATCACTTCATGGGGTTGTTGTGCCCCAAGTGCAGGACCTGGCACTTGGTCTTGTTAAACCTCATACTACTGACTTCAGTCCATTGATCTAACTTGTCCTCTACAGAGCCTTCCTACCCTCAAGCAGACTGACACTCCCACCCAGTTTGGTGTAATCTGTAAATTTGCTGAGGGTGCGCTCAATCCTGGGGGACACCACTGGTCTCCAGCCACCAACTGGATTTAATTCTGGTCACTACAACTCTCTGGGCTCAGCCATCCAACCATTTATTAACCCAGCAAAGAGTACAGCTGTCTAAGCCAAGGCCGCCAGCTTGTCTAGGAGAATGCTGTGGGAGATGGTGTCAAACACTTTACTAAAGTCCAGCCTTTCCCTCATCCACTGGGTAGGTCACCTGGACATGGAACAAGATCAGGTTGGTCAAGCAGGACCCACCTTTCCTGAACCCATGCTGGCCAGGCTTGCTAGATACTTGCTAGTGTTATTTAAAGTCAGAAGGGAAAAGTGGTCAGGATTTGCTCCTATTTATGCATCTTGGTGTCCCCTCTACTACAGACCCATCCTCCCCTGTGTAAATCAGCATAATCCATCTGGTAGCCCCAAGGCTGGATGAAGTATGAGATGATATCTCTATGATTTTCACCTACACAGAGAAGCACTGGCAGATACCAAATGCATCTCGGTATTTTCATGCATATTCAGAAATGTAGCTATCACAGCATATGCATTCCAGTGCACTGAGCAGCTGGGATCACCCCAATATATCTTTTTAATACCATCTGACCTGTCGTTGCACTTTGCACATACCCAATTGATGCAAAAGATTAGAAAGTGAGAATATCAAAAGATAGGTTTTCCAAGGTAATAAGGCGCATAAGGCAGAGAAGCTCAATTTGATCTGGTACAGGTTTACAATGCAGATATACAGTAAGGATTGATTTGCCGGGTACCAAACAGGGGGCATAGAGCAGAAGTGGAGAGAAAAACCTCTTGTACCTCTTATGCATTAAAAAAAAGGGGGAGGAAGAGGAAAGTCTGTGTTCCAGCAACAAACAAGCAGATGACAGGCTTTCTGATACCATCTATATTTTATAGAACACAAATAATTAAGCTCAAAAGGATAATCTTGTACATTGCTTAGACTGAAGTTGCACTGCATGGGTCAGCAAATGCTTCCTCTCCAGTGACTTAACAGTACATGTAGCCCCTTGTAAGAGAGCAATGCAAACTATTCCATGCACCAAACCTTATCCAAAGTCCACTGGACTTGCAGATATCTACCCACGACAGCATGTTCTAACCTCCAGGAAGAGAGTAAACTGCTGATGGTTGTTCTAAAAGCTGTTACCTTTATCTGTGCTTAGCAATGAGAGAAGATTTCCTTGTGACATACAACTTGCCACCACCTCTCTTCACTCTATGCAGATGATGTCTTGATGGTGCCTTTTAGAAATGGTACCAATATTCTGGTATCTACAGTAACTGTTGCTTCTGCAGATAGCTGTACATTTTTGCTGTTAACTGTAGTATCATTAACAACATAGAATCCCATTACCCAAGAAATGTGCTCTCTGTGCATCATATTTATGTAGACGTAAACTGGGAATTGGAACAAATATTCTGTAGGATAAAAAGAAAAGTGGTGTGGTTTTTTCTCTTCTCCTTCTAGAGTTCCTTAGCCATGGAATTAATTTTTCCTATGCTGTGCCAGTGCCGTGACTTGCTCTGCAGTATAACTCCCATCTGTTTTTCCAGGGCACTCAGGGACAAGGTGGAATTGGGGTCTAAAGCAACACACAGACACAAGCTGTTTTCTTTCCAGGAAATTTGGGGCAGTGTTTTTGTCTATGTGTAGGATAGCATCTGATATGTACCTTTTAATGTTGTGTAACCCAGCACAAACGTCTGCTGTCTCGCAGAACACTGTGAATCAAAATAAAGAGAATTATTACAGGCTCTTGCGGCAAATCTTCTTTTTCTTTTCTTTTTTTTTTTTTTTTTTTAACTAAGGGAACATTACAGTGTACGTCTAAATGGCATCATTTATATCCTGGGGAGCAGATTATGCTAGGTCAGCTCCAGCCATCTGGTATGAATTATTAGGTAGGAGTAAGGATTGTGCAGAGTGTTGTTCAAGGAGGAAAACTGATTCATGCAGTAGAAGTAGCAGGGAAATGATCAGAGATTGTACCATCCTGCCAGTAAAGGGTTTTAAAGGTCCTGCCCAAGGAAGTATTCCAAAGAGAGGTTAAATAACATGTCTCATAAAATGCAACTATGCTTTGAGGGGGTTTTTTTTTGAGTAAAATTTAGTAAAATACTCACTATAAGAGAGAGAAAATAAAAAGTAAGATAAGAAAGAAACAACTTGAAATTCAGTGAGTTTTCAACAAAAGCAGGACTATGGCACAGACTCTGTGTGAGAAATGGCAGATTTCCAGTTATCAGTCTGGTACATCGTGCTGGTCAGTGTCAGGGTGAGCTCAAGCCTGTCCCTCAGTGCAGCAGCAGTCAAAAATGCCTTTCCTATTTCAGCTGTGTCTCATCCCCAGGGCTCCACACATATTTGCCTTGGGGCTGCACTAATAAAGGTGGTGTGAGATTCAACAATAAAGGAAGAGCTCATGGATTATTTTTTGCAATTGGTAAAGGTAACACCACGATATATCAAGTCAAAATGAAATTTAGGAGCCCTGTGGCAAGATTTTCAAATACAAGCTTTTGGTGCATGAGACACATAGGTGCCAGCCCAACAGCAAGAGTTACTGTGGAGGACAGATTCTCCTTTCCATGCAGGCAGTGAGACAGTGCGGTGAAAGCCAGGGAAGCAGTCTTCTGCCAAATGCCTATGGTTGATATATGCTCCTAAATCTATTAAAAGCAGCATACTCTGGTATAATATGTACCAAAGAAAGCAGCAAGAAATACAGTTTCTGTTATTAACCTTCCTTGACTTTTGAGCTTTGGAAAATCCCTTCTATTTGGCCTAGATAATTTTTTGAGGTGCCTTCCAACCTGAATTATTCAATGATCCTATGATCCTTTGCACACCTACGTGGTAAGCTCTTTGAGGCAGGAACCGATATCAAGCAGGTACACACCTGAACAAAATTATCTCCTTTTGTCAAAAAAATCTCAGAAACACTCTATGTGATGTAATGAATAACTAAATAGTAATTAATGATCTTTGCAATAGCTATTTAGATATATGAAAAAAAAAGAAGCTTTTTGAGTACTTCTGACTTGGCTGTACGATAGTATCACAATTGTTTTTTGTAATATACCCAAAATACAATCAGAGCTCTCCTAGTCTTCTCAGCTAAGAGTATGTTCCTCAAAGATACATTCCCCAAATCCAGGCAGAATACAACTTTGTGCTGTGCACAAAGAAGACAAAATAATTGCTGCAGCCTTCTCTGTGTGAGTGATGTTTATAACACCAAGTAAAAACTAGAAAGCAATGTCAGACAGTAAAATCAGTATTTAAGCCTGTTCAGTGATGATGTTGAGTGTATTACTACAGTTTTGCCTATATGTTCTAAAATCTTATACATTGCAGTCTGGATTTGAACATACACCATTGACAATATGGCATGATTAATTGTTTCCAATGGAACAAGAAAACAATCTGTGAGACAAGTTCAATAATGCACAGAAACACAGTTGAAAGTGGACATAGTAGATTAAATTAGCAAATGCCTCACTCGATTCTGCTCAGTCTTTTTCCAAAGCTTAAGCCCCAGAAGAGCAGAGCAGCAAATTCCAAATCCTGCAGCAAGCTTTCATTATAGACGTATTAGCCAGGACCTGCAGATCAATGCAAAGTCTGTCAGAGTCAGAGCAGGATCAGGAACACACTCTGGCTGCTTTGCACCTCTGGACAACCAGGTATATAACTGAACCTGTCCCAGGATTTTTTCCAATATAAAATAAAGAGCAAGTGCTGCTAATTTTGCTAAGTGTTCAAAAGTGAAAGCTAAGGAAGCACTAAGAGGCCAAAGCAAAGATACCCGTGTTTCAGAATAGACCTTCTGTAAAATGACAGTTTATTTTGAAAAATGAAGTTTTATATCAAGTTCTTTTCCTATAAACTTAAATACAAACCTTTAGCTCTTTTCAGCACTGTGTACAGCTCTGCATGTAGCAGTCGAAGATTGTGAAAGTTATTTACAGACAACAATAATGTACACCTTTGGGAAGAGGATTTATTCATTGTGTGGAGAGTTGGCTGCAAAGCCATTACTGAAGAGATTTTCCCTTGTTTCTGTGCAGCAGTTAACAGTTATTACAGTGAATTTCTGATCCTGTCAGAGCATCATGAAACCCCACTGTGGGTCACAGAAGTTATAAACACACTTTCATCTGAATGGTTTCAATGTGCACTTAAACAACTGTAATAGAGAGTTCGATACTGGAAAACTGTTCAGTTTTACCATTTGTTTATTGTGTGATTTTGTTTGTTGCTCAAGTACTCGAGATATGATTTCTTTAAACAGGGAGAATTAAGGAAATTGTCAAAATTTGACTGTAAAATACAATATAAAAACTGCAGGTATATTTTAATTTCTGAGACAACAGTAATAGGAAAAAAAATAATCAGATTATGTATTCCCTCTTTTTTTTTTTTTTACTCTTGAAAGGAACCAGCTGCAAAGCATATTTCTCACAGAAACAGAGGGAAATAATGTATAGCAGTCTAGAACCAGAACAGGATGCATCATTCTATAACCTTTTCTGAGTCAGATTAGTTTTATACAGGCTTTTTCACTGCAGCTGTGCATAAATAGGTTGGAAGTAGGTAGGGTAAATGGAACATCTAGTGCTTAGAGGACATGTCTTTGCACATGCAGTCTTTGAGGTAGCTGCAGATACTCAGCAGCCCAGCCATAGGCCACCCCTAATCAGATACCTCCTAGCAGCACCCAGTTTGCTGAAACTCTAAAAATAAGAAAGATTTGGCTCCCCATCGTGACCTATCATGTGTTTTGCTCCAATGCATGAAGCAGTATAAGCAGCTGGAGCTGTGCAGAAGGCAAAGGTGTCAAGTTATGTCATTTGACCAGATAGGCAGCCCACAGCTGCCAGCTCAGGTTGATAGCACTGGCCAGAGGTTTCACACACCCCATCTTTCAGCAAAAGCTGAATTAGTCTTAGGGAAAGCACAGAAATCCTGGAAAGACTTAGGAACAGAGTGATTAAGTCACCTCAGGATTAACCATAACTGTTCATAGGTTTAACTCACTGACTGTAATCCCTCGTATGCTTTCCCTAGATTCTTAATATTTTCTGATGCAGAAAACTTCTTTTTAAGAAAGAACTAAAGTGTCATCTTCTGAACAGGAAAAGAGAATATATAAAGATGTATATGTCTCTTCTAATCAGACTTGGCCATTGTCCAAACAAAGAGGTAAATTTGCCCTTGCAGGAGAGTATTTGGACACACACAGCAATACAGTAACAGCACGTCCCTCTATGTATCAAGAAATACCACTATAGCTCCAATGCAGAAATTAGGTACCAATAGATTGACAGGAACCTGAAAGGATCAGATAGTTTAAAACATAGCTAATGTTGCAAAGGCTCTCAAACCTGCACAGCAAGGACATGCCTCTAGCCTACCCGACACAATGCCCTAGCTGCCCTCCAAGGGAGGGATTTGTCTAATGCACATCATTTACCAGTTATTTCCTAAGGATCTGATCTTTCAAAAGATACTTCCGTATTTTACTTTCCAACACTCGCAAGTCACATGGAGAATTATAACTTTGATGTTAGCACAGCCTGATAAAAAACTCAGCATGGGAATGTTTGCATCAGCCTCTTACACTGTGAATTTCTGCCTTCCTGTTTACCATGGATTGTTAACAACTTAATTCCTCCTTTCCCCAAACTAATTTGAAACACCATACCATGCAGAACTTGTCATCACCTGCACAGGGCTTGTTCTTCATAGTACTTTACAGTTTTTCTACCTGCTTCCAAAGGAAAGACACTTACATAATTGATGCTGTCCATGCTGAGAATATGCTGGACACATAGTGTGTCATAATGAACTAATATATCAAGAATAAGAAATGTCACATGCTGGTCTCAGGACTCTGCCAGAATTTTCCCTTTCAACCCACTGAGTTTGTCACTGAGTGGTAGGGGAATCTCAGATACCCAGCCCTTACCTTAAGGAAATGCTGATGAGCCATACCTGAAAAATCCAGTGATAGTAAATTGGTTTATTCTTGTGTAAGGCTTCAGTATGTGGTTGATTAGGAACCACAAGATCAAGAAATCCAAACCAGACACATTTTTCCAAGGCAATGTAAGAGCGTTTTTAGAAAACCCCCAAGGTAATCTATAAGAAATTAGTAAGAATTTCTTCCTGGCCTTTTTCTTCAACATACAAATAAGCATCTTCACATCTAACCCCTTTTGAACACCACTTTAAATATAAAGCTGACAAAGCATTGAAATGCACCTTTCCTTTCCAGTTCTTTCACATACCAAAGCAACTTTTTACTTCCTTTAATCTCTCCATTTCAAGATCTGATCTAGGAACATCTCCTCTGCATCTCTCTTACCTTTTCATTGCAAACACCTCACAGTCTCCTTTTAGTGTAACAGTACATACCTGCTCAGACCAAAGCTTAGCTTTTTAGCAGGGCATCACCTTCCATACTCAGCACCAGACTTTATTCTGATACCAAAGCACACAACCCCAGTTTCTCTAGTATGTGGTATCAGATGCCTGTCAGGTAACGTGAGAGGCACTAAGCTGAAACTCTGTCCTCATTTTTGGTGAGGTGCTTTGCAAAGGCAAACATATGCAACTGTAGGGCTTCAGTTTCCATCTTCATCTCCCACCCACACTCCTGGAACAGCTGTGTATGATTATAGTTGCTTGCCCATAAGACAGACTAAGAAAGGACAATAAGCACACTGAAGGCCCATGCCCATACAGTTGGCAAACACAGAGCATCATACGAGCTGCAGAGGCTTACTGTGTAGTTCCATGCGTGAAACTCAAGAGGGTTGCCTCTTACAGTTCAGCTATATTTAATTCTGAAGGTATCAAGTATTTCAAAGTTTGCATTTAAAAGAAAGCATGCAAAGAATAGATAGAGAAGGAATAAAGTTCCAAATAATCCAAAATCAATCTATCCCTTTGATATGTGCCTAAGCTGCAGAAAAAGCAAGAACACGTGTAGAAAACTGGGTTAACTATATTCGAAGTCTCACTTCAGCTGCCTCTTTCTTCCCCTACATTTTAGTAGTGGGAAGTGTAATGTAAGTGGTAAAAACAGGGAAATGAGAACTTCAGGCTGCAGATTCTATTTGCAGTTTTTCCACAGACTTGCTATGTGACCTCAGGCAAATCAATCTCTCTGCACTTCAGCTTAACCTTCTGTAAAATTGAGATACGAATGCTTTGACTTACCCATAGGCTCACAGTGGGGTGTTACACAGCTTAATTAATTAATGTTTGTTAAACACTTTGAATGAATGTTTCTACACAAGTTTAAATTATTACGGGTTGTACTTTTTTAAACTCTGGATTATGACCCTTGAACATATTTGTCACTATGTCTAGTGCAAGCTTTAAGATTGCTACTCTGATGTAATAAATTATACTTTAAATGAACCCTTTCACTGGAGTGACTGTGACTTTAGTTGTCTACACTTAACATTTACAGTCATTGCACTAATTGGTCTAACCTTGTATTGCAGGTTTCCATGAACATCGAATGACTTCTTTGGTCATGCCTGAATTTGTTTCACTTTATGATCTCATGGGATTAGTAACAGCTAACAGACTTCATGTAAATTCATCAACATTTGCTGGTCTCCATCAGAAGAATATAATCTTGTATCTCTTATACAAGTCCTTACAGGTCTAGAATCTCTTTACTGCTCTCATTATCTTCATTTTCATGTAATTGATTGGTTTATGGACACAGTACAAGTTCTTTTAACTTCACTAATTTAAGTTTTCACTCAGTATGAATTTATGCATTTATTCATGAATCATAGAACCATAGAAAGGTTTGGGTTGGAAGGGACCTTTAAAGATCATCAAGTCCAAACGTATTTTGCCAATTTTTTTCACTGAGTCTTCCAGGTAAGAAATTCTGCAATGTGTCCTGAAGAGGGTTTCCCCCCCCAACTGAAGCTTACAGTAGGCATCAGGATAGCAGAAGGAAATGTTTTACAAAAAATTATGTCCCCAAATTCATGAGTTTTTATAGCAAATTTGATCTTTAGCATCAGGAGATCAATATTACGGGCATGGTACTGAGCTTATTAACAAACTACAATTTTCCAAGAGAAATCATTCATCAGGTTTTACTGCAGCATCTTTAAAAATGTGTCAGTAAATCCCAAGGAAGCAGAAAGGGATATGCTAATTAAAAGGCATTATATAAATGCTAATAAAGGAAGTGACCCATGAATTAACATGTCATGCCCCAGTGTCTTATCACTGAAAACAAAGAAAAAAATTAGTATAGCTCCATATAATGGTGCACTACTGACAGAGGAAGATCCCATCTTAACTTAAGGCATAACAGGAGCTCGGAGCAATCATCTTAAACAGAAATGATAAGTCAAGCTGGCTTTGGAGAGGACAGACAAGGCTAACATTGTCAACATCCTGACATTAAAACAGCTGGAGAGTTAAATATAGGTTGCAAACTTTATGGATTCCTATCAAGCTTTCTATGAATTGAGATGTGTTCTGGAGATTAAGTTTGTCATATCTGCTGCAAATGCTGGGCTGGATATCATGGATGCTGACAGTTGGAGCAGCAAGATTGGTTTAGACCTGTATGTGCTAAAGCCAGAATGTCAGCAGATATGGCACAGGACTTATAGAGAGCTGGGCCTTTCTGGAGATGCAAATGAAGGTTGGGCAGATGTCTAAGATGACATGAAACTTGACTTACATGGAGGGCAGAGCATGAACCAGCTGTCTCTGGGAACACAGCCACTTCATTTGCTCAACCATCTGTGTTGACTCAACCTCTGTTCATAACAATGGAAGCTGAGACAGTGCATGTATTAACACCTAAATGCAGGTGTCCGAACTTGGAACCACAATCCCAATCTGAGCACCTTTCATGAAAGCAGGCAATACTGAAAACCTGAGTGGACTCCAAGGATTTTTATGGCACTTCTTTCCATGCAGTCAGAACTTGTTCTTGAGCAAAGCTGTGGTGGTTGTATTTGCATTATTTTTTGTATTTGTATTGACTTGTTCTCTGCAGTAATACAGGATTAGCTTTAAAAGAACATGCATTATTAATCAGCCTTCTGAAAACATGATTTTATTAAAGATGGTTGACCAAAATTAATTTTGCACGTTTTATTTCAAAACAGTTTTTGCAGACAGTTTCTGAATGAGTGATCTGAAGTCACACTTGGAGTCTGAGGAGAGTACAGAAAGACAGTTCATGCTCACCTACAGAAGTCTGCTGCTAATTGGTTTTGCTGTTAAACAAATCTTAAATTGTCAAGTGGAACATGGAAAACACTCATAAAACCTGGAAGACGGTGTGCTTTGCTTGAGTGTTGTTTCTAGCACAATGCAAATACTGATATGAAAAATACTTTTTGTCTCTCAAAAAACCAAAGTGGACAGATATCAGGTAAACAGCCTGGACAATGAGTCTGCTACTAAGTCACTATACTGGCCTTGGTAATTTACTCAATGTGTTATTTAGTGAATGTTAAGCTTGTGAAGACCAATTTTTTAGTATTTCTATCATGCTTTAATGAAATCAAACATGATAGGCTAAGCTGTCTTACTATATTTCTTTTGCTATGATTTCTGTAAGAAAAAGCCAGGCATTGTTCTAACAAGATATTGATAATATATCAGTTCTTGGAGTGATAAATCATGTCAGAAAGTGTAATTCAATTCATTATTTAAAATCTTGTCAGGAAGCTAACTTCATTTTTTAAAATTAAGAGGAAAGATTTCAAATTATATCTTGGATGTAAGAAAAGAATTAATAAATACTGATTGTCTGAAATAAATTATTGAAAAGTTCTCTGAAGGCAGAAAAACATAACAAGGACTTTCAAACCTGTCTCCAGATAGCAGCTTCAAATTCATTATGTGTAGGTTACAAATTTTAAAAGTAACACCAGATATTTGTCTCCTTTGTTGATACTGCCAGAGGTAGATCTTCTATACCTACATCAAACATTTCCCAGAAATACAGAGAGAGAGTTGGGAAGGAGGTATAAAATATACACAAAAGCCTACGGAGAAACAGCAATACTCCCTGCTGCAAAGAGTCCTAGCTCCATGTACAGTCAAATTCAATGTTCAGTGGTCACCTCTGCAGTATTGTGTCCTCCATGTCTTGAAAGACTATTTGAAGGGGAGGAGGACAGAGTTACTGCCCTAAATTGCTGAAGTAACACTAAGTATATCCTTCTCAAGCTGGAGAAGGTGTAGATGTTCCTGCAAGACTTTGACTCTCTTAACAAATACACTAGTGAAGTCTTTCTAGAAGTTCCTTACAAGATTGCCTCCTTCTGAAATTATCTATAGCCTGGAATTCATAGAATCATGGAATCATAGAATGGCTAGGGCTGGAAAGGACCTCCGAAGGTCATCTAGTCCAGCCCCCCTGCAGTGAGCAGGGATACCCTCAACTAGACCAGGCTGCTCAGAGC
>WUAM01000431.1:37755050-37799273 GCA_024336885.1 Actenoides hombroni
CTGCCCAGGGAGGTGCTGGAGTCACCATTCCACAAGGTATTCAAAAAATGTGTGGATGAGGCATTTCAGGACTTGCTCTAGGGGCATGGTGAGGTGGTGTAGTTTTTTGTGGGGTTTCATTTTGGTTTTTTGGTTTGTGTGTTTTGTTTGGTTTGGTTTTGGTTTCAGTTTGGTTTTGATTTTGTTTTTTATTGGGGTTTTTTTGGTGGGTTGATGTTTGGACATGGTCTTTCCCAACCTTGACAACTGTGTGATTCTGTGATTTGAAGGAACTTGGGAGGGAGGGGTTGTAACTGAGTATGAGAGCAGCAGTTATTTAATTTACACTAGATTCTGCTTTCACAAACTGAACTTGAAGTGTCACTGCTACAGCAGGAGCCACATAAAGCCAAAAATCTTTGGAATAGATCTAAGACAAAATTAAATCATGCACTAATAAAATCAGTGTCACCTAAGGGGATGAGTGGTCACTTCTCTCCCCTTGGTGTTCATAATGTGGATCTGCATTCATTTCATGTGTGCCTTGATTCTGCCTAGAACAGGCAAAAATGTGGCCCTTTAATGACCTGTCCAGGACCTGGGAAAAGTGCTTATTAAAAAAAAAGGAGAATGTTGTTACACTTCATTTCCTTCCTTAGTCAATTCAAAATCCCCAAAACTTCTGGTGTTATCACACCTTTAATATTTCAGACCATGTTCATTATAAATAAGCTTCTTCTAGGATAATGTGATCTATAAGACAAGCTGTCAAAAATCTTTGTTAAATATAATCTGACAGCATTGGAAGCATGTTCAGCTGAAAAATAGCAAAGTTTATGTACAAAATATTATTAACAGTTCATGATCTTTCATATACACTGTTCATTTATTAGAACACATGGCCTGAAAGTTGCCATCAGTTCATGTTTAAAAAGAGATTTTTCTTTAGCAGATTTTTCTAAATGTCGTGTCTGTGACTGTCCATAACTCAAATAGCACTCTGCCATGTAATGGAAGTATTCAACAAGATGATTCAACCTCACATGATATTGTTTTGTTAAGAAATACCTGTAAAAAGCTGTTATTCTCCCCAAAACCAATGGAGGCAAGTGTTTTTTTCAAACACATCTCCTAATTAAGAGTCCTAAGCCTTGAGGGGTTTTTTTCACTTTAGTTTGGCAAATGCTTTTGTCTCTAATGAGCCAAAAAACAGATATTTGAAATAGAGTTTTACGGATGTTTCCAAAATATTTTCCCAAAGACAAACCACAAACATAGCCTCCAAGAGCCAATCACAGACTTAGCTGTCTGGAAAATGGAAAATCATCACCACATGCAATGTTTTCACACCACAAATTGCACCAAAAATCTGACTATCAGAATAATGCTGGGAATAGGAGAAAATCAAAATATAAAAGATAAAAGGCTTCTCTGTTGTCCTGTGGGTGGGATGCGTAATTCCCTGAAGTGTCCTGATGCCTCTTTTGCAGGATGGTACCAACCATATAGTGGATGAGGTGTTTGCCAATTAACCAGGCCAGTGTCACAGGGAAACCAGAAATCTGCTGGGTACCAATTGTTGCCCAACACACTATTAAATGGAAGATAAAGAAGACAAGTGCATAGGTAGGTGCTGCTCAAGCTGCAGAGTTAAGGCCAGATCACATGCCAGCACCTGGCTCATCTGCATCCTGTCTAATTAGTATTTTCTAGAAGAAAATCTTTCCTTCCTAAAAATTTCCAGTAAGTCTGCTCTCTACTATTGACATCTGCTCTCTACTATTGAAGTCTCCTCAAAATTCTTATCTCAGTAAGAATAAAAGCTTCAGTCTTGGTGCTATGAAAACATTTGCATAAAATATGCATAAAAATGTAAATTAAAATATGAGTAAATAGTCTTTTTGTTGTTTTACAGTTTTGTACTGATAATTGGACTTTTTAGTTTCTTAATGTTAGAAATTACATCCCTGAAACACTGATACAGACTGATTAGTGTATGGTTTAAACCCATACATTATCCTTTTTTCTTCTCCAGAAGTTATTTTCTCTAGAATCTGTTAACTGTTACTTTATTTATTTAAGATTCAGTATTTAAAAGCCTAACTGAGACTTAGAAATTTATGACACACAGTCTGACACTGGGGGTGCAGCTTCAGAAATTGAAGATTACATCTAAGACAAATGGTGAATAAGAAAAGCAGTAGTAAAAACTAAGCAACTGGAGCTCTCCAGAAACAGGAAGAAACAAAAAAGTTAAAGCAAGAGTTTGGCAAGCACAGATAAGAACAGACAGATTTTCTATGGATTACTTCAGTCACAGATGTACTAGATTTGTACATTAGCCTGTGACTGAGGCAGAGAAAATCATTTATCAGAATGTGCAGCACAAACATGAATATTGAGCTCCTAGACACAAATGAAGCTATTGAGAGAGATACATTTCATAAGAGAACTCAGAGGAAAGAGGAAATACTTTAATAATTTACAAAATACTTTATACTGTTGAGGCAAATGTGCAGTTGTGGAGGACTTGTGAAATCCCTAATTCTGGAAATCAGATTGTATTGGGAATAAAAGTCCCAAATTTGTGAGAGGGGTGGGAAACAGGTTGAGGGGTGGGACCTTGGGGAAAGAATGTGAGGAAATCTTTATCCAAACCCTAGAGAAAAAGAAAAAACATTCCCAAGATTTCAGACCACAAATAAACCCAAGTGCAAGTTTTGGAAGGAAAACAAGACGCAGTGGACAAGATTAGAAAAATCTCTCCAGAGGAATCTTCAGACTGCAAATAGAAAGAATTCACAAAACCAGCGTGGAGGGCTAAACCAGAACAGACCAAAATCAATTCTAAGCTACACCTCACCTCTGGAAAGGCCTTCCATATTTGCAAGAAACAGAAGCCAGACTTTACTAAAAGGAAGCAAATTGCTGCCATGGTATTGTTCAAGATGAATTTGCATGTGACACCTGCAGTGAGTTTTACTGATTAGTTGACTATGGTTGGACAGCTTAATGTGATAGCTGAAGTTATAGGAAACCATCTGAAGAGAAAACATACTTGCACTGAATACAAACAAGTAACTGCAGATAATGCTGTGGATAAATGCTTCTAGTTGGAGGTTCGTATGAGTTTGACATATGGATAAAGGAAAATCTTGAAAAGATAAGGTTTATAAATGTTTCAGGGACAGAGCGTATCGATTCAGAATCTGAAAACATAGCAAATGCTCAGGCTCATTATGACATCTGCTGTAGGACAGAAGATTATGAAGGTAGAAAATCAATTCTGTGATGTCTTAACTGGCATTGGAAAGCTGTCAACGGAATATAAGATAAGGATGACAAAACTCAATTGTCCTGTCATAAGTGTTCTTAGAAATGTCCCTGCAGTGCTCAGACACAAATGTCAACAAATGGAGCAAACACTCAAATCTGATGTATGCATGTATGTACATGGTAATGAAAACTTCCTTATTGGAGGTGTTTTTGCCAGTGTTACAGTATAAGTTGAGACTTTCCAAAAATAATGGCAGATACTGACACCTTATTTGAAAATTTATAATTACAATCCCTTCAATAATATTAAAAGGACTTCATGGTGTAGGTAGTATTTTATTCAGTAATATTAGATTGATGTGAGACTTAAAAAAAAAAGGGGGAAACAATCTCACAATACACCTCGTTATGATAATTCAAGAAATTGCAGGTCTATGTAGATATTAAGATGTTTGTCCATGCCAGAAATATTCATGCAGAAATTTGGAGTTACTACTGCCTCTATATGGATATAGTACTATTCAAAAATATGAAAATGAAATCTCTAGCTTTATATATGCATATAAGCACATAAAAGACTTCACATATAAAAACCTGGACATGGAATACCAGATGTACTAATAATAAATAACGGGTCACAATTTGATTGTTCTGAGTTTAAATGCTTTGCAAAACTTTAAGCATCTTGAATTCAGGTTATCCACAATCTAGTGGTTTTATGGAAAGAGCTATCAAAATTATTATCAAAATTATATATGCTCAAAAAACCCCCCACATGTGGATATGAATTTAGATTTCCACCTGGCATGCCTATATTAAAATGCAGTATCTTTGATTTTGGGCCTCAGAAGTACTAGCCATATTCTAGAGACAGGCCTGGAGACTAAGCAATTTACTCAGAAAAAGTTGCATAAAAAAGGCCAAGCTAGAAATTAAATTCAGGAGTTCTTGGTTAAGTTCTTGTCTTCATATTCTACTTCTCAGACATGAAAATATACATCGTATCAGTCCTTTAATTATTTAGACTATTTATTTTATGAGTTTAATATTTGGTTAAGTAGAGTGGTAAGTGAATTCATCACACTGAAAGTTTGTTTCTGTTTATCTGCAGAAGAGGGCTATCCTTACACCGACCCAAAAATATTAAATGATTTACACATACTTCAAGTCTGCTTTATTAATTTATACCACAGGAAATTTAAATTTAAATTTCAGCACTCAATTAAAGTAGCTTCACGTCACATTAAGGATTTCTTGTTTAATCATTCACAGGGACTATGACATAATATCAGACCACCAACCTGCAAGCCCAGTCCCGACTCTGCAGGATCCTACTGTGACCAGTTGGAGACTCATTAGGGATAAGCATAAGAAAGTCTTGAAGGGCAGATGGGGCATAGTCTGTACTCAAACTTGTCCCTGCTGGTCGCAAGCTCAAGCCATGAGGCATGAAATTTCAGATCCTTTCCCTCTGGATAACTATAACTCTGGATATTTCTGATGCACACATAGAATACACAATCTCCTTTTTTGTTTACTTATTTGGTTTGGATTTCTTACTGTGGATACTGTCTATTATAAAAAAGTTGTTTCTAGAGTTTCACAATTTTCCATTCTTAATTATGTAAAATAGACTTTTTCATACTGAAAGGAAAAAAGGATCCAACTTCTTTCTTGTAGTTTTATGTCCCTTTATCCATTTCACTCTTATTAGTATCTTTCCTAAATGAAAAATCTCAATCCATTCAATCCCTTTTCATATCAAAATATTTCACCTCATTCAGCTCTATCATATTCCTTATTATCTCTTTTTTACAATAAGATGGCCAGTTCTGAACAGTATTAAAATAGCCTTCACCAACTGATTTATGGAAAAGGCTTTATAAAAACGTTTGTGCTGCTTGCCATCCCATTCTTTAGGAATTCTCACATCCTATCAAATTTCCTTATTACAAATGTACTTGGAGGATGAGTCTTCATTGTACCTTCTACAATGAAGCTATGTCTCTTTCTATTAAAGTTATACCAGTTGTGACATTTATTTTGTTTTTATTGTGACATAGATTATATTATTCAGGTACCTTACATACATTCAGAATACCATGGTTCAGCTGAACTGCTCTCTGAAGAAGGAAAAACTATCTGTCAGCAAGGGCCCTTATAAAGACCATAAACAAATAAAATTACCAAGGGGGTAGGGAATATATGGGAGAAAACAAATATGAAAGAGAGTAAATAAATTAACAAAGTGATGCTCAAAGTATTTCTTAAACCCTGTCTTTAATTTTCCAATAAACAACTAAATGGATTGCAAATTCAGATTCTCTCTCAACATATAAGTAAATATATTTCATTATTAGATCACTGTTTCATATCTATTTCAGTTCAATAATGGGAATATCTAGTCATCATCATCTCTTAGCTATTGGAGTTCTCTGTAACATTGGTGAAAAAATCTATATCCAAAGCACTATGAGAAAAATAAACGTATATGCCAAGGACATGTCTCTATCTGGTCACTGCTTCTGCTGTCAATTCCATTAGAGGAACCAAGCACTGCTAAAATCAAAATTCATTTTATGTCATGTTATGTTGAAAAAACACGCAAAGAAATTGCACCAAACTCATTTAAACAATGGTTAGGTAAATTTCCATCTGTATTGATGGTTCATGTTCAGCTACTGAGTTTAATTAAAACAGTAACAAATTTCTAACTGAGCCTACTCCTGAGATGTTTGCAAAGATATTATGACAGAAGCTCTGTGGCTTCAGGCAAATGCACACAAGTTTAAGCACGTGAAGAGTCATGTTAAAGACAAATGGATCACTCACAATTTTAAGTTAAGCACAATGGTACATCCCTGCAGAATTGGGTCAAAATGTGAAACTCCCATTGAGTTTAAAAAACATTATTTGAAACATCCTGAATAACAGCGTTAGCCTGACAGTTTGTACTGAAACAAAGACCCTAGCAAATGCACTAAAGAGAGCTCGTAAATATTAATTTGACATTTTTACCAACACAAAGAAATAAAAGGTATAAAGTCAAGCACTAAGAATAATGGGAGATGCTTGTGTTTTCTTATACATTGTGGGGTTTGGGTAGTGTCTTATATTTCCAGACCAATTTGCTCTCCAAAATAAGCTGCATCCCCAAAATCCACATTACTGGGAATATAAGCATGAATTTCTTTTTTGTTTTTTTTCACTTCAAAAAGGTAGAAGAGAGAAGTGGATAGGGGACCTGTATGTTTACTTGCCATTTGAAATGCAGATAGAATTTTTTATGCAGTTGCAGATAAAAAGAGTCCCTCCTTATCATACCAAGTAGCAGTGGTTAATTGTGATGCATCATGAAGCATATGCATTGTCAAGAAACAGACACATTAATCTTGGGAAATGTCATCAGGCAGATCAAGACACACTGGTCAATAAAACTCAAATGGCTTTGTCACTCTGGAGATTAAAAAAAAAAAAAGAGAGATCACTTACTTTTTAAAAAGTAAGAGGACTTATAGTTCAGGTTTAATAGGATTTTCCTTCCATTTCAAAATTTAGACTTTCCCCCACTGACTTTAGTCAGAATTCATGTGCTGTATTCCTATATCGATTTCAGAGATTCTTCCCTCTAATTCCTTTGCTCAAACAATATCCCTCCTTTCACACCCTCTATAAACCCAGCTCCTTCTGAAATTCTGTTCTGTTTAGAAATGTGACAAACTGACCTTCAGACCTACTATGATCAGCACCTTTATGAGTCAACACCTCAGTCATAGCACCCATCAGCATATGGTAGAATGAATGGCCTGAGTACACTGTGAATCTGAGGGCATCTTTTCAGTGGTGCCCAGTGATAGGACAAGGGGCAATGAACACAAACTGGAACACAGGAAGTCCTGCCTACATGAAGAGAACTTCTTTACTGTGAGTGTGATGGAGCACTGGAACAGGCTGCCCAGACAGTTTGTTGAGGCTTCTCCTCTGTAGACTTTCAAAACACACCTGGACATGTTCCTGTGCTACCTGCTCTAGGTGAACCTGCTTTGGCAGGAAAGTTGGACTAGATGATCTTCAGAGGTCCCTTCCAACCCCCATCATTACGTGATTCTGTGATAAGTCATTTGCTGCAACCAGTTAAACCCCAAAGATCTTTTCACCGCTGTACAAAATCCATTTTTTACTTCTACCTGGCTTGGGTCCAACAGAAACCATGGCAAACAGTAACCAAAGAAATTATATTGTTTACAATTAGGTGATGTGCAACTTTCTAGTTTCTAGGAGATGTAGTCTCATCTTGGTTGTATCACCAATATTACGAAGCTGAGATGAAGAATTGTAGTGTGTGTTGGATGAAGGAGGAAAGGAGAAAGACAAAGTGCTTAAGACAGTTCCTTGTCTGTGACGTTTTTCAGTGTCCCTCAGATTCTGGACCAGGGCCCTGTTGAGATAGGTGACTCAAAAAGAAGATTCATGTTTGAAATAGAAAACATCTGAGGCTCCCAGGCAACCAGGGAATACAAGAAATATCAGTCAGCATGAAAAGGATATGCCTTGGCATACTATCATGTTGTCAAAGTTTCTGTAAGGTATCGCAGCAAAAAAAGACTTCAAAAATTACTTGAAAGTTGCTTTGTTGCTGTTTCAGAGCACTCCTTCCAAATGTGAGGATAAGCATGGGAAAGGTAATGATTTGAAGATGTAAAAACAAGAGGAAGGGAGCTGGCATCATCAGCCCATCAAAGATCGAAGCTGACATTTAAAACTGAACATGAAGAGATGATAAGCCATGTGGGGATGAGACAAGAAGGTTGTTCAAAATGAAAACAAGCTTATGTTGTATAAACAGAGACAGAAGAACAAATAGAAGAATGAAGAAAGGAGGTGATATTGTCAATGTACTGAAGTAGGAAAATGCCTTTGAATGTGAATTTTGAGTACATTTAAATGGGAGAAAGCTGGAGAAAAGAATCTTGCAGTAAGATGTCGGGTGGTAAGACTTTTAGCTGTGTTACAATTACAAAAAGACCTCATCCTTAAAAGAAGACATGCAGAAGGATTTGCAAGATCCAACCAAACCAGTTAGAGGAAAGTTCACTTTCATGACCTTGCCCTCAATAAAAAACCAAAAGAGACAGCAATGGAAAATATTAACAATAGCCATGTGTTTGTGATGGCTTGAATTGATATCTAGATGTCAGTCAGACCTGTCAGAAAAACAACCACAGACCACTGTCTGGACAGAATAAAAATGCAATGGCCTGGAGTAGGCAGGCAAGTCTGTGACCCATCCCCATAAACATGATAAAATAAATTTGTAGTTATGGATAATAGTAACAAGAAACAAGGAGAAAGGGAGTAAAGGAAGATCAAGGGCAGGTCTTTGTGGAATCCTCACAGAAAGGAGAAGGGTCAGAAGATGATAAAATGTGATTCAAAATGTGACAAAAAGTGACAAGATCACAAACTGAGTTTTTAGAGTCACTAATGTGGAAGAACATTCTTGGAAAAGGATATGGTCAATGGCATCAAGAGAAGCAGAAGGTCAGTGAGGGCAGAGGCACATACAGAGCCACTGCAGATTTTGTTGAAGGCAGGTAAGGAATGCCAGTTGGACTGAAGAAAGTCTAAATCAGAATCAGAAGAGAAAGTTATATTTTAAGACAAAATCTCTCACTTCATCTGTTCTGGAATCTTTCATATTTTTGGCACTTACAATTTCCTAAATGTATAACTCCTAGAAAGTATATGGATGAAGAATTATTTGGGGTTCTGGTCCTATGGCTGGATAAACACTATCAGTTGCCACTTGAGATTCTTTATAGAATAAATACTGCAGCCAAAGTGGCCAGACAGTGACACCACCCTTCCTCTCCAGGGGAGCACAGCACCAAGATAAAACTTATCTTCACACAGGGGGGGAGGGGGGTTGAGAGCTTGCCATCCACTAGTTCTGCACTATGAAGTCAGGCAAAGCAAACTGACAATGTCTTCAACTCATGCAATAGCAATGCTTGCTTTCAGCTCTGGAGTTCTCTGGTTCAATCTGCAAGATGTCATTCAAAACAAGAAGCAGTGTTACTGGTCTGTGCTGCATTGCCTCAGTGCATAAAGACTTTGTTTTCTAGAGCTGTGGAAATGGCACCTTCTAGAAGAAACCAGCTTTTGAAAATTCATAATAAAACCAAAGATTGGCTTTAATAACTAAATATTTGTGCTCTTACCTAACTTAATTTGTAAGATCATTCTTCTATTTCTCTATGATTTCCACTTTGTTAATGAATTCCTCTAGTGTTGATGGGCTTTCTTTTAATTGAATATGCTCTGAATCACAGTTTCAGTAAATTATTTAGAGAGAAAGGAGAGAAACCTTTACGTCTCTCAACAGATGAGAAGAGCTTCAGTTACAGTGAAATAACCAACACACCCCCATTAAACTGGCGTTTAACCCAGTGTCTCAATGAGTGTAGTACCCATTAACAATCATTTAAATGAATAGAGCTGCAAGCTCTGGACCAGCTAATGATGAATGCTAATTAGCAGCAGCTAAGCAGAAGAAGCCATCTTAACTAAATAGACAAATCTCTGCACTAAAAAAGGCATCAAGTTACCACTTATAATGAGGTTAATTTAAACCTACCATTGAAAAAAACAGTCCTCCAGCTTGAAGGAAACACTCATCTTCCTTATCCTAACTGCAAAAGAGAAAGTTATAAGTTGAAAACCTCCAATTCTGAACTTGTTGTAGAGCAGCTGTATGGTCCCCATTCTTCTCTCCCAGCAATCAGTGGCAAAAGTCACCCTGGCTCAGTTGTTCTATGGTCAGCCGACATTGCTAACGATAAGCGATCACAGAACAGTGGATGCAGACTCCACGTCACAGAAACTTGAATGTTTGGCAAGCATTGCAGCTCCAGTGGTGATGTTTCACAAAGAGCATCTGCTCTTTTTCTGCAGCTTTCAGCTATGACATAACAACACTTTTGTCTGGAGGCTCAGTTTAAGAAACCTTGAGTGTTACACCAAACATAATATTACAAAATTAGGTGCATGTTCCCTATTTCTCTCCTAAAATATGATCATCTTCTCTAAACCTTTGGGCTTTCTTCTAGCTCATTTTATTCCAGTTTTCACTCTATCTCAACCTCTCTCAGCAAGTTTCTGCAAAACTTCGTGGGTGGCACTCAGTGCCTGATTGTGAGATCATTTCACACATTTCTTCAGCTCCTTCATCTTTATCCTCCTTCTTTTTGCCTTTTACAACTCAGTACCACTGGTTTTAAAGCCAGCTCAGTACACAGTCCAAATGAGGCTGCAGCTCTTCCACAATAACTCCTCTGATCAGGTGTAAAAGCTCTTAGAGTTACAAGGTCAGTGATAACATCAATGGCTGTTTCCAGGTGCAATGATTGGCCTCACACCTGACAGTTAGTAATGTGTCTCACTAATGGCACATGCGAAAGAGAAAAACTCAGTTCCCTCTCTCAAAGTGTTTCCAGCTCAGCAGGACCACTAAGACAAAAAGATACTGACATTACAACTGGTATATATGACTCAATATACAAAAATCACAACTATGAAGAAGAAGGGCTGTTGGTTGATTTTTTCCCTAAGACATTTTTTTTCTGAGTATACTCATGCTTTTTAAAGGGGCATTGATCCATTCCTACCAGCAGAGACTATTAGAATTAATGGTTAATACAGAGAGACCTCCAGTGAGAAGATTTTCCATATTTGTCAGATTCGTATAAGTTCATTGTTTCTTGGCATTGGTCCATTTTTTCAAAAGAAGGAAAGATGGGCTGGTTTGCTCTATAGGATTTGCAAACTCACATTGAGAAGGTAGGAGCTTCCTAATGCTGTCTGAAAAGACCACAGCTGCGAAGCAATACAGAGCATCACCTCATTCATGTTAACTCTAAATAATTTTTTGACTCTTTGCTGACAGTTTGCCATGATAAAAGCCAACGTAGCTCAACTGAAGTGAACAATATTGTGCTTTTTCACAGCTGTATTCAGAACTAGCAATTGCCTGTCACAGCAAGATGAAGTTAATGCCAGATGTTACTAATGCAACTGAAAATAAAACTCTAGAATGAAAACAATATCATCTCATTTGGGAAAATCTATAGAAATGTAAGAAGCCGGATTCTCAAATGTTGGGAAGTAATACAAGTCAGTTTGCATCAGTTAAGATTCTGGCCTCATATCTCTATTTCAGAGATTCAAACTGAAAAACTGAATTAGAAACTGATAACCTAAAAGAGGAATGAAAATCAAATGAGGAATGTAAATCAAAGGTTAATAAATTTTGCCAGAGGTTACTCTTGTATTAAAGAAGCTCTCAAAACACTTAAACAAATTTGAAAGCAGTCTTTGAAGTACCTGAACATGACTTTCAGCTTTTGTAACAGCTTACTTTGTGCCTGTTCAGGGACCTGTACAATTGAAAATGTTTGATACTGGGAGCAGGGAATTGGAAGAGCTATGTTTCTACTTGATGACAGCAAATAGTGGCCTACAATAAAAAGCCTTTTTTAAATGAAAAAAAAAAAAGGAAACAAAACACTTGGATGTCTTCTTATGAAATCCATGCTTAAAACCAGTTAGAATTAAATTATGCATTTTGTTAGAAAATGAAATATATGGCTTTCTATAAGCATAAAATGTTATTTTTCCCAAGACATTCCTAGACAGATTATAGAATCAGTTTTTAAGTTAATAAATAGGAAATCTTCTCAATAACAGTGAGTTTATCTTCCCTGTGCTCCTGAGAATATCTTATCAGAGAACTGCCTAATTTATATTTTCTAAGTAGAAGATAATTACTTATAAATAGAACAATAATTACCATCAGAAATTAATTACAACAGTAGACAATATCCCAGACACCAATTCATAACAGAGAGATGTTTCAGTCTTCTGTTTATTTACAGATGATCTAGTGATTTGATCAACAATGAGGACTAACCAGCAGTTTGCTTGGTTACAAATGCCTAGCAAATCTGATGAACATTTTTCTCACAAAGAAATACCTCCAAGCACTTCTTGGAGAAGAATAGAGAAGATAGAAAAGAATAGAAAAAGGAAGAACAGAAAAGATAGAAAAGAATAGAAAAAAAAATAGAAAAGATAGAAAAGAACAACAAAAAGAATAGAAAAACAATAGAAAAGAAACCACGAGGAGAAAGAATAATCAATACTGGGGAAAACAACTGGGGAAAATACCCCTTCTGTTCCTCAGAGGTCTCCAATGAGCTGGTGAATGGTGCCCCATGATGTGCTGCCCAGAGCCATGAGAGGACAAAGCAAAGAGACAGACCTCACAGTCACTCTGGTCTCCCCATCCAGCTTCTTCTGCTGGCACTGGGCCCCACAAAGCTCTCTGAAGACTACAAATACTTAGAGATCCTTGCTGGAAGGAGGTCACAAACCAGTATTCAACTGCTCTTTGTACACCTCCATTGCAGAATAGGCACTTTTTTCATCATTTCACCCCATTTGTGTATTAACCTGTGTTCAACTTCAAACTAGCATAAGTTCCATCTCTTCACTGAATGGACTGCAAGCTTGCCTGTATCCCATCTGGAAAAGCCATCAGGTCTAATCCTGCTGGTGTTACCTTATGGCCTGTGTTATGAAGAAGAAAACCCTCTTTGTAAAAACTTCTGCAACAGTATAATTTGCCTTGGAGCTTAATATATTTCAGATTTCTATATAATAGCTTCACAGCCAGACTCTGCCTGAGATATCTGGATATTATTGAAACCACAAGAGCCTCCAAAATCCACCTGTTGTAGATACAGAAAAACCCACACATTTTAAACCTCCCCCAGTTGTTCTCTTTATTTCCAAACCATTTGAGGACCGTTATAATTTTTCATGTTGTTCCTTTCAGAGTACTTCCTTAGCTTCCTTTGCTCCTGATATAGTTTAATAATAAAAGCTTATGATCTCTCTCTCTTACCTCAGCATCACTACTCAAATGACTGCAGTACACAGAAAATAATTTTCATTCTCTCCTCAGCCCAAACCCTTACACACTTAACAGGGAAGGCTTACCACCTCAGTTTGTAAGGACATAAAGAAGCTTTAAAAGAGAAACAAGTCACTATAGCAACATGTGTTTAAAATGAGAATTTATATTTTGTGGTGAGAAGGGAAGATGGTTTTATGGAAAAAAATATGGATCTCAGCCTGTAAGCTTGTGTATTTTAAACACAAGAATGATCCCATCTGGGAATACTCAAAGTGTCATTGCACACTACAGATTTCTGGTTTCTGAGCTTTTTTCTACATAGTGTTTCTGGTTGCAAACTTTTCCTTTGCACTCACAAGGACAAGCACACTACCTTTTGTTTCATGTGAAACTTAATGTCCTTTTGCTATTTTCTCTGACTCTAGTAAGTGGAGGAGAGTTTACACAAGAACTCAAAACTTTTTAGAGCATTGAACAACATGCTCACTTTTAAGCATAAGTCATCAGGATCAGAATCCAGTTTGTTCATGTTTTCTGCTTTCAAATAATACTACCATGCTGCCAAAGTATTCACAGGCTTTTCTTCCAAATACTATATTTTGGTCACATGCCTTCACATTCCTCTGCCCGCTGCTATTGATTATAGCTACTTGCAGAGCTGCAGGCGTGTCAGAGTTGTCCAAGTGCACACACAGCTGCTTGCAGTCAGCTGCACACATTCCTGTCCAGGAAGGTATGGAATGGAACTAGAAGCCCACCCACCTGTTACAACATTTTTTAATAACTGCGGTTGACTGCATTTTCTATAAAACCAGAAATCTGTGGTTATGGTTCATAACCAGAATGTCCTGGAGTTTAGTGGATGCAGTTTTGTGGCTTCTCTAGGTAGACAAGATAGATGGAGCTCATCTGTCGTGGACAAAAGTGATGAGCAAGGTGAAAAGTGTGAAAAGTTAAATTTGAGACCAAGCTTTCAGCTAATACGAACTTAATTCCCTCAACTGCACAAAGCTTTTGTGACATTGAAGAAACCGTGCCTTATGTCTTTCTCCCAGTTTCCCATATGTAAAATGGTGACCTTAACAAGGACTTATAAGTGCACTGAAAGGACTTGAGTGTTAATACAGACAGCGCTGTTAGCTCTGTACCACAGGAGGAAGGAAAAACTCCTCCCTGATGTTATGGATGTAAGGGTATACTCATTTCCAATGTTCAGATAAACATCAAAGCCAATTTTTCTGCTGCTTTTGACTGCTCTTGGAATATAACTCAAGATAAAAAGTCTGACTTATTGAAATTCAGATAATAATGCTAAATTTTGAGTGTGAGTCAGCAAAATTGACTTCCAGACTGATTGGCATTCATGCATAATTAAAGTTGATTTTGTTTAAGCACCAACTATCAGCATTACAGGAGTATCACTTCTACTGGAAAACACCTTCTGAGTCATATGAACAATTATTCCTTGGGTGCATACATCCTGAGAGACACACAGGCACTTTGAGCAAGAACCTCACCCAAGTGAGTCAGTTTACAGTCCCCCTGCTTTACACATTGAGGATGTTTCCATTCTGATGCAATTCTGTTTCTATGGAAATCTGAACTTCTTCCTAGAAATCCAGGAAAAAGTCTACTTACAACTAGCTTTCTTTAATGTGTTCTAAAGATGACAATGCAGAAGGGAAACACATTTTCAGTACTTTTCTCTATGAGTACATCAATATGTCTTTTATCTCTGTGACTGGACAAGTGACTATTCTATCATATCAAAATTTATATGTGGCATTTTAGTAAGATAATATATATATAAGTTTCCAGAATGTAACCACATTCCAATCTCTCAAGTTTCACACCTTGTAAAAAAAAAAAAAACCAGGAAAGTTCACAAACAAAGGCACTGAATTTTTTCTATCAAAAATAAAGATTTAAGACCCTCAACTACTCCACAGTCCTCTTCCAGACTTACTTTATTCATGCTGTTGCAGATTCAAGGAGCAACTGCTCAATGAAAACTTCACCCATTACCCGAGGTAGGAGGTACAGAAAAACAATCACTGAATGCCATGACTGATTAAAACCATATTATCAAAAATACGTTTCAGAGTTAGGTTTGTCTCTGTTTAATATTCTATTTTTAATACAGTTAGAAAGTAAATTAAGCCACTTACAATGAACCAAAACTTCCCTTGTTTCCATGGAAATGTTTAGAAGGCTGATCTGAAGTTAACCAGACTGGTAAATACGAATGCTTGTTACCAGCCAGCTTAATCCCACCAGATGCCTCTCATGCGCACCATCACACCCAGGAACCTTTTATGCAGCGAAATGCTCCTTAATGACAGCTGATTTCTAATCCAGTGCACAGACTAAGCAAGATCCTTTCAAATATGTGTCATACTGACAGGGACAGGGGGAGCCACCAAGCCTGCACACTCATTATCTAAAAATTTCATGTCAAGAATAGATCCTTTTAATATTCTACAATTCCAAGGATGATCTGGTGCCTTTTTATTATAATTACTCTCTGCCATTCCCAGTCTTCATCTAACCACAGTAATTTTACACTGGTGTAATGCTTGTTTCCAGTGAAATGACTTCTGCTTTAGCCCAGGGTAAGCAATATCAGAATGAGATCATTTGTGCTTTATTTGTTGGGAGTGATATGATGGATCGCTAATCAAATATTAATACTGGTGCTTGCTACAGAGAGACCATATGTAATAAATCAGTAATGCACAGCAAGATTCTTGCTTATAGGCTTGGTTGCAGGGGAAGGGTGAAGACGTCTTCACAGATTTCATAAGGAAAATAAAGTTATATGAATATTGTTACAAAACAACTACTAAAATTCAGTCATTTGTGCCTACATGTAGTTGAAAACTTCATGCATATATCAATTTTTTGGCTCATTCAAGGCAGAAACCTGGCAAAAGGAAAATGTGAGGCAAATCCTGCTTGGCCAGAGTTTTATTGCAGGCTGATCTAACACCTTGCTGCTACACAAAGGAGTGGACCTCCCCTCCATCCCACCTTTCCTTATTCTTCCTTGCCCCTCATACTAGACACCTCTTCCAGCTTCATTCCTTGCACCAGCTTTCATGCTTCTCAGGCATCTTTCTGAGGTAATTCAACTCATTAATTTGTCAGAATATTATACACCTTGGTGGGGGGAGTTACTTGTAACTCACAAAGTCAAGTTACCCCAGCAAGGGACCAACAAATGCCAAAGCCAACATGCATGGCCAGAAATGAGTGACCTCCTCAACAGCACAGACCCTCAGCTGTATATCTGAAATATACCTTGACTTATTAAAGCACTCTATCACTCAACTCCACATTTAGTCTCAGTTTGTGCCTAAAAATGCCTGCAAAGCTAACTTCTGCAGTTACCAGAGAGATTGGAAAACAAAAGTCACAGCTCTACCCAGCACTGGACCCACTCCAATCTTTGCAAGTACTTTTAATAAGTGGGAAGCTTCTCCATTTCAACCACCTTTAGTCATTGAGTCAGGTCTGAAATTAACTTGATTAAATGGACTGTGTGACACATTAAATGTGTCTTGTTCTCCTAAGTCCCTTAGGTGCTATGGGAAACACGTGTTTCAGTTTAGGAAAATACAAGATTGATATGTGTTATTTCTACAAATGCATTCCTTGACACTACCATTTTTTACTCTGGATAGCAGATGTTTTTCTCAGTCCTAGATGACCCTCACAAGTCATATAGTATTCATTTATTTCAGTAAAATGTTACTTTTATGTACATACAGATAAATATATCCTTCCATATAATAGGCTGAAAAACCCAAAGCATCATGGACAGTGACTATTTTTACAGTTACCTTGTGTCTAGCTCAGACAGAACTAGAATACATAATATTTATTTCACTAAACATTAGGGAAAAGTAGTGGCAAAAATTCATGGTTAAGCTGTGGATGAAGTGTCAATTCATCACCCAGCTGCAGCAGTATATATGGCTTCCAAGAAAAATAAGATTCAGTAAACAATAGACAAATGGGGGAGGGAAAACAGAGAACTAAGTGAAAAAATGTGTGTGTGTACAAGCCCTGGAAGCAGGTAAAAAATCTAAGCTCTTAGCAGAGGGACTTAAGCCAGTGTGAACATACCTGGAGAGAACAGCTTATCAAATGTTTTCAGAAGTTAAAAAAAAAAAGTAGCATCTGAAAGCGAATCATATTAGCAGTTCAGATATTTTTGCTGTGTCACATGAGGTCAAGCCTTTTAACAGCTGTCAAGCTAGAAAACAACAGCAAAACTTGAACTATCTTTTACTGTGACATGAGTCAGAGCAGAGCCCAGCCCTGACAGCAGCTGCACAAGAAACAGCTGGCAAAGACTTAACATGCCTCAGCAGTCTCATCTCCTCAGATAATCAGTGTCTCAAGTCTTTTGTTGGAAATAAAAAAAATAACCGAAATCCAAAGTGATTTCTTTCCTGATCAGTCTTCTGAAGTCTTCTGAACAGCATAAACAGGAGAAATGCTCATCTGCTTATCATACTGTGTCTGCTATTTTATTTAGAAGAAAACAATGTTTCTTTTAAAATTCTTGTCAGAAAAAACCCCAAAACTAAATTATAGGGAAGGTCATTTCATTTAAACATTTAAATTAGAAATTTTAATGCATTCAAAAAAATTTATAAAGCAATGTCATTGATTTTAATTCCAGGAAAACAAAGGTACTGAGTGAATCAGAAACCTTCAATAAAACTGAAGGTTTTCCTTGAAGCACATTGGACAGTCTGAAGTTTGGCTTACTATTTCCTGAAGATCTCTAAAGCAAGTTTCCCTACAAGGACAGACCAAAAAAATCAAGTTTGTTTGGCCTTAAAAAGAAAAGGCTAAATGGGGATCTCATTGCTGCCTTCAACATCTTAATTGCAAGATATAAAGAAGACCACAGTAGTCTGAAGCCAATCACACAAAGCTGGAATTTTGTGTTCAGAGACTGGTACAGTTAGCACCAGGACTTCCAGTGGTGAAAAATACTCAAGTCAGTGAAGAGCCTACCTCCTTGCCTATATATTAATGAATAAAGTCAAGTCCAACTCTGAAAATTTCACTAGAAGTTAGGAAACAAGGTAACAGAAGTAAGTTAAATGCATCCTGGGACACTTTTTGCCGTGAGTCTTGCTGCACAGAATTTCACCACTAGCTTGCCCCCCTGAAAATGACATTTCATGTCACAATCAGGCTAATCAATGGCCCTTTTCATGGTTCATATTTCTCAGTCAAAGCTATATATTCCTCACTTTTGCCAGCCTTGGCACTAGTCTAATCCTAAGGTGACCTGACACAGGACCTATATTGATGGAGCAAAAGAAAATGTTTTTAGCTATATTTTTATAGCTAATGTGTCTGACTGTGGATTCAGATGAGAAGCAGCAGTGGTGCAAGAGCATTACAGGAGAAGACAACCATACTGCCAGGAATTCAGGGGATCAGATGAGTTACAATTTGAAACTTCAGCTTGTGACACGAATACTATATTCAGTGCTGAACAGCAATGTCAGGAAAGGCCCCTCTAAACAGTACAGAGGGACCCTGATCAGCAGTGCACTGTAGAGCACAAAACGCAGCTGGCAGTCGTATGCCAGACAGCTGCCAGGAACTGGCAGTTGAGAAGTAAAAAGCAAGAGCACTGATTCCATGGAGCCTAAGTCCTTTAGAGTGAACTTTCTAGTTTAGCAGAATTTGGGACCTATTTAACCTTAGCTGTGTCTCCGTTATCAAGCACTTCAGATTTTCCCAACAAACTTTGCTGTACTTTTCATTTTAGCATTAACTACCCACATCTATATCCTCTTCTAAATGATGCAAATGGGAGTTTCACCACAGAGTTCAGGAGGGCAGGGATAGAGGAATATAGTGACTTGTGGGAACTCCAGGAGTCTGTCTGGCTTCTGGCACACAGCCCAGCAATTCATGTTATCAGAAGAGACCATCAGATCATTTAGCCTGACCTGCTGTATATCACAGGCCATTATATTTCACCATCTCATCCTTGCACTCAGTCCAACAAATATGTATCAGGTACAATAAACTGTGATCCCCTGTGTATTTGCCAGCCTGAATGAATGAGATATTTGTTTCTGGAAAGGTATAAAGTAATTTCCAGTATCCTACAGCCTGTTGTGGAAGCCTGTTTTGAATAACTCCTAAAAGGGAGGTGAAATCTCCTGACCAGTGAAGGCTGGTAAAAGCTACTGTTTACAGGACCAACACATTTGATTAAATCAGCATCATATTGCAAGGAAATATCCAGCTGCCAATAGGAATGTTGAGATAAATATTTTTGAGAATCCAGGGTCATGATTCAATGAATGATGCCTGCTTAGATTAATTACAATTTAATTCCAAATGCTTGATTAGTATTGCAGTTTTATGCAAGAAATAGTAATGTACAGTGTTGTAAGGTGGAATTCAGGATGCCTTATGGCAGAGATGTTAGGATTACCATGCTCCTTCTCCAGCCACCCCCCACATCTAACCCATATCTCATCTTCAGCCAAGATCCAATTATCTGCCTTCTGCCATCCTATGGTTTAGCTCTCTAACTCTGACATTAGGACATGACTGAGTATTCAAAGCATAGCTAATATAAAATTTGCAGAATTCATGACTAAATGAGAGTGTCTTCATTTAAACAAAAGACATGAACCGTTTTAGGATATGAACCTTACAATCATTCACTGAAAGCCCATCTTAATCCTTCATTATTTATCTCACTGTGCCTGCAAAGTGACAGAACTCAGTAAACTCCAAAGACAACATTTGTGCAGTCAAGAATGACCTCCTTTTCATGCGTTTTGCTCATGCATGATTGTGAACGTTAGCTGTAATACTATAACTTAGACCAATAACCATTTCTTGCCGACAAAGACTCAGTCTGGGCATTATCTCACCTAACTTTAGAGAAATAAAATGTAGGTATAAACAGCTAAATGTGCTGCTTTCATAATCAGTGTAGAGAAATGGTCTTTCTGGGACACAAAGCATCTCATCCTAAGGTAGACAGCTGAAAGACAAAGGCAAATAGCAGTTTGGAAGGACCTATTTCCACAAGATGTAAAAATAATGGAGTGACTCATTCAGGTGTAAATGAGAGTCCTGAAATTTGAAGAGAAGAATCCCAGCCAGTATGATTGGAAGGTGGGTCTTAGCTCTAGACTTTCACTTGGATTTGTGTGTTCAATTCAGGCTCCTCAGCACAAAAGACATTAATATACTTCAGGGAATCCAGGGAAGTCCATCAAGATAGTCAGGGGGCTGAAGGATGTGGGATACAAGAAGAGGCTGAGGGAACCGGTTTACTTGGTTTTAAGATGAACAAGTATAAGGAGCAAAGAAATCTCACTGCTATCTAATGCAGTTCAGGGCGTAAAAAAGACAAGCAAGACTCTTTCTTAGAGGTGTAAAGGGAAAGGATGAGAGGCAATAGTTGCAGCAAGCAAAATTTCAGCTTGGTATAAGAAGAGAAAAGAAAGAGCACCATGAGGGTTCTTCATTTATGAGAATTTTTTGTTTTAACTGAAAACTGAAATGTCCTTGTAATTCCACAGCTCCAGGATACAATCCTTAAGAATACAAAACATACTCCACAAGTATGGTTAAAATAGTTGGCAACACTGGGGACTGCACTTAAACACTTGACATTTCAGATTATGTAGTACAGCAGTAATGACAACAAGGTACCTTAGAGAGAGGTCACTGGTTCTGGCTGCATTTTAACTTTTTGACAGAGTCAATTAGTACATGACAAGCACTGTAACTCCACACCCAAGCAACGTATAGCTATCCTAGTTTGTAAGCCAGAACACAGATACATCAACTGCGTGGCTTTTTTCCGTGGATAAGATATAAAGTACACTAACTTCATGGGTTCCTCCCAGTAATATCCACTAATTGACTCTCACTCTGAACAGAACTGTCTTCTCTCACTGCTCAGTGGTTTGACAGCTGGTATATATTGCACTGGAAATGTGCCCAAAAACTTGAGTTTATTTAAAATATAACTAACTTTTTTAGGGATTGGAGGCTCTATATAATAGAGAAGCTCAAGATTTATAACACCAAGGTGCAAAGGAAGTGTAGTCAGCAGCTCTCAGAAGAGGCCCATTTCAGAACACAGCAACTTTTCTAGGTATTAAGTTTTTTTAGCAAGGTCTAGGGGCAGAATGGCAACAGGAATATTGTTTTACATGGAAAGAAAAAAAAAACAAACCAAAACAAACAAGTTACAGGCATCACATTTTGTATTCCCACTCACAAAAAAAGACTATATTTTACATCCACTTGAAACTAGTAAAATATAACTTGAAACTAATGAAGCAAAGCTGCTTTATATGCTTCAGAAGTAGATTATGACACAACAGGATGTTCAGTAACTGTTAAAAAGGCAAAGTCCTTAATGTAGCTATACCAGTTAGTCTACAGAAAAAAAAAACCTTGCATACTAAAACTGTCTCTGTACTCTTCCTATCTTTATCATTTCTTTGGATTAACACATTCTCTTACATTGGATTCAAATAAGTAAAATCAAAGATGATGACAATTAAATCCTTATGCAAACTCTATCCTGAGATGTCTATGTGCATGTGTGCTGAGTCTGAATTTGCATCCTTTCTTATGTAAAACTCATATCAAAATAATGGTGAGAAAACTTACTTCAACAGCAGCAACAGAGTTATCTGAAGTACTGATACCTACTTAAAGTATGTTTGCATTTAAGTCCATGTTGAAAATTGAAGCTGTAGTTATTAAAAAAAGGACAAAACCACTTTTTTAAAGTGTTCCAAACAGCTTTAATTTACACCTCATTTTTCATATATTAATGTGGTGTACAGTATTTCTCAAAACTAATACAATTGTAAGTTAAAGTGGAAAAAAGTAATAGAAAGTTACACAACTTTTGTAAATGCTAAGAGGAAAGTTTTTGTACCTTCATTGTATCATATAAACCTATCCTGGGTTGTAGATATAATATTTCTGAATTTGAGTTTTTCTTTGACCTTTGCAGCTCAGAAACTTGTCTTTAAAATATTTCATGCTATTTTCCAGTCACTTTTTAAATTGCCTTCATGCCAACATCACTGAAGCACATCACCCCTTACTCAGATTAGGTCAGATCCTGTTCTAACTCTCACAGTGTAAATCTGGTACAGGTGACCTCAGTCAAAGTTACTACAGACTTGCATGGGTGTAATTTAACAAAGAGCTTGGATCTCTTTCTATATTGAGTATCCCTTTTAAACACCAATCCTTTCAGGTCTTGACAACCTGGAGATTTAATTGTGTTACACTTTACTGAAATGCTTAGAATTATCTCCCAGTCCAACATAAACAGAGATTTATTTCAGTTTTTAGCTGGCTTTCCATTAATAATCCATATACTCTCCTATGGTAAGCATGCTGTTGGCAATGATGTAAACCTAGAGAAGAGACAATGAAATTACTGGAGAAATGTACATGTAAAAAAGGCAAGAGAGAACAGAAGGAGTCCCGGTGTAACACAACTACCATGCTCATACATACACAGGTCCACCTATTACTATCATTTACGAGTATTTAATGCAAGAATCAGCTGCTTGCTTTACAATACATAATTAGGAATAATGAATCAGGAGCCTTAGATCCTAAGGAGATGAAAAGGTAGCAAGTGTTTGGTGTGCAGAGACATGGAATGCAGAGCACTGTCTTGATATTAAAAAAAAAAAAAAAAGCTCAAGATGAAAACTGTGAAGTCTGTTGTCTATGGTCACAGAGATCACAGATAGAGGTGGGGTGGTGAAAGGAAAACAGATCCTATCCTTCTCCCATAGGTTAGAATAATGCAATCATTTAGGTTGGAAGACCTTTAAGATCATTGAGTCTAATCATTAACTCAACACTGCCAAGTACCCAACTAAACCATGTCACTAAGCACCACATCACCACATCTTTTAAATACCTCCAAAACCAGTAACCCAACTACTTCCCTGGGCAGACTGTTGCAATGCTTGATAGCCCTTTCAGTGAGGAAATTTGTCCTAATATCCAACCTAAATCTCCCCTGGTGCAACATGAGGCTGTTCCCCTCATCCTATCTGTTGGTACCTGGGAGAAGAGACTGACATGCACCTTGCTACAACCTTCTTTCAGGTAATTATAGAGTTAAAGACCCTGTAGTAGGGACGGGCAGAAACAGTATGGGTATCTTCTGTTCAGGCTGCTTGCTTTACAGTTGAGTATTAATGCAAACCCGATGTAGGGCTAGAGTTTCCAGTTTATATACTCCATTCATATGTATATCCCGTTCAGGCATTCCCCAGCAACTGGAGGTAGGAATCACATCAGCATCCTACCTGCACCTGAGGGCATCATGAATCAGAGCCCCTGGGACTGCTTTGACCCAGCATGGAATGCAATGCAATCCCACAATCACATTCTCGTCATGACAGTTTAATGGTTTATAGAAATAAGAGTTCACTTCACCACACTTTTAAAGCAGCATGGGTGCTTAAAGCAGACAGAAGCAAATCTATTTCTGAGATAGAAAAATAGAAATATTAAAGGAAAAAATATTTCAAGAACAAATAGGCAATTAAAAGTTCTTTCTTAAATCTTGCAAGCCTTTAACTTAGATGCCTCTTCCATAATAAAACCATAAAAGACTCATAAAATGGATATGGGAACTTCTAACAGATAGATATGAGATTTCATTGACAAGGGAACAAGAGCCCACAGATGAATGAAGCTTAGTTCCATAACATCTGTAAAGTCCTTGGAAGTTTAATCTACTTTATAAAAAGCTAAATATTATTACCAAAGTCAAAGAAGGCCAATCCCATGTGTATCTCCATTTATAGGAGTGGTCAAAGGGGTAATCAGGAAATTAATTTCTCAGATTCTAGTAATGCAGAAATGGGAAATTTTCATGAGAAACAAAATAATGTTTGGAAATTCTCTGATTTAATCTCAGTAGCTGTCCCAATATCTCCTGCATCCTCTTCTATTGCTTTCTGTCCTTTCTCTTTCCAAGTAGGATGACACGCCTGGAAGTTCAATGGCTTGGAGGGATATATGTACAAAACCATCAGCATAGACTAATTCAAAGCACTAACATAAGCTCATTGCTCCAATTCCTTCTTCTCTATCCCTCTGCAAAGAGCATCCATGATTGCTGTGTCATCCTCAGATTGTCCTTGTATAGTAGATTTGACATTAAATCACTTCCCAGTTGCAGTCCTATTGGTGAAAACCTTCACACTTTGTTCAGAAAAAAATTTGGATACAGATATGGTTATGACGTGATTCCAGAGTTGATACTAATTGATCATTTCATTGCTTGATTGATTTATATAAGGTCTATACACACTGGTACATTATTGCAGGAAACATTCAGAAAAAGTAGACTTTAATATCTAGCTATATATCTAATCTAATTTATACCTAGTATCTATATATATGGGCAATATATAAAATTTACATACATTAGGAAATGACACAGAAATTCCTTCAGCAGGAAAACAAAATGACTTACCCTTGCTTCAAAGAAATAAAAAGAACTGATTTACTTATCAACTTGGGAAAGCAGGAACAGAAAACAGTTGCAATGGGAGGCTAGAGAGAGTCAGGAGACGTGCAAAAGTATCTGCTAAAATGTAAAATGTTTGTTTTGCTCCAAGAACCAAATGTGAAGTCTTTCAGTACAAAAAGAAGCATTAAATTTTTTCACTGCCCCAGATGTTGCATACTTCTGTGATTTTCTAACATGCCTCACCATATACCATTATGCAGGGCTATCAGTTCATTAGTTGCTCCTCACTCAAAAAGACCACCATTCCTCTTTTATCATTAAAACAAAGTCAGAAAGAGAGCTGCCATTCTCTACAGTCCACCGGGAGGGGTACAAGGATTAACCACTGCCTTTCACATTGGATCAGGGCCACAATCCAAAGAGAAGAACACAGAAAATAAGTGAGTAACGGTTAGGAGACAGGGAGAAAAGACTAAGAAAGATGAGAAAGTGGTAAAAGGTAGCAGGCAGCAGTGATGAGGCTGGGAGACAGAAGAGCTCAGAGGAAAACCTCTTAAAATGGGAAGGAGAAGGTAAATGGAATCCCCACAAGTACTCAAGAGGAAGGAGGAATGTGGCTGTATCACTGCTTCAGACTGGATGTGACCCTTAAAATTTCACACTCTATTAAGACAGGTAGTTTCCCCTCTAAGGGCTTAGAAACCACAGGTGATAGTAAAACACTAAACACATTCATGGTGTTTGAACATCAAGGATTGCTGGGGATCTGACTCATATTTTGAACACGTAATGATGGCAATATTATGACACTAACAGCTACAATTTACTATAATGGCATCCTCATGATACACGTGGTGGAAGAACATATCTGCAAACACCTTCATGGGGAGTGTTAGGTGTTTCTTTATTAAGGTTGGTTTAATGGCTCAGTCCTCTTTCAGATGAAGATAATGGGAAGAAAAAATCCATTTACGTGATGATTGTGTACCCAGACGTTATTGGAATCCACTATAAAAGGTATTATTAGTCATTTTTATTACTCATCAACGTTTTCAAACAAGAACCTGGAGTAAGATCCAAATCAATATTAAGGGGTTTTAAACACATTTGGCCAAATTTGATACAGTTGCCATTGATTTTTACATAAGCAGCCATTAAATATTTAATGGCTTCTCCAAAAACTGATCAAAATTGCAGAGGAGATCCAGTGCTGGATGCATAACTTCTTGTGCAGTCAGGTATTAGAAATTAAGTAGGATGATTTTCAGCTGCAAAGTTTGATTCCAATACAGTTCCCAGCTTGCCCAAAGGCCACAGAATTTAGGATCATTTGGGGGTTCATGGAAATGATCTTATGGCATGAAGCTGTGGATGGACTTTATACTGAAATTATTTATATCCTGTTTTATTTTATGACAACCTTTAGTGTTGGTCCATAAAGCAAATCCTAACATAAATGCAAACGTGTCAGCATTGCAGGAGCAGCGTCAATGCATTTGTCATTACACAGATGAAGTTGCTGAAGGATTCCTACCCATGTGACTCTTCCCATGCACTCTTTCGTGTATCTTGGACCTGACGTACTATGCTGTGTATATCCGTAACTTCTCTACCAGCAACAGACAAAACACATGATCTCTAAAATAAGATGAAGTTCTCATGAAGTCCAAAGGATGGTCAAGAGACAGTAAGAAACAGCTAAGGACTACCAGCCTGAACATAAAGTCTATAGAAAGTAAGGTGCATCCTGCCCCTTGCTTTGATAGCTGTAATCTTTACTGAACCTTTTTGCCACTTTGGACACAGGGACACCACTAATACCACCTTTTAAGTAATTCCTTCTGTTAGCTCTGCTTTATAGTTCCAATTTATTAAAATACTGCTTTTTTTTTTTTTTTTTTTATACCTCTTTTCAAAACAGAGGAACGCAGGGATAAGATTTATCAAAGCAAAAAATAGCAAGTCATGGGTCAGCTGCCCCAGGCTGCATTGCAAACCAAACAATAAGACTGCTATGATGCCTGTTGCCAAAATCATCCTAACCTAGGAGTACAAGTACACTTCATGTTACAAATGTTCATGTTACTAAGAAAATATTTATTTGCTATTCCAATGCAAAAGCCACTATTGACATAAGCAAATTTTATCTTTAGTGATTACAGATCCACGCTTTTAAACATTTGTTCTTTGATATACTGGACAACATCATGGCTTTTAAGATCAAGAAGCCGGGTTAGTGTTTTCCACAAAATATACAAATGTAACCACTCTTCCTCACCATCCTCTTCATTAATCAAATTTTATATATTATGCTTACAACCATGAAGCACTCTGCCCACATTGTCCCCGGAGATGGTTGCAGTTGGCAGCCTTCACAAAGGGAACCCATATCAGTGTCTCCATAGCCTACAGGCTGTTGTTGAGGGTCTATGCTTATACTCAGGGCAGCATTTGGTCTGTTGCAAGGTCCTCCTCTTCCACTACTTCCCAAACACCACTTCTTTCCCATTGCAGTATCAGTAGTGATACTGTGGGTTTACATATTCTGATAACATAGTCCTAAGCAACACCTAGTTCAACAATGTAGAGGTTTTCCTTTCTGAAATGTTATACAGGCTGCTGTTTAATGACTACTGGCAGGTTTATTTGCAAAATAATGGCTACAACTGCAAGTACAGGATTTTACTTGTCTTAAAGAATTGCTGTCTTTGTAACATACACCTCACATTTCAGAAAGTCTCTGATATGCACCAATATAAAAAAAAAAAAAAAAGAAAAAAAAAAAAAAGAAAAAAAACCAACAAAGTCTAAGCAATTTGCAATAAAAAAGGTTGACTGAAGAAGGTGTAGTGTGTCATCACATGATTTAGGACCTGTCCTGCTGCTGGCTTGCCATGAACACAAGATTATAACTCCCAAAACACATCTGCTCTTCACTTCTTCTGTACTGGGTTTGCCTAGCAAGGTTTTGGTAGCAGGTGAGTTACAGGGGTAACTTCTGTGAGAAGCTGCTAGAAGCTTCCCCCATGTCCAACAGAGACAATGCCAACCAGCTCCAACATGGACCTGTTTCAAGCCCATCAGTGAAGGTGGTAGTGCTTCTGTGATCACATATTTAAGAAGGGGGGGAAAAAACCTGCTGTGCAACAGCAATTGCAGTCAGAGAGAGGGGTAAGAATATGTGAGAAAAATAAAATAGCTGGCAACAAGGTCAGTGGAAAATGAAGGGAAGGAGGTGCTCCAGGCACCAGAGAGCGGTTCGCTTGCAATGCATGGTGAAGACCACGGTGACCAGGCTGTCCCTCTGCAACCCATGGATATTAACAGTGGAGCAGATATCCACCTGCAGCTCATGCAGGACTCCACACCAGAGCAGGTGGATGCCTGAAGTAGGCTGTGACCCTGTGGGAAGTTCACATTGGATCAGGCTCCTGGTAGGACCTATGGATCCATGGAGAGAGGAACCCACACTGGAGCAGGTTTTCTGGCAGGACTTTTGACCCCGTGCAGGACCCACACTGTAGCAATCTGTTCTTGAAGGAATACACCCCATGAAAAGGACCCATGCTGGAAAGGTTCATGGAGAACTGCAGACCATGGGAAGGACTCAGGGTAGTGGACAATGGCTCAATGTCCAGATAGAGAACAGTGACAAGTGGTGTCCCTCAGGGATCAGTTATGTTTAGAATCTTCATCAATGATATAGACAGTGGGATTGAGTGCACCATCAGCAAGTTTGCAGACAATGCCAAGCTGAATGGTATAGTCAATATACCAGAGGGACAGGATGTCATCCAGAGGGACCTGGACAAGCTGGAGAAGTGGGCCCATGTGAATCTCATGAGGTTCTACAAGACCAAATGCAGGGTCCTGAACCCGGGTCAGAACAATCCTCATTATCAATACAGGCTGGGGAATGAGGTAATAGAGAGTAGCCTTGCAGAAAAGGACTTGGGGGTTCTGGTGGATGTGAAGCTGGACATGAACCAACAATGTGCACTTGCAGCCCAAAAGACCAATTGCATCCTGGGCTGCACCAAAAGAAGCGTGGCCAGCAGATTGAGAGAGGTTATTCTGCCACTCTACTCTGCTCTGGTGTGGCCTCACCTGGAGTACTGCATCCAGCTCTGGAGCCCTCAACACAGGAAGGACATGAACCTGACGAAGCAGGTCAAGAGGAGGGCCACAAAAATGACCAGAGGGATGGAACACCTCTGCTATGAGGACAGGCTGAGGGAGTTGGGGATTTTCACCCTGGAGAAAGAAGACTCCAGGGAGACCTTATAGCGGCCTTCCAATACCTAAATGGGTCCTACAAGAAAGCTGGAGAAGGACTGTTTACAAGGGCTTGTAGCTATAGGATGAGGGGCAATGGTTTTAAACTAAAGGGTAGATTTACATTGGACATTAGAATGAAGTCCTTTACTACGGACTAGATGATGTTTGGAGGTTCCTTTCAACCTGGGACATTCTGATTCTATGATTCTATGACTCACATTGGAGAAGTTCATGGAGGATTTACTTGGGTGGGAGGGACTCCATGATGGAGCAGGGAAAGGAAGTGAGGAGGAAGAAGCAAAAGACAGCATGTTATGAACCGACTGCAACTCCTGTTGTCTGTCCCCCTGCACCACTCAAGGGGGAGGAGGCAGAGAAAATCAGGATTGTAGTTGAGCCTGGGAAGAAGGGAAGGGTGGTAGGAAGGTGTTTTCAGATTTGGTTTTATTTTTCATTACCTTATTCTGATATGATTCATAATAAAAAAAAAATCATTTTCCCCAAGTCTGTCTTCCCTATGATGATAATTGGTGAGTGATCTCTCCTGATCCTTATCTCAACCCATGAGCCTTTTGTTACATTTTCTCTTCCTTGTCCTGCTGAGGAAGGGGAATGATATTGCAGCTTGGTGGGCATCTGTGTCCAGACAAGGTCAACCCACCATAACTGCCTGTTCCCCATATGCAGCAGAAAAACAACACATTTCTTGTAAAGCCCTGAACCGCAAATTAAAGACAGCAGTAATAAAAGGCATGACCTACACAAGGTCTCACAAATCCAGTGGTGTACACTGCTTCAGGCAGCTGAAGGGATGCTGAAGATGCTGCAGCACAGACCAGGCTCTCCCATGTGTGTTGTTTGTGACACACAGAGCATAACCAGGAACAGCCTCAGTGCACCCTGTCCTTGTGGTAGAGATGCTATAGCTCACCATCAGCAGATGTTGTTTCTGTGATAGAAGAAGGTGGATATAACTTGCACATTTTATCCTGTGCCTCCTCAAACTATGCCAGAGGCTCTTGAGTGGCAGGCTCACAGGGGACATCCTGGTGATGTGTGTCACCCTCCCATCTCATCTTGTCCTCTCTATACAGCACATCCACAGCATGCTACAGTGTTACAGGTCCTTGCACTGCTGAGAAAGCAGGAAGAAATGGAGTTTAAATGTACAAAACCAGAAGAGAGGGAAGACAGGTCTGATTTTTTGACTCTCTGGTCTTCAGCATTTAATGCTTTGCAATAATTGTGTTGCTCATATTTTGCCTTACAGGATGTGTCACACAGCTAAAATTGTTATAACAGACAGATTCCACCCTGTGGATTTTGTGAGTGAAATGGTCTGTTTACTAGTGGCTAGGCAACGCTTTCTGAAACAAACATTACATGTACCCCAGAGGTTGTGTTATTTTCTGTTGTGAAGTATCTTCTGACCATTTCCTAGCTCATACTTTTCCATACTCGAGAGCAGCTTTGTCACTGCTGCTAGTGAACACATAGGGCTTTGCAGTGCTGCATTCAGGTTTGGGGTTCAGTTTCTTTCAAAATGGGTCTATATCTGTTTGCTGGGGCTGAGGCCCCCATCCCAGCTCATGCTGCTGAGAAATTGGACACATCACCACGAATAGGCTGCCTAGGGAGGTTATGTCTCCTTCTCTGGAGACTTTTGAAACCCGCCAGGATTCAATGTAATGTGATCTAGGCAATCCTGCTTTAGCAGGGGGTTGGACTAGATGATCTCTAAAGGTCCCTTCCAACTCCAACAATTCTGTGATGCTGTGAACAGCCTTAGCTCAGAGCTTCCCACAGGTTCATAGCCAAAGTCAAATCCTTGTTGAATGAGGTGTTGTTTTTTGTTGTTTTGGTTTGGTTTTTGGTTTTTATTTTGGTTTTGTTTTTTTAATAAAATAAAATTGAAAGGAGTAGAGGAGGAACAGAGCTAAATATCTGTGTCCTCATAAACGTGAGTGGGTTGCCATTCATTGATAAACAGTATATTAAAGTATGTGTGATGTTAATTTGCTCATCCCCCTAGTGATGCTCTACTGTTCCTTGTGTTTTTCATATCAGTGAAGAATACTAATTGCTGAATAATACAAAGGTCCCTACACAGCTATCAAATGTTAATGACCTCTACTTAATATGCTGCACTGGAGATCAACCACTGAGCTGCACTGAAAGGCCACATGCTCTTACTAATTCCCCTATAAAAGTTACAACCAAAGAAGGCATCATAGTCTCCATAGAAACAACTGAAAAAAGTCTCCATAGATATCACAAATAGCCAAAAGGGCTCTGCTTGGAAATCTTGAATTGCAGGTGCAGCCCAGGGCCTTCCCCACTCTCCACATGGCCCAAGACACCTTTTCAGCCAAGCCTGGGTCTCCAGTCCCTACCCCAGTGATGCCGTAGGATGCCATTCTCCAGCTCTAACCCAGCAGTAAAGCCGGAGCCAAGGAGATGCAAATTTGTGCAGTGGTGCTAAACACACGCCAAGCCCTGCAGCACTTCTGAGAAAAAAAGAAATACCACAGATGAACAGAGTGAGTGCAAGGAAAACAGAGCCCTGAATGACGTAATCAGGTCCTCATGCTCACGCTTGTTTTTGAGCAGGCAGGAGGAGAAAAGGCACAGCTCTCAACAGGGCAAAGACTGCAGCAGCAACCAGCTCTGCTCTTCTGGTTGCTGATTCTGGAAAGAGAAGACCAGTCAAATGGTAGGAAATCTAGTGGACCTCTATAGCCTTTAGTATCATTGGGAGAAAGACCACAAGGGAAAGAGGGAAGGATTACTCTCGGTAGAAGCAGAAGAGGGGTCATGTCTGACACAGCTCAGCAAGGGATCAGAATCTGACCCAGGAGCAAAGAGAAGAAAGCTGACAGGTAGCTTTGGCAGAAGGACACCCTTGTCCTCTATGTCCACTTACAAACCAGGCTTCCTCTGGAAGACATTGAAGAAGAGAGGTAGAACTGTACTTGGGTAAAGAAGCATAAACAGGTAAGCAAGCCACACCTGAAAGATGTGAGCCCCATTACAGGTGAAAGAATATATCTGTTGCCCACCAACAGAGGTGTGTTGCTTGGGGATTTCTGCTTTGGAGCTCTGTTCTGCTGGGCTAGACTTACTCTGGCATCTGAGTTACCCTGGCATCTCTGCATGCTCCTGATGATACTGAAATTTGTCCATCATGGGCACCTACCATTTCCCTCTTAAGGCCATTTCACAATCATATATATCTGTCTTGTCCTTAAATAATTTTTTCTTGCCTATATTCTCCTTGATTCTTTTTACCCTTTATACCTATACGCACTCTGTTACCCTAAATGTATTTTTTTCCTTCTTGCTATTTACTGCCTTCAGGTTTTTGTATAATGTTAGACTTTCAAATCACCACAAAGCAAATATAAAGTACATTTTTAAGCTTTTTGGGATACAAAAAATTCTCTCCAGCCACTTCCTAATGACACTTTTCTCTGAATTCCCTTCAATTCATCCATGTCAGTCCGGCATTGAAATGCTAAAGCTAGAGATACTGTTCCACCTGTGTCATATACAGCTGGATCATCACCTCCCTGGAAGAAAATGGTTTTGTCTCTGTGTGTAGCCCCAAAATCATACTCTTTAGTGCCAATACAAGCCCACAACTAATTGGTTTCCCACTGCTATCTCTAGGGAATTTTCTCATTTCTAGTGCTCTCTAAGTATCTCTTTCCTGCAGAACAGCTGAGTCTCTGATTCTTTTTCCACAGATGTATGAGACTGCATTTTCCAAGATGGATCTTTCCTGTTACTATTATTACCTATTTCTAACCTTTACATTCCCCTCTACTAGTTCCACTCTTGCTAATCTTCTCTGCTCCTTGCAAGGCAGCATGTTCTGCTCATTTAGTGATACAGTATATCCTGAGCAGAAGGAAACCTAGAAACATAGTGTGCCTTGAATTTGACAATTTGTTCCCTCGTGAGAGGCATCTGTTAACATCTATAGATAAACGGCAAATAATTTTTCCCTCCATGCTTGCTCCTTGCTTCTGCTTGACATGCTGGAGAGAAACAATAAGCTAATGCTGGAGGTTCTCTCCCACCCCTTAGTCCCCCTGGCTGCTAACCCATCTGTGAGAAGAAAATATGGAAGCCCCTTGGAAGCTAATCCTCCTCCTCCTAACTACAGATGCTCACTCATCTGGTAGGAGAGATGATCTTGCCCCCTTGTGCTGCTTACAGTTCCTTACAGCCCACCGGGGAAGTGGCTTCACAAAAATAAAACAGAAATCCCAGCAGTCTCTCACCGGGAGTCCTTCCCATTTATAATTTCTCCCTCTGTTTATCAACTTCCTTGCCAGTCTCAGGCAGTGTAAAAGTACTTTCAGCCACAAAGAACTACTAAACTTGTTTTTGTGATTCAATGAATCAAAAGCTTTCCTTTGTGAGACAGTTTTTTACTACAAATACTCACTATTTCTACACTGCCTCCCACAGGAGGCAATGAGGGTTTTCCAATCTTCCTCCTGCCATCTAACTCCCATCAGCACTGATGGTCAGCATGTCGGTAGACAGGCTGGATATTCTGATTTCAAGTGCTATTCATATTCATTCTCTTTCTCTGTATGTTCCCTAGACAGGGAACAGAGATTTTTCTTACTAGCTTCTCTCATGATGGATCAGACAGCACTGTATTCAGAACAATGTAAATAAAGATGAGGACAAAAAAGTTATAAAGTTTAAATCCTTGAAGTACATTGATTTCAAGCAACAGGTATTAAAATTTTACTTTTTTTTTTTTTTTAAACCTCACATCATCCTAGAGTGGAAATACATGATCATCCCCATGCTACAGCTGAGGAGAACAACACACAGAAGCACAATACATGTTAAAGCTCCCCTTTGAGTTCTGCTGCCTCCGGAAGTTGTCAGGGAATTTCTCAATTTTGCCCAGAAAGAGCAACAACAAAATTAGATAGAATGTTATTTATGTTGGTACCAAATGTGAGAGTCCTTCCAACCTGACGTGAAAGACTACAGGGGTCTTCTAACTTACAGTTCCTGTAGGAGCAGTGGCAGCTATCATAGTTAGCCCCAAGGCATTTGATCTGGACATATTAGAGGTGATGCCTCTGGAGGCAAATGTATCTTTGTGGGTGTTGCTGTCACTATTCTCGAGAAAAAAAGAGAGCACAGGTCCACTGCAATGCTGTAAATAACCTGTGTAAATGAAGGGGAGAGAAGGAGTGAGAGCAAATCTTGGAGAAATTGAGAGAAGGAAGGGAAAGGGATGAAATAAAGAAATATGCTTGGACAGCAAAATACCTCACTATGGCACTGTAGGCACAGACCATGTACCTCCATGAGTTTCTTCCTCTGAATTTCAGATATTCTTAGTTCCTTTTTTCAGGCACAGTGCTGCTCTGAAATGAGAGCTAACATTATAAGACTCCTCAAAGGGCTATAGCTCTGAAGAGGAATAGCTAGCTACTTCTGCAGCCAAACATGATGGATGAATGCACCTAGCATCAGCTCTTTGGAACTGCCTTTCCTGCCCCTTGGGAAAAAGAGAATGTAAATTGTCAGTGAAACCCTCAGGTGCCAGGCATATGAGGATAATAAGCATGCTATTAATATCTTAAGAAAGCAACATAACATAAAATAACCCCTTTTCCATATCACTGATGTGAAGCAAAATATACATATACATGCTGTGTATTCATATTTCTCTACACAAGATATCAGATGCTATTTTCATGGTTTGCTTTTATAATTGCAAAAAGTGAGATGTAATACTAAAAAAGGGAAGGTTAATGAAATCTGAATGCACCACTTGGAAAGCAGATGCAAAGAAAGAGAACAGTGGCCATTTATCTTTTTTTCCTGATGTCATGAAGGAAAAGATTAACAGAAGGTAGAAGCAAAATCTATGAGGTCAGCTTTGATGGCTTATTTCTTGCTGTGTTATGTCTGATATGCCCAATGAAAATCAATGCACCTTAACATCAGAGCTGGGCAGGAATAGAAGATTTGCACTCTTAAAAGGAGAGAGAGAGAACAGCAGTCATTCAGATGGAGATTGTGAGTCAGGGCAGGATTCATTTTACTGGATGTAGACATCTAAAGTGTGGATGTGTCCAAGAGAGGCACTTCACAGGCACAACTCTTATTCTGAAGCCTGCACCTGAATCAGTGGATGGCTCTTACCTTGAAAATGCCTTTCTCAATACTGACAATAAAAAAGGGTTCCCATTGAATATGTTGATTGATACTGCAGATGTCTGAAGTTACTAAGAATGAATATAGACCTCATATAATGCAATGATGGCATATGGACCCATCAGCAGAACAGGGAGTTTGCCCCTGGATCATTCAGGGCTGGTAAGAGTTCTACCATCTTGTGATTAGAAGACAGCTATAGGTCAGGGCTGAGGGAGCACAGGCATAAGGCTAGGAGCTGGCAGAGATGGGAACTTGAGAATCAAGCAGGAGACTTCTTCCAACCCTATATCAGTATTAGCCACAAGAAAGTAGAAGGAAGAAAAGAATACTTACACAAATGCTGCTGTCTTTCAGCTGTGTGCTACAGCATGTTTAAGGAGGCAATGTATCAACTGCATTATTAAATCCTGAAAACTTTTCAGGGACTCTAAGATAGGAGGAACAGTCCTTTGGATGCAGATAATACACACCATGAATACTACCAAAGGTATTTCAGTTTCCTTATATAAATCACTGTTACTCTGTCTTCTAGAACACTGTGTGCAACTCTGATCACTCATCCACAAGTAATAGAGCAGAACTAAAGAAGGGAATATTCAAAGAGCAGCAAGACTGTTGAGGATGAAAATATTTTAACTGTACACCTCTGGGGCAAAAAAACCCATGAAGATACATAGAGAAATACATAGGATAATGACTGAGATGCAGAAGAGAGATTGGATCACCCCATCCACTTCAGTTTATATAATTTGTCTGAGATAGATGATTGTTGGTGAGGCAATTTGTGGAATTGAGGACTGCAGAAGTGGATCTCATGGACATTCCTTCCCCTTTCCCTGTCCCTTCCTTCCTGCCTTTCTTGGTTAGCTTTTCACTGAACCAAGGTCCAGACCACCTGCCTGCACACTTCCACGGGCTCAACTGCCAAAAGAGAAGAGGGGACAGGAATGTGAATTGGGTTTGTGCAGTCCCCCAGCGCAGCAACAGCATACAATAAGGTTGGCTGAGTCAGTCATGACATTCAATCTCAGTTTCTCCATAACAGAGACAATATTTTTAGCCAATATAAAATCCCTAAACAGTTGGTTCTCAAAAGAAATGAATCAGACTTGAGAACTACAACTTTCTGCTAGGAGAATGTGAATAGCCAGAACCCTCTGCTTATAAGGGAACATCCCAGGGAGGAGCCATGTCTCCAACTTCACAGTTTAAGAACCCCCCTACCACTAATGCAGTTCTGCAAGGCAAAGCTGTAAGCACTGAGGGCAGAAAACCCCTCAGCAGTCATACCAGTATCATTGGCTTATGTCTTTCAAGTTCCAAAATTCCTCTGGAAACCTAACAGAAATTAAAATTGTATCCTCTTGCCTGTGGACAAAGCCATTGTTGGAGTCTCATGACTCACGTAAACCTATCATAGATACAGTTAATGCAACTGAAAGTGAATACTTCCACAATGGAGGGATAAAAATTCTAAACAGACCACAATTGCACTGTAAAACTCATTTCTGCAAGACACTGATTATCTTAGAACCTGGCTCAGTGAAACAAAGCAGAAGATTTCTGTTTAAAACAAAATCTTCAAGAATGTTATTAGTTTGATTTTTATGTACAGGACTGAAATGCATAGGACATTGCAGTGATTCAGCATGGCAGTTCTTGTATTCGCATATGATACAACATTGCCAATAAAATAAATACAATTCTTGCGCAGAAGTACATCATCATGATAAGTTTCAGTTTCCAAAAACAAGTTTACTCGGCAATCTGTGTTCATTTGGAAGAATACATAATCACCCTGATAGCCTATAAATGACATCACTCTTGCATCTAAGTCATTAATATAGAATAAAGCAAAAAAATACAAAATTTATTTCAAATTAAATAGGAAATTACAAATTAGGTAAGGGGGTTTTTTTAAGTCCTTATTCATTCATTTGATGCTGAAAGAAATATGCCTAAATAGTTCAGTTCATCTCTGATAGTAAGTAATGCTTCCCATAATTCCTGATTTCCTAATTATTTTGCTTTTCTCTGCAATTTTGTCTTATTACTCTTAAATCTGTGCAAATGCTTTTATTTCCACATTTATTTTTGTAAGAATTGTTCCTATGTTAACCATTACTTTTCCTACTTTCTGTGATTTCTCTTTTTGGGGAGAGAAATCATTTTTCTTCATTTGTAATAGCTTATAATTGATAATTCAGTTCTTCTCAGGAAAATCTAAGTTACTTCATATGTGAGAGCCATCTATTTTATGAACAGCAGGACCAAGTATTAAAAAGTCTAAAATGATGTTGCTCAAAATACTTGAATTGCTCAATCCTACAATTGAGTTGCACTGACTTTAATATATGTCCATCTGGGAAGAAAATGTGACAATTTCATTCTATTTCCCATATATGTTAACAAAGATTTCTTCAACAAGCATACCCAGAGGCCAGTGTGACAGACTCAGGAGAATTAAAGACAGCAGAAACTGAAGAACTGGAATGGTGATGATTAGGCAGGATGAAAAGAGAGACAGAAGGCATCTCAGTCTGCAGGGACATGCTAAATCATTATCCAATTCTCAGTGAGTCCAAGGACTTGTCTTTGGAGGAGTAAAACAGCAACTTGCCTAAAACTAAGCTATGCATAGTTCAGGGATCTTATATGAGGAAAACTGGGATGATCTTCAGATAGTAGATTTGGACTTTTTCTTCTGCAAACAAATTTCTAACTGTGAAACTGAAAGTACCTGAAAGTTTCACATCATGTTGAGTATTCCACTTGCAAAAGAACAACTATGGATGGATTAATCTCTCATGGGTAGGGTAGATTACCCAGGTTTGTTAGAGCAACTGCTGACTCTAGAAAAACTTGAGTCAAAGAAACACCTCACTGAGAGGCACTTGAAAAGTTTCTTCTATTTAAATACTCATTCCTCTAGCCCCTGCCTTTTCTTTGACAAAATACACAGTGACAATAGTATTAACAAATTCTAATTTACCAAAGGCATAACAAAAAACAATGTCTGGAAGGTGTAACTGAGCATTTTCAAATAAGAAATAAACCCTATCTTTTAACTACGAAAGCGATTTAGCCAAGAAATTAATGATACAGATTACTGTAGAAGTTGCTGATTCTTCCTACCATGATGTATTGAAGCCAATACTGAATACCTTTTTGGCAAACGTGCTTTGTCCAGACATAGCCAGACATACCAAGCTCTGCCAGGCTCGGTAAAGGGTACTGCATAAAGTGCAATCGCTTGTGATATATGGGCCATCAGGCCAGATGAGCTAATGGTCCCTTGTGGTCCTCTGTTTTATAAATCCATTAACTAGAATTTGGGATTTATAGAGTAGAGGGTCAGAAGGAGCAACTGTGATTGAGCTTGTACAATAAGTTCCCATGGATTTTATTATGTTCTTTTTGGAATTGCTGGCAAAAATCCCATCATATGGACAGTACTTGCTACAAACCATGAAAGGAAAAGGCTTTTATAAATGAGAGTGAGGAGTCCGATAAGGGAGAAACAGAAATTATTAGTTGTTTAATCTATAAATAAGAACTTTTTTCTTTGTTAGCATTTAGAGAATTTAGACTCAATGGCAGTTTAGATTTTTGCAATGACCTGCCGAGAAATAGCAAGAAATATGCTAATCACTGCATAAGCTTGACAAATTTAAACCCACTTTCTATTTTCTGTTCCATTTCTACCAAGGCCAAACAACATGAATTCTGATATGTTTCATGCTATCTTACAAAACATTTTATTTGGAAAGCTTAACCTAATCAAAGGGAAAACACTCTCAGGTAGAAGAACTGCATCACTGACCGGTCAATTACCCTCCCTGTAAAATATATATTTTTTCAAATGTCCTAACATTTCCTTTAATGCCAGCTCTCAGAATGAATTTAACTATAAACGTCAATTTTCCTGTAGTGCTTAAAATGCAGCAGATATAAAGAAACAGCCCATAGGCCTTGGTGTCTGTGAAAAACCTTAACCAAAAGTGGACTTTAATATGTACACAGACATTAGTGAACTGAAAGCAGAGTCCAGGTCCCAGACACTCAGAGCTTTTGTGTGAATATGTATCCCAAGCACAAATACAGGTTGGGGGATGAGTAGATTGAGAGCAGCCCTGAGGAGGACTTGTGGGTGTTGGTGGATGAAGAACTGAATATGAGTAAGCAGTGTGCACTCACAGCCCAAAAAGTCAACCATATGCTGGGCTGCATCAAAAGAATTGTGACCAACAGGTTGAGGGAGATGATTCTGCCCCTCCACTCTCATTAGATCCCACATGGTGTATTGGGTCCAGCTCTGGAGGCCACAGTACAAAAAAGACATGGACCTGCTTGAGCAGGTCCAGAGAAGGGGCATGAGGATGATCAGCAGGCTGGAGAACCTCCGCTGTGAAGACAGACTGAGGGAGTTTTGGTATTTCAACCTGGAGAAGGCTCTGGGGAGACTTTATTGCAGCCTTTCAGTACTTAAAGGGACCCTACAGGAAAGATTAGGAGGAACTCTTTATCAAGGAGTGTAGTGATAGGACAAGGGGCAATGGTTTAAAACTGGAAGAGGGTAGATTCAGATTAGATAATAGGAAGAAATTTTTTACTGTGAGGGTGGTGAGACATTGTCACAGGTTGCCCAGAGAAGCTGTGGATGCCCCCTCCCTGAAAGTGTTTAAGGCCAAGTTGGATGAGGCTCTGAGCAACCTGGTCTAGTGGACAGCGTCCCTGCCCATAGTAGGGATGTTGGAACTAGATAATCTTTAAGGTCCTTTCCAATCCAATGATTCTATGATTCTATGAATATTTCTATGATTCTATGAATACTGCTGTTTAACAGGCTACAAAATGCTGACTGTATGTTCTCCATGCCCACTCACTTCTAACAGTGCCAAGAAAAGTGGCAGCATTACTGCTGACTTCCTGCTATGTTTCCAAAGTCTGCATTGTGATCTGGACACTTTGAAAATAGGTGTACACTCCTCTTCTAGATGGCCAAGAAACATAGATGACAGGTTTTATCATGGTGGGCAATAGGTCCAGACTGGAAATCGAAGAAGTAAAGACATACGGGGAACATGGGAAAGAAAACCAACATGCAGAGGAGGAAGAGCATCTAGGGATTAATGGAAAGCATCCCAAGCTTGGTTCAAAGATGAGCCTTAACACTGAAGGATGCTTCTCATTGCAGCAGTTGAATGGAGCTGCTCTCTTGGGAGTTCCTCACGTTATAACCCATGAGCTCCTAGTGCTTTGGGCACAGAACTATCAACACTTGATTTCCTACAGAGGTGTTCAGCAATAAACAGCTCCAGCTGCCATCCAATATCTTTACCACTTTTTCCCTTCCAGCAGTGCTTGCTCTCTATCACAGCCCCAAAGTGCTGGCAGGGAAAAAAGCTGTAGCTATGAATGTGCTGTTTTGCAGTGGTAATTGGATAGCAGGAGGATGAACAATACGAAAAAGTGTAGAGCTCCCATTTCTCTGGGAAGAGGAGGTGGTGAAGTGGAGGGGAATTAATCTCAGCCTCTTGCCTCTATCCAGCCACAAAATTTCACAGAATTTGTAGGCACCTTTGACAGATCAACACTTATGGCAGATCTGGAAAAAATTGGTCAATTGGAAGGAAATGTGAGTGGGGGGATGGATGGGAGGGAGGGACTCATAAATGCAGACAGATGACAGATAAGTGTCCTTCACACTAACAAGACAAGCCATCCTTCCTGAAAATACCTTTCTGTGACATGGCCTTTGCTACAAAACTCCTGGTTCCTGTTCTCTAAAGAAAGAATAAGAGATTTATCTTGAGCTCTCAGAGTTTTAATTCTATCACTATTCTACCGTAACTATCTAGCCTGGTAATAATATAGTATTACCATTCTTAGCAACAGGACTTTAGTTTTGCATTGAGTTTTCAAGGCCTCAGGATGAAGACTGGTTTGTTGCTCTGGCTGAACTTTACTTTACTTGCCTGCAGTTTTATTTTAATTTTATTTAGCTGACACAGCAATTTCTTTAATTGGCCAGGTGTCTATGGCTAATTTGAATTTACTTACGTTTATCTTCATGTGGTATAACTATAGTTTTATATAGACAGAAATAATAAGCAAATAGTCCATGTAAAAAGAGATATTTATGGTGCTGACACAATGATGTGCTAGAGAGAAGTACAAGTCTGGCACAATAGCAGAGACTTTCAGAAAGGGAGACACAGGACATGGTATAGAGGATTACAGGCAGTGGATTATAAGGGATGGGGCATAGGCTGGTACTGGAGACTTCATCATTATAACTAACTCACCCACGGTCAATTAAACAAAATGCAGAACTGCAGCTGGACAAACCTGTGTTTAGAAGTAACAAAGAGAAGAAAGAAATAATACCTACATATAAAAAAGGCACCAAGTATAGAATATTTGGATGTAACCTGGAGCTACAGGCCAATGACAAATGAGCAAAGGCATGAAAGTGTGTTAGAACACATAAAACCAGCCCCAACTAGATCCTAGAGGGAGGAAGAAGAAACCAGCAACACAAGCATCATATTCCTCCTAGCAGCCAATTCCAGACACTGATGATTTGTCACAACACACTCATTATATGCACTATTACCAGACTGAAACTACCAACCTAGGACCCATAGAAGTAGTGGAAGAGTGAGCACAACACCAGGAAAGGGATAGAAACAAAAAGTGTGAGCATAGCTATTATAACTGAATTATTTTTTTTTCTGAAACATTTAAATCTAGCCTAATAATAATTAGACTCTTAGCATTATGTGTTATATATATAATTATATATATTATATTTATTATAATATATTAACAATGGCTTTATTTACCTATAACATGTTCTTACTCTTGCCCCATAAACAAGATTTTGAGCATAATATCCCAAACAACAGTGACTGCTGCTCTCCAGTCCCTTCCTTTGGGAGAAAGCAGATACTAGGAATCTACATCCTCTATTGCATAGACCTATTAAGGCTAAAGGATTGATCCTTCCTAATAGGTGGATGGAGTTGTCTGATGTATTGTGCTGTTCTAAGGAGTAGATTTTAAGACTGGGTAGATTAGTCATATTCATTATTTCCACACCAATACTCAGTAACAATTGGCTTTTGTCTACAGATTATGATTTATCATTTTAGAGATGTTGTACCCAAAGCCAAGGTCCTTTCACACACAAGATCTTGACCAGGAAGGACTAAGGGAACACCCCTGTGTGAAGCAAAGCAATTCATCATCTCATGTTGCCATTTCTGATACTTGCTGTTTTTCAAGCATCCACAAGATTTCAGACCTGCTCACCACCCCAAGGAGCACAACTACAGGGAAAGAAATCTCACTTCATTGCCTCTATTCTAAAACTGTCAGGATTTCCATATATTCAGCATAGGGCTAGAAGCTAATAAAGACAGAAAACATCTTTATGATTAGGAGTACTGACTGTCTTCAACTAATTGCCTTGCTACAAATTAAAAATAGTCTATTTAAGGGTCTGCATGAAAGTTACGACATAAGTTAAAATAGAGATAATTATCTTCTGTATATTGTCATTATGTATACCTTAATTTGGGGTACAGAGAGGAAAGTTAAAAACAGGTTCTTAAAAAATAGTCTCTTCTTCCTCTAATGAACCATCCCCAAAGCCTAGCTCTTATATGGATGTCACAGCACTGAACCTCCTGTTCTTAAAATGGACAGAAATAATGGTGGTCCTACTTCACAAAAGCTTTATACATTTGGTAGTTTCTAAAGTCTATTCCTCCTTCATTGTGATAAAGAAAACAGTTGCTATGGCACAAGCTGAAACCAAACAACTCCCTTTCCCTAGGGGAAGGAGAATAGCCTACCTCACCAACTGTAGCAGCTTGTAACAGGTCTTTCTCTCAGATCTGAGTGAAAATAAAGCAAGTTTCATTTCTGAGCTTTCAATTCCCTTATGAAAACCTGAATAGAAATATATACAATTTACTGCTGGCTGGCAAAGATGCAAAAACAATTCTTCTAGACCTGTAAGTTACTAACTCACAAAAGCCTCTGGCTATCAGTAAATAAATCACTAAATCTCAATCAGGAGATAAATAGCCATTTTAGGGAAGTAATAGTGATTTCAAGAAGCCTCTACTTACTTTGCAGAACGGGTGAACTGGGATTCGCAAGAAATAGCACTACCCCCTTCAGTAGAAACATCTCAAAGTAGTGCACAAACACAACTGAATGAAATCCCACAGTGTGCTCAGAAGATAGACGCTGTCCACTTCTTAGAGCAGACTGGAAAATAGCACACAGCAGTTAAATAACATGCTGAGGTCTCAAAACAAGTCAGCAGGTGCTCTGAGAACTGAATCTAGGACTTAAAGGCTCTTGCTCCAGCCACTGCAACATCAGGAACAATGAAGGATGAAAATTTCAGAATTCTCCTGTGGGCACAAAGATAACAGCAGGCCACTTTTCCTGCTCCTGTGAGCACATAGACATGTGTGTAATAGTTATATACAGAATTCCCTACATTTCAGACAGGACTTTTCACTTGGAAGAAGTTGGAAGTGCAAACAAGCTCAAAGCATCCATCCATCCATCCATCAAGAGTACAAGTCTCTTCTAGGGCTTGTGATTAAAGGTATTCCTCTTTCAAGAGAAACATCATAGCAGTTCCCTCTTTGGTGTCTGTTAGAAAAGAATTAATTCACAAAACTGATACTTTTCTTTTTTTTTTTTTTAATAATTTTAATAATAAATGTTCAACATTTCAAAATTACATTTTAGCTCCAAAAACATTTTTTTTTTTCACACACTCTTGGAAATCAGGGTGTTAACAATATATAATATGTCTTCATCTAAGATGGAGCAGATGATAGGTAAAATGATCTGTGGCTTGTGCTGCTGTGCATTCAAGACTGCAAGTTCATAACCTTACAAGCAAACTAAATTATTTCTTCAATAAAGTGGAAAATCATAAATT
>WUAM01000431.1:37799373-37816400 GCA_024336885.1 Actenoides hombroni
GTGCATTCAAGACTGCAAGTTCATAACCTTACAAGCAAACTAAATTATTTCTTCAATAAAGTGGAAAATCATAAATTGCATGGAAAGTTACATTCCTGCATGCCACCAAACCAGTCCCCTAAAAGTGAGGAATGTTGCTTCAATGTCTTCACAGCAACTCATGGACTACACTGTCTCTCCAATTTTCTCTCCAGAAGAAATATGCAGGTTAGAATAATTTAGGACTGGGAGAGCTCATACACATGCTGAGTGACTCCCTATAAAATATCACCTACTAAGAGAATAGTGTTGACTTAGGGAAGATCGAGCCGACTTCTTAAAGAATGTCCATTTGGCACTCTGTCACACAACTACATCATAGCAGTATCTGTTTCTATATAGCTCCATGATTCAAATTAATAATGTTCAAGAAACATGTCTTTCCCTCACTTCAGGATGCTCTTTCTGCTGATGATGCTTTTAAATTATGTTTCAGGACCTTATCCAACAATACACAGCTTTTTCCTCAAGCTGAAGTAATTCAGAGACGCAAATATGCAGGCTGGTCTTTACATCCACATTCTTTATAGCAGAAGTATTGGGTTCTCCTGGATGTTGAAAAGTGCCATGGTGCAAGTGATGCAGCAAACTGGAGTGGTCAATAATGGTCCAGGCTGATGACTGAGATGAACTGTGAAAAGTGCCAGAGAAGAACCTGTCAAAGAATGAATATAAGTACATTAAAAATTAAGCATAATATTTTATTCTGTTATGTAAATAAAAAACATTCATTAGGATTCAACATATAAAAATTGCTAAATAGGTGACCTTGTCAAACCCATGCACGCTCTCTACTTACTAGTGGCAAGCAAACCTCCTAAGGTACTGAGATGATCTTGCCCAGTGTTACTGTGACCTTCTATACCCTATTAGCTGTGATGGGATTTAAGAATGTTTAAGAGTCCCAGGAACAATCATTCCCTTTTTAAACAGCTGCCTTGACTTATGCGGCTGAAGATTATTTACTTCCTCATTAAACTTCCTTTTCTACTTTCTCCAAGCTGGGTTGAAAACACCACAGCCAGATTCTACCATCCCACCTTCCCACACTAGTTAGTTTTCCTCTACATGGGAAGACAGTATCTGGAAAAAAATGTAAGTAAAAAAAAATCATGTGATACTGTGAGAACTCCCTGTTTGGAACAAAACTATGGTAGTGCAGCACATGAGAATGAGAAAGAGGATTGGTAACACAATAATTATTTCTGAAAACTGAATAGATAAAACTCTGAGTTTGGTTTTTAGACTATTGAACGTGTTGCTCATCCCTCCATACTGGCCACATCCAAAACTACACAATTAAAATAGGAAACTTGACTGAGGGAAACAAATTCATATTTAAATAGATGACTAATGCTCGTAAGTTAGTAAAAGAAGCCTTTGCCATTTTAAAGCAGCTCTAATGAGAATAAGATTCTTATCCTTCCTTTTTAGACCTTCACCAATCATTTGGAAAGAACTATGCATTTTTCTGCGTATTTTCCTGTAACCAGTAGACTTTGAAATCAATGGCATCAACAGAACAGAGGCAACACTTTTTTGTTGTTGCTAGTGAAAGTTCTTTCCCTTTAGATTATTAATTTCTCATCATCAAGGAAAGAACAAAGTTCAGACAGTAATTGCTAAGTCCATTGCACCAGATCACTTGTCATTCATGCAACATCAGAAGTGAGGCTGAGTGATAGGGAGCTCCTGCAAGGCTGTGAAAGAAAAGAGCTGCAGACATTGTTTTTTCTCGTTCTACGTGCATCCCCTTTAATGGTGGAGAGGAATTACAGCCACATTTTCCTCTACCTCCTAAAGTGGAATTTGTCTTTACAAGTCATGGGATAGAGGTATCTTCATGGCAGATATACATGCCACGGAAAAGGGGTGCTTATGCTCTAAGAAAGGCAAGTCACTTGCTAGAGGAAGGAACATGACTGAGCTTGTAAGAGTTTAAGCAGCTTGTTCTGAGAGTATTTGACCCAAAAGGAATGAAAGCTCCTCTGCAATGTTGTTTCACATGCCTTTAGCCATACCATCTTGCAAACTCAACACCTGCTTTGATAAACTGATAAATCTTGGAGAGGAGGACAAGATTGGCTGCCTTTTGGAAAACCTGTCAAACCAGCCTGTCTGATAACACACACACCACACACACAATCGTCTTCCTCCAGAACAATTCTTCTGAGCAGAGCTTCCCACAATACCATAAGAACAGCCAGAGACTTCTGCTGTTCCTGTGGGATTTGTGAAGAAATCTCGGCCAAATTAACATCAAAATGAGTTTTACAATAGCACCATTAACACTCTGTTGCTGTCAAATTATTAGCATTGAGCATGCTCAGACACTATATTGACATACTCCAGCCAAACAACCTAAGATAACACCATCAGTAAAATGTCTAAAGAGCCAAATGAACACCACAGTGCATTAGAGAGGAAAGTTAAACAATTATAAGACTATGCTAAAAGGAAGCTTTTTTTCTAAGAGTTTATCATTCTACTAAGAATGCTAAGAACTGAATTCAAGATTTAAAAGCTAATCAAACCAGTGAGACAAGACAGGATGTTTTCCTATCCACATTATACTGAATAACAAAGTCTTCCTTGAGCAACAGCTCCACCTAAACTTAAGAACTGGCAAGTAACAGAAGGGTGGGGTTTTTTCAAGAATCTTTTTCTTCTGCTTTTTCCCAAGGTAGTAAGGTGCCTAAAACACTCCTCCTTGTTTGCTCCTGTCTCTGTGCCTCTCATTATTCTGCTGTTCTTTCCCATGATACAAATGTACTTTTCGGTACTTGAAGAATACAGGACAAATCATACTATTGATCTTGTTTTGTCACAGAATATATCAGAAAGTAAGTGAATTAAGTTTCCATACCCTGCCTTATTGATGTTTGTTAGCATTGATTAAGAGAAAAAAATTGGAACAGTAGTTCAACTTATATGGCGATTTCATCTTTGGTTTCTCTGCCTGCATTTACTCAATTATTGCCAGCTTTGATTCAATAGTGCGGGTATCAAACCATTAAAAATTACAAATCAGTCACTGTAAAGCCACCATATGGCAGCATCTTTGTTTAGTGGTCATGAAATCACAGCATTTTTAGAGGTGCCTATGAAAGTTTTGCCAAGCATCCCTCAAGGGGCATATCTTACCTTTTCAGTGCAATAGGAAGACTTAAATTTGGCAGACTTTTAAATCCTCTTATAGTTCCAGTAAGTCTTCAAGAACTGTAGCAAGATGTCAGACCAGTAAGCAAATAATAAGGGACAAAATGACAGAACAATGTTTCCTGGAGCAGGTTCTTCTAATTCTATGAAGCTTAAAATTTCACATGTAGTCTCTTCTAAGAAGTGAATAGGGTGTGACATAAGTGTGATGTACCACTGCCTCTTACAGGGTTGCATTTCAATTCCTGAAAAAATTAGTTTTCTGATTTTGTACAGAGGGAGGATGAAAGAAGACCCAGAGTTAACAGCTTCTATTGAACTAATGTAGAACACAAACACCGAGAAGATGGATTTTAAAACAAAGACCTAAGTGAAGAGTGTGCAATTTCTATCAGAAAATGTAAAAAGAATGAAAAAGCAAATGACGCTTATAGGAGGGAAATAACCACAAAGATTTGTATGCATTGCCTGGCTGATGGGAAGCATCGAAAGAGTTATACTTAGACACGTGGCACAAACAATCACAAGATAATCTCATAGCTGAACTGTTCATATTGAATTGTTAACGGAACTTGTTTAGAAGGGATGAGAAAAAGGGACACTGCAGAGCACACATTTATAAGTTGATCTGAAGCATCAAGGCAAAAAATGCATGTTTGCAGTCCACTTTGAGACAGGAAGACAGAAAAGATCAAAAGTTGCAAAAGTGAGGACAGAAAAGATAAAAATCTAAGTCTTGAGATTTTTTTACTTGTAATTGCAAATATACCTCTGGTAGCATGCCAACACTGTCCAACCTATGCACGTACTGATAAGCATTGCTCTAGAAATTCTGGGTAAACAATTTATCTTAACCAAGAAGCAATAGAAAAGAATAATGCAGAACTGAAGGGAGTGAAAAACATGAAGTCACAGCAATATATTATTCACTAAAGTAAAATATCTTCTATTAATCACTGCCAAATCACTAACTAATAAACAGAAGCTAACAGAGATATAACATCAATTATTGTTCATAGGTCATAAGTAATAGAAGGAATACAGGGGTTCTTCCTGGGTAAAACTAGTACTGCATTATCTCTAAAATACAGTGGGAGTAGTGAAGGTGGCTTTGTAAGAAGGTAAAACACAAGTACTTTAAGTTTCTGCTTATTTTTGTACGAAGAAAAATATTTACACTGCACTCAGTGAATATAATTACAGATGCTTTCAAAGATCTGTAAATATTTATCTACTTAATCTTCACAATATCTCTATTAAATAGATGTTTCTTTGTACCCACAATTTACATAGAAGAAACATCATTTAAAGCTTATATTTTAAAGTGGTTTTGTTTCTTTCATGTGGTGCTGGAAGCTGCAAAGAATGTTGTATAGATGTCTTTGCAGGTGCACCTTTGTAGATGCAGACACAAATGAGAGGTTTTCAGCTCTTTGATTACTGCTGCCAGTCAGGCCAATATTCACTAAAGGCTTCAAAACGTGGATGCAATTAAGTAAAAGGACAAAACCATATCTGCAGATTTCCAGTACAGCCTGAGGCTCCTTCAAAGTTCTGCTTGGAAAAGAAGGGCCCTGCTCATGACTGCACACCATGAGCACTTAGTTCTGCCAAGAGCAGACTTTGCAAGTTCTTGGCACTTCACCTCTATCTCAATCTATTGATGGATGCTGCTTTTCTGAGCCAAATTTCCAAGCAGAGAAAAGGAAAGAAAGGCAGCAGGCTTACTTTAAGCTTGACATTTCAGCAGAGAAAATGTATAGAGTAATTGGAAAGACTTGCAAGAAGCATATAAAATTTAGTCATAGGCTTTGACCAAAGAATTACTGGTTGATCTAACACTAGATTCAGAAGCTCTATACAGAAGAATATAAAAGTAGTATAGCTAGATGAATGAACCTGGATGCTCTTAGGGCATACTATTTTTTCATGGATGATCTGAAAGGTAAGTCACCTGTACCTTAATTAAATATTTGGAAGTTACCAAATGAAGAGTGGCTGCCAGATAGCAAGGGAGAATGAAAGGAGAAGATGGCTTCTGCTTCTGAAATACATCCACACAACACTACTGACTTATACTGGGTATTCTGCTTGAGCATCTGATAGTAAAAGGTGAATCTTAGGTGAGATAACATTTAACCAAGTCTATTTTCATTTAAAAAAACAAAAACAAAATCAAAACCCAACAGATCTAGGAAAAAAAAAAAAAAAAAAAAGCCTAACATTTTTCATTTCATTTTAAGTCTGATACTACCTAGCAATAGGATAGGCCTATTGGGTGACACAGAAACACACAACACACATATGCACAAGGGCCCTCCATACTGCTGAAATAGTAACTTTAAAAGTTCAGGGTGGTGCAGGCCTCCTGGCAATGACAACAGTTATATTGGTTTACTGATATGTGGACAGGGCAGGCTCAGCACAGTAAAACTTAGTTGACTGGAAAAAAAAAAAAAAAAAAAAGCAAAAAACCAGGCAATAATACTCATGTAATAACAACGCTCACAGAATACAGTAATACACAGTGATTAAGAATATGGGAATGAGACTTTACAGAATGATATGCAATGCTGCATAAACACTAGTGAAAGTAATTTAATACATACAAAATTGTAATTCTGCAAGTATTTGACAGCAACAAAATGCCAGGAGAGGAAATGTTTGCCATAGCTGCTAGCAGCATTGCAGAGGAAAAGATGAAAAGATTAAAAGATTATCCAGCCTGGCTGGATATTTCCTTCACAGAACTATTCCATCAGAGCCAGAAAATTTAGAGAAAGGTTACAGTGGATGAAACTAGAGGATATGTTTGTCCAGGACCATTGTTCCAACAGATCTGCTAGAAGACTTTAAAGGAGTGTTTACTCGGCTTAGGAAACTCCTTTGACAAGTGGCATCACTTCTAGTCAAAGAGAATTATTATGACCTCAGTAGATGTTCCCCATTTGAACTGCTAACTGGTTGTCCAGTGCTACAGTACCTGTCTAGTAAGTGACAGACACTATTATATCAAAATTCTCAGCTTCTTGCCCAGAAATAGCATTTTTCACATACATTGTACTCATGATTAGAGCAGATAACACTCCAGTTTTTTTGCACTTTCAAAAATTTAAATCAGCCATAGAAGTATCTTGACTGGATGATTAAATTGAATTTAGAGCTTATTTTCTTTGTTAGTGGATTAAATAAGCCAAATCATAGCCATGAAATAAAAGCTGGCCTTCTTTGTACTGATGTAAATGGCAGCCCGATTCATGAGGCTTAACAGGGTCTGATATCTGGAACAAAGTGGAAGATTCAGTGGTATTTATTATTATATATACATGTGTGGAAATATTTGTATGAAGAGATTTATAACCCTTGCTAGACCAGCAATCCTTGGGCCAGATTTCTGAAGGCACATAAATAAGCAAGCAATATGGCTAGTGGGATTTGCCAAAGCAGATGTAAACCTTAAGAATTCGAATTCCACCAAAAATCAGTGTGTGTGAAGATATTTTATAGATCCTAGTAGATGCTCTCCTGCAGATACAAGTGCTTAAACACCTTTGTTGTTCTGCACTGAGGCCCAGTGAGGTTCCTATGAGACAATATATACCACACCATGATTTCTTACAAGGCAAAAACATCTGGAAGCTGTAAATATGTAAGATGACAAGTCTTTGGTCCACAAATCCACTTGAGTTAAGGTGAAATTAGCGGCACCTAGGGACCTATGTATTTTTGTGCATCTGGCCTAAAACTCCTATTTCATGTCAAAGTTCTTTGTCAATAAAAAATGGAAGAACAAAGTATCTAGAAATACACAGAACTGTCCCTAGTTTGTTTCTCAGATGTGTGTGAAGTACCAGATGGGTTAGTTAATAACTGATCAAGTTTGTAGATGCTCTGTCTTGTTTAGGGAACCTTTCTGGAATCCAGTTTGAAGAAAGTTCAGCAGGATCACACCATCATTGCATCCAGATGCTCTCGGGATGGTGAGATGGTTTTTATACAATTAAGTAGTGAACAGCTGCCTGGGGAAGCACACTGCAATCAGAGCTGACACTTTTCAGATGAGATATAGAACAGAAAAGCTGATCCATTTGTTTGGCCCAGAGTGAACTTCATAAACGATTCAGCTCTGTGCCTCACCCAAGTGACTGAAGCTCTTCCAGAATATTTAATACAAATTTTTCATCCTTTGCTTTCTAAGGTCTTCCAGAAGGGCAAACCAGTGGTCTTATGCCAATTTCTGAAAATGATCAAGCCTCATTATTGCTGTTAGCTCATTTCAAAGTAGAGTTTTATAAACAGACAGTCTTCCCTGTAATGCAACCAGCTTTGCTGAACTTTTCTAGAGGCATTCAACACACTGGGGACATAAATAGACAGATAAATTTTACTGTAAATCTGATGTAAAAGCAGAACCTTTCGGTAAACATAGAAATAATGTACAATTACAGAAAACTTCAAGAAATAATGGGATGGGCCTACTACGAGCAGTGTGCACACTACTAGCTAGAGAACAATAAACAATGAAAGACTGATTCAGAAAGAATAAAGCATCATCTCAGATGTAAATGTCACTGCTAGAAATCTTTGTCACTGAACTTATATTTGCTTAACCTGATTACAACTTTGAAAACTATTGACTCAATATAGCATCTCCAGTTTAACAGGTTCAGGGTCAAAGCCATATGCTCTGACAAGGGTGTGACATGAAAAACATTCCCTGTGACCTGGTGCAGAAGCACAAATCTGTCTAATGCAATCTGAAGACAGGCACTGATAGGCAGTGATGATCAGCTGGCAAACTGCTATGTCTCAGGACAGATGAAGTAGGAAGTGTTCAAAAGTCAACATATGCCACATAGTACCATCTTTCCTCAATTAACATGCTTTAATTATAGAATACAAAGGAAAACTGTGGCAATTCAAGTCACTATTGCGTGGCAGTTATGGGAAATGCTGTCATTTTAAATAGTGGCTAATAGTGTTCTCAGTTGCTTTTAGGAGAAACTAAACAGATAAATTTAATCTTCTCACATACAAATTTTATCACCGAGTTTCAAGATCTCTAGAGGAAGATGCTGGCACAAGCTTTGTTGTATTTTTTTTCAGTCTGTTGTGAATGCACTGAGTAGCACAGGGAGAATGCAGGCACAATGTATTACTGAAGGACATTTGAAGAGTGACAGTGTAGCCACTTTGCTGCTTATACAGCTTTGACTTATAACGTACAGAGTGATACACTCAGAATTGTAAATATGAGGCTAATAGGCTCGCTGAAGGTATGAGATGGCTGAAGAGAAGAAAAAGCGATTACAGAAAGCCAAATTCAATAGCAGAGCAAAAGTATAGTAACTGGTTTGAAAAGAGCTTTGTGTCTCTGTGGGGCATGCATATATGAGTGGAATGTCTTGAACCACAAAGGGTTTTAAGCTAATTAAAGCATTTTCAGGTTTTCAGTGTCCTCTAAATGACACAAAAATGTCAAAGTGACACTCATTTGGCACATTCAGCAACACACGCACAAGACATATGCTGTGAGATATAGAATATTTGGTGAGAAAAGAGCAGTGCATACCACAGGAGCAGGTCACATCAGTACAAACTGATACAGGTGTAGGCTGCAGTGTTATCTAGGATGAGTAATTCTGTAGTTGGGGAATTTGCTCCACATCTGTATCACCATAAGAGGAGAAAAGAATTTGTTCCACCATTTCCAGCTACAATCAGAGAGTGAAAATACCAGCTCAAAGACACTTACCCTGGAAAAAAATATCTCTAGCCTACATATGTACAAACCTGACACATTGACACAGATGGCTAATTCTGAGATTAGTCTCACCAATCCCAAGACAGATAAGCCATCCCACCCATATCATATTGAAAACCACTAAGGAGGCTATTATACTTAACCAAACTTCAAAGCAAAACCAAAACTTACAAAGCAGGAACATGCAACTGGGGGATTGCAGCTGGCTTATTTTTCCTGATAGTATGTAGATCACATATCTCAAGGAGGGAAGGGCAAGGATGTGAATAGGGTTGAACATGGTCTTGTCCACAGGAAGTCAGCAGAGGTCTAAAGTGTCAGTTTAGTGGGAACTCATGGTCAAATTGAGTTAACAATATAATCACAAAAGCATGGGATAAAAGGAAGGATCTGGGATGGGGGCAGTCAGCTCAAGAAGTACTGCTTGGTTCACTAGCAATACTGAGGAATTCCTCTACAATTCCTCTTCCACACATGCCACCCTCTCCATAAGCCCAAATATCACATTTAACTGTGACCTACCACAGAGAAAAAGAACAGTCAAACAAAAAACCCCCAAAACCTGGCTATCAATGTTAACAACTAGTTTGAAAACTAAGTGCAGTTTTTATAGGATCAATCAAAAGACAAAATTCAAACAAGACAAGAAAACATTTGTGAAAATGTGTCTATTTTACTGAAAAATTAATTGGACTTTTGCCATATGATTGAAAACAGAACTGGATGTATTTTAGGTTTTGCTCTCTGATTTTTCAAATGGTTTAGTTTTCTTTTCCACTTCCAGTTATATTGCACCTCACCAACTTGCCAAGACTCCTGACTGTTTTCCCTGAGCTGCCCTGAATGATATACTAGATGATACAAATGAAACACTTCAGTCCTTTCCATGCTTTTACATAAAACATCTCAAATAAAATCGAATAATGTTTTCACAATTTTTACACAAAACATTTTATTTTGATGCTATGGATATGAAAAAATATCATGTTAGAACTTCTGAAATGAGATGGTTTTGACTGTTCATGGGCTTTTTTATATCACCTCAGGCTGAGATACAAATCTGAATTCCCAGAATTATAATACCTTTGCCCATACCGCCTCCTCACATTTCCTGCAGCATAGTTCTGTCAATGGCTCTCCTCAGACAGAGGTTTCTTCAAAAACTAACCTTCTTACAGCTGCAAAAATATCTCAAAAAATGTCTCTAGAAATAAAAAGTTCCTTACTTACAGGCAACTACCACAACACTGCCTGTGGTAGGCAGGAATGGTGGTCTCTATTTTACAACTAGCGAAACAGGCATGCATTTCAATGATTCTTCAGTCTGAAGGTTTGTGGCAGAGTCCAATATGATACATAGGGCCAGTGATAAACAAGAATCTATGAACTGACAGCCACCATCCAATTCTGTGTGATATGTATTAATATAGGAGAGGAGGACAGGCTCGTTCCTTCTCATGACTGTGAGTGTTCCAGCTACACAACATGGACTATGATAAATGATAACACTGACTTCAAGGAGTCTTGTAAGGAAGCAATATTCAATTTCTTTCTGCAGTTGCAAACAACCTGTGTTACTATGGGGAAAACCCGGTGTATCTTCCAAATGCATTTTATTCACCATAAAAAGTAACAACTCTAAAATGATGTATTAAAAGCAAGCAAAAGCAGCAGTCAGAATGATTTATACAATGAACTCTTGTCACAAACAAATGCAGAACTTTGGCTTTCACTTATCTTGTGCCTAAGATGCATTTTTCTCCAAAGGGCTGTATGTAAAGATTTGTAGCAGAAATAAGGTATAAAATAAAGTCTGTTTTGCATCCTTGTCTATCCTACTGTTTGGGGGTGCAACCTATTCCTTTTTTATTAGGCCACTGACCATTATTTGTTCAAAGCTCCTAGGTATCCATAAGACCAGTCAAGCAGGAGATGTAATGGAGGCCCCAAAGACCTTCTCAGGAGGTCAGATGGTGTTCCCAGGAGTAAGTTCCCGTTCAGACTCTTTAGGGAAGTAAACTGGCATTTGTGAAGCTCAGCTAGTTTCTGGCAATATCCAAAGCAAGTTATCAGTCAAACACACCAAGCTATAGACACCCCCAAGAAAATTTAAACCATCATAGTATTTGTATGTTTTTTAATAAATGTTTTCACTAAGAGAAGCAGTCCTCACTTCTGAACCCAGGATCTTATGGATCTTGCATCACTGGTTTTGGCAGTAGCTGCAGCCAGAAAAATGGGTATAGCTAATATCTCCTGGAATGTTATTAAATGCCAAGGGAATTATATAATACTATCTTAGGTGTCTTCAGTAGTTCTCCTGTCCTAGTTCTTTACATTGAGCTGAGCTACAAGAATGGCATAATTAATGTGTCTCCCATGCTAAAAGAAAGGCAGGAGGGAAGTCAGGGAGAGTGTCTCAAGGGAGGAGAATACAGCATTTCCTTTTCACATGGTCAACATGGAAAAATTATACTGAAAAATCTTAATATTCTTGTACACTTGATAGAATATATATTAATGGCACACCTTTTAAATGGGATTCAGCTTACTGCAAGAAAAGACTTTTGTAATGTAGCAGTCTATACTTCAGTTAGTGGTCTAGGTAAGATTTTTATCCAATGGAGAGAAACGACTCTTCTGTGACAGGATTCATGTCATCCTGAGATTCATTAGTCTAAACTGAGATGCTACATACAACCATTTTCATGCCTTCCTTTCACTTACACTTTTTCTTCTCTTGGACAATCCTTTTTAAAGTTTTAATCTTATGACTTTTCTCTCCTTCACTTTCTCTGCTTTTCTCCTTTTCACCCTTTTTTTTTTTACTTCTTCTCCTCAGTGAGTAGATTTCGTATTCAATTTCGTCAGGCCAGCTCCTTTACCTTTTTACCTTGCCCTCTTCTTTGAGTTCTTTCTCTTCCCTTTTTTCTCTGATTTCCCAGTACTCTTCACCAAAAAACCCTGAGAGTATTTCCCCAGAAATCTCTCCCAGATTTATTACTGCCTGTTGCTGTTACGTAGAAGAAGAAAGTTGCTAAGGCTTAGTTACCCCAAATCTGTGATTCTACCTAAACTATTTAATTACTGTTCTAACTGGTCTTAGTCACCTACATACCTCTGTGCCATTGAAATGTTTATATGAAGTACATTTTATATGATGATGCACAGCTATAAAATACCACATAATCTGATACAAAATATAAACTTCCATGGGTGGAGACATTGAATCAGAGAGAAGGTGATCTTCATTAAGTCAAAGAGCTGTTGAATAGCCAGTATACTACAGGAGATATTTAGTCTATGATATGAAGACCCCTCATTTTAGCTAATTGACTGAAACTATATTGCAGAAGTATGAGAGGAAAAGAAGTACTTATGTCCAGGGTAAAGATTAAACCCATTCACATCCTTTGAGAGACTTCCTTAAGGTCAACTCTGATAAACTAATGCTTTCTGCTAGGAATAGGTTCCCTTTGACGCATGTGCACCTGAAATGTAAGACATGCACAGATAAAAGAATCACTTAGAAGCTGTGAATCAGGAAAGCATTTAGAGAAAGTCTGCCAGATATAGGCAGACAGATCTTTCTGATTTAATCTGGGTATAAGAAGATTAAGTCTGGTTTATATTTCTTCACTTATGGTTGTAGAAATATTCACTCCTATGTAGTCCACTTGTTCTTAAGTAACCAGTTTTATTTTCACTTAATTCAAGAGTATTCTTCTCCCAAGGATGTAGCCTGAGGTACTGAACAACTTAAAAGCTGTAGGAAAGAAATAAGTATCTTAAAATGACATGGTAAACAGGAAGGCTCTTTGACACATAAAAAGACAATACAGAACACAAATAAACCAGGGGAGTCTTGTGTGAATTTTGTGTTTCCGTGGCCTCTTTGCACCACAAACTTTCTCTAGCTTCAATGCATCTCAATTCTATTTTCAGACTTTTCCCAGGCTCCCAAGACTTTCTAGCAATGCCTGCATAAGCCCTTTAAACCTTCACGTCACTCTTGCCACCTCACATAGGTGTATCTTTTACATTACTAAGAATTTCACCCTTTTCTTGTACAGCCTAATTTCTCTGCAAAGAGTAATGAAGTCCCTTCACAATGGCAGAGGACTACATCTGGAGGTAAAGAAGAGCTTAAGGAGTGCTCTGAATTGTGATCATTTGATGAACACCTTTATCAACCCAGTTTGATCAGAAATTCAGATGGGAAAATAGCAAAGATATAAATGTGCCTACACAGAGATGTATCCAGAAAATGCCAGCCTTACTTTTCAGAAAATATATAGAAGAATTTAAGAAACAGTTTCAGTACCCTGCTAACAGCCAGTGGATAAGTGTCAGCACAGACATCTCATGGGCCACTGTTTTCTGGCCATAAGGAATAGACATCTTGTGAGAGGTCTGCAAGAAAAGGCCGGTGAAGACTGTTCCACTTTCTTTGGTCTCTAGAGAAAACATTTTGGTGCCAAATACCTTCCATAATTTGGAACCCAAATGAGATGAAACTTAACCTTCAGTGTTGATGACAATGTGTTTTGGATGACAGAATTACTGATTTCTCAAGAATACATGTTTTCCATTAGATTAAAAGCAGTTGTTTTTTCTTAAGGGGAAGATAAGACTTGGTAGTTATTAAATTTGCATTAAGAAAAATAGAAAAAGACACAGCACCAAGATAGGAAAATACTTTCTTCAGGTATAATGAACATTAAATTAGAAGTTTAATGATCCAGTGTAATAATGCTCTGAATTCAAGACAGGCATATTGGATCCAGCTGGCCAAGAGTGATTTTGATTATGTGCCACCACAAATGTAGGCTTTCATTTAATGTCTGTGAAATCAGACCAAAACATGAACATAAATTTCACACCAATCAAGTGCAAAACACTCGTTTGGTTTCAGGTTTTTGATCTGATCTTTCACATGTTTCAGCTGACAATCAGATGCCTTTCCAGCTGTCAAAAAATGACCTTATTCTCTGGTCCTGACTGAATGACCACTGAGATGCTGAAACTTCATCTAAATTCCGACTTTCTGCTGTAAATGATCTGTAGCTGCAGGGGGGTTGGACTAGATGATCTTCTTAGGTCCCTTCTAACCACTAACATTCTATGATTCTATGATTCTTACTGGGATTTAGTAATGGGAAGTAGAGGTGCTTTTAGCTCAAGAGAGAAGGAAAATGTGCTTGTCATACAAAAACTATCATTTGATTAAATGGATAAAGATACCACAAAAGAAACTTCCAGATTAGTGAATATATTGAGACCATCATGTCATAGATTAAATCTAAGGGTTTGGGTTTTTTTGCTTTAGGTGTTTTTTTTGCAGAGTTCTAATTTAAAAACTGGATGTAAAGTTCCCACTGACACATGTTCTTTCTGTTTATACTGAGAACATGAAGTAATTTTAAATTATACCTTTTTCTGTTGCTCATAATGCATTGCCACATGAGCGGACTGGTCCACAATTTTGTCTGCTCAAGAGTCAGATGTCCCTATTAATATTCTTATTCTATAACATTAAATTTGTCCTCTTCATTTTCAGAGAGCTGAAAAAGAAAAGAAAGAAATATCAACTCTTGCATTTCATGAGACATAATCTCCACAAACACATCTTTCTTACACTGTGTTGCAGCCTTTCCTTCATTTACTAAATTCATAACAACAGGCAGAAGCAAACAGCTTTTGTTCTGCAATTACAAAAAAAAAAAAAAAGAAATGAAAAAAAAAAAAAAAAAAAGAAAAAAAAAGAAAAAAAAAAGAAAAAAAAAGCCTCTGACACTGTTACGAAAATATTGTATGATTTAGTAAAAGGATGCACTTACCATGAGCTTAACTTTGTAGATGGATATCTTTGATCCCTGTTACAAGGGTGATGTGGATCAGACTGACTAATCTTTTGGACATCCGAAGACATCACAGGCAAGAGCCGCTGGCAGTGAAGGGTGGGAGATGGTTCCATGTGTGGTTGCTTTCTTTGTGAAGCTATCTTGAAAATTAAGAAATTTCTTTTGCTTTTTTATCACCGTCTTGGAAAAGCACAAATGCAGCTATTGGCAAGATTTCCTATCAGAGCTCAAGAGTTCCATTAAAATAAGAGTGAATTTTTGATATATTTTGGTTTTTTTCTGATGTCTTGTCTTTTAGTCTTACATAAATCCTAATCTAATCTATTTCCAGAAGTAGAGAACAGGAATGAGAAGAGAAGCAGTAATGCCTATTATTTCCCATGATGTTTCTATACTGCTGATATGTGTTCATCCTTTAGATTTCCTCATGAAAAATCACCAGTGTTTCAGCTAAAGACAGGTTGTTTAAAAACGGAGATGCTTAGGTGACACATTTCCTTTGAATATGACACATTTAAAAGCTAGAAACAACTAACCATTTGGAAAAAAATTTCCCCTCTCATTTCATAGATCTGTGTTGATGAAATAAAATGTCTTGAGTATAGATGTACTGGGGGAAGAGAAGTCTGAGGAAAAAAAAACCAATCGAATAAACACTATGCACAGAAATCATCCATAGCTGTACAGATCTGATCATTGTTATCAAGTTTCTACAGAACTATCCATTTGCTACCTATATGGCAAGGACAACATTGTAGTTAGGGTTACACTAACAAATCCAAAACGGAAAGAAACTTGTTCCATTGAATATGGTTCAACCCAGGCTTCTACCTAGGCAGCGATTCAGCCACCCTCACCAGCCTGACGCCTGCACCCATGTAGAGACAGAGACATAGGCACCTATGCTCAATTAATTTATTTTCAGTTATAGTGCTGACCTTCCCCATGAACTACACCCAGAAAAGTTTTTGTATTCAAGTGATTCAGAGCTAAACTCATGGAATTTTTAATTTGTCGCAGAGCTACAAGTGAAACAAAACAAACAGGGTAGAGACTAGTTGAGAAGCAGTCATCCTGACTGGGAGGTAAGCAAACAGCCTCTGACTGTAAAGAAGTGGACTTAGGCAAACACACCAAGCTGGCTACCCCTTCTCACAATTAGCAGTTTAAGCATGGCAGAATATTTTTCTGGTTGAAAGGATATCTGATGGCACAGGAAGGAATCAAATTCAGAGGAGTTTTCTGAAGAACAATATCCAAGAATTGCCCAACATGGTCAGGAGGCCAGGGTGCAGTTTTCACACGTACAAGGAACAGAGGCTGACTTTGCATTGTCCCTTTTACCTCAGTGCACAGTCAGTGCTCCATAACCACACTGAAAATAGTTTTGTACTACTGTATCTGAGTTGGAATTGCATTTCTCAAAACTTAGAAACAATTATTTACTTCCATGAGGAAGATAGAGCTTTTTGGAATACTTACAAGCCTGAATTTATTTGGATTTTATGAAAATGTGCCCGAACACCTCTATGACCACCTTTCTTTGCATCTTCTTTAGAGTCTGCCTCTGCTGGAATGTTCATCTTTCCTTACATTATACCATAATGTCCTTTAGCTATAGCCAAGGAAAATAGCTTTCACAATTATTTGGGTGATCAGTGTCCTTTGATTTAGACTCTTATTCAATTAAGAATCAGAGCAAGCCAACGACACCAGAGTCACAGAGCTGCATGTGAAAATTTTAGGAGTTTGCTCTTCCGGAAAGTTCTTGGATATCTTTGATGTGTAGCTGGTAAAACAAAAATATGCAAATTTGCAATTTACACCTATTTCAAAAATTTTGTAAACAATCATTGTGACAATTTATCTTGCTTGGAGGAAGCATAGAGCAGTTGACTGAATTCAGTTCCATTGGATTCATCAACCAAAAGAGAAGAAGATGATTGAAAATTCAAATTTGGGAAGACAGGCAGAATGGAAAACCTGTGCTAGTCATTGGTAGCTCAGTCAGTAACATGCCTTGAAAGCAAGTGGGTACATACATCTCCATTCCCCCAAATAGGAAACTATGTCAGCTACTGTCTAGTTCAGTGACATATAAAATGCCTTTATATTTTCCCACAGGAATTTGGAAAAGAAGCTGAAATCTTATCAGGGTCTGCTTTCCTTCAGCATTAAAACAAACCTCTAACATGCTGCTC
>WUAM01000431.1:37816500-37831767 GCA_024336885.1 Actenoides hombroni
GAATTTGGAAAAGAAGCTGAAATCTTATCAGGGTCTGCTTTCCTTCAGCATTAAAACAAACCTCTAACATGCTGCTCTGTAGTGTACAATATGAAATAAAAGTGCACTTAAAAGCTCCCACAGTTAGCACAGGGACACTTCAGAAGGTGGAGACAAATTCCCAACAGATGTGCCTGAAGCAGGACTGAAATACCCACCAAGCAGTACTGTTGGAGAAGTTAATGCTGCATGGACACACTCATATTGATATCTGGGCTGGGAATTACTCTGGGAGGATGCATCAGGAAGAGCAGAAAAACCCAACAGCATGAACCAGAGTGGCCCAGTGGCTCTCCCACTTCCCACCAGCATAGCAGAGAACAGGTTCAGAACAGAGGCTTGACTAAACAAGAGCTGGTTGGAAAATTTTAAAAGAAGGATAATCCAATGGCTACGTTTTTTCTTTAGACTCCATTAATACTATTGGCTGTAGTCCTCTCAGAGTAAACTTCAAAATATGCATAGAAATGGTAGAAGCCTTTAACTATCATGTTGGATGACATAGGTATGCATGCAGATCTCTGAATGTCTGAACAAATTTGACATCTGCTTTTCCTGAACTGTAGTTCTTCACCTGTAAAATCTAGGCAATGGCAGCAACTTTTCAGATCTCTCAGAGCACTATTTTTTAGCTTAAATAGGTTAAAATTGATGAAAATTTCAGAATGGCATAGAAATGAGAGAATGAAACACATCAGCACATACCCTACCCACATAGATTCCTAAGCTCTGGTTTCTTAGGAAAGTAGGCAAAAATTTTGTGCTTAATTCACTGCTTCATCTAACCTTAAAAAGGAAAAACACTTCTGCTTTTGGAACTGTTGTTTCCATTATTTTGGGGCTGGTGGGGTCAATTTTTTTAAAACATATTTACCTACATTCTATTGTGAAGCAAAATGCCAGATTTAGAAAACACTGACTTTAAACATCTTTATAATGTTTCCTTCTGGTGGTCACAGCACCAAGCTTCACAGAGTTCAAGGAGTGTCTGGATGATGCTATTAGTCATATGATTTAGTTTTAGGTACTTCTGTGAGGAGCAGGGAGTTGGACTCGATGCTCTTTGTGGGTCCCTTCCAATCTGAGATATTTTATGATTCTTTTTAAGCCAGTAGACCTTGCCAAGTGTGAATGGAATTTATAAATCTTTTTCGTTACTTCAGATTTATTTAAAAAAAAAAACCAAACAAACCAACCAAGATAAAAAAAATCCATCACAAAAATTTTAAGCCAGATCAGGATTCCTGAAAAAAAGACTATTTAACTTTATAGTTAGTTTAAATCAGAGCAACTTTATTTCAGCTAAATTAATCACCTGTCAGTTCTGCTATATTTTAGACAAGTAACATATAAATAATAATCTATATGCAAGCCCGTAATGGAAGAACAGATAAAAACTGTTCATGTGTTGTCTGTACATGTACAGGTATACTTCTAGAAAGCATATAGGGGGTGTACAGGTCATACAGACACTTTGACCTGAAACCATGCCTAATGAAACCGCCACTGACACAATTCACCATGGACCCAGCATTGAAAGATTGTCATGCACTGCCAGACTGTCAGTGATGGATAAATTGCTTTCTTATGCTTTGCCCAGTTTTCCTGACATATAAGGGCTTCTGCAAGAATCTCAGTTTCAGTCAAGGCTTGAAGGCAAGCAAACAGCAATAATTCAAAGCTGTCAGGAACCGAATCAGTTATAAATACAGGCAGCTGCCTGCATCATCACGCCCAAGAAAACATTTGGGTACTTGTGGTACTTTCTCGAAATCACAATGTTGCTGTACAAAATCAATGACTCGTTACTGACCACAGGAAATTTAAAAAAAAAAAAAAAGAAAAAAAAAAGAAAAACCCAAATTAAACCACAAAACACATATATGTTTACAAATATGAAGAAATAAAGGGTAATTAAGGAAAAAACAAACAAAACAAAACCACAAAAATACTGAAAGAAACATTTTAAAGTATTATGAGTGGTTTATGACACCAAGGAATTTAGGATTTCTGTTTAGAATTTATGTTATTTAGGTTTTATGGTGCTGAGGATTCTACTGAAGACAGCAACCTAGGTAAAGGGTTCTATCTACACATAAGATTCATTTCCCTCTTGCTACCATGTCCATGTCTCCATCTATAAGTAAGAGAAACTGGAAAAACACATACAAGTAAAATCAGGAGTGATATTCCTATTACCCAATACACCATGTGAATCCTTCAAACAGTGAAAAAAATATAACTTTTTTTTGGACCTCAGATGCATTTGATAATGTCGCTCTTTCCGATTGCCTTTATTGCATAAACCAATATAATCAGAAATAGAGAGGCAATCCTGTCTACAGTCAAGAAAACTCTACTTGCCTGACCTTGTTCTCTCTAGAAACCCTGCCTTTCTTCCTTACACTGTCATTGTAACAACAATGGTATTTCTACTATTTAAAATGTCCACTGAGTCAGTACATGGAAACTTGGAAAGAAAAATATGTATCTACAGAATTTTTTATATCTGACAATATTTTTGCAAGATGCTTAATGGAACTTTTTTTTTTTATTATATTATATCATTGAATCTTTCTACTTTCTATGCACTATGTAATGACGCATATTTTCTGGTTTGTTAGATGATGAAGATAAATAGACATTTACATTATCCATTGTGTTGTAATGAGTAAACATCAGTAAAAAAATGCATGGTAATGAAAATCTTGAGAGAATTGTTCTTTCCAAATGCTCTGCATATTGCTCCTATCTTCACAAACCTGAGAATAATTCTGCAGTTCCACATGGGACATTTTGCAGGCCTAGTTACAGAAGTTCTGTTTGCCAAAACCTTTCTTCTGATAGACACAGAATCAGGGAGTGGTGGCTGAGGTTGGAAGGCACCTCTGAAGACCACCTACCTCAACATTCCTGCTCAAGCAGAGTTAATTAGATTGAGTTCCTCAGAGCTGCATCCACTCCGGTTTTTAGTATCTCTAAGGACAGAGACTCTGTTCGACCATGCACGCAAGGACTGGACACTGACACAAAGACTGCATAATCCTTGACTTTCACAGCTGACCAGAGAAGCAAGCAAAGGCAAGAAAACACATAAAATATGTATGACTTAAATTACAGCATGACTTGCAATTTAGTCCAATACAATCCTATCTAGTAATGACCTAGAAATTATTGAAACCAGAGCATATGTTCTAGTAGAACCAACCTATTGTTTTAATGTGACCTTACAATTCATGTGAGCAATATCCATTTCAGGGTTTCATTCTAATAAAAATTTAATGAAATTATCTTTTTAAGTATAAATCTCAGTTTTCCTACTTATGATTGCAAGCTAACTAGGAATGACAAGCTGCAACCATGCTTTAAAGAATCTCAAAGGCTGCTAGATAAAACACTGCTCACTTTTAATATTCCAGCATATTCAGAAAGAACTAGCTGATGGTTTGTGTTTCTTTAATACCTGATCAAAAGAAGAACAAGAATATGAAGTTTCCCAAGAATCACCCTAGACTCCCATCATTAAGTTAATCTCATTGTTTAGAAAAAAAATCACAATAATATTTACCATCTTAGGATCAAGATGATAAAATTTACCAAAAGCCATTTAGACAGGAATCCAACCCTACCAAAAGAAACTCTTTTTGACTGAAGCTATTCTTTGCTCCGGAGTACAGCTACATCATCCTGCAAGAGCTGAGAAACAGCACAAATATGTAACAGGCTGCAGCAGTTCTGATGTGGAGGGGGCCATCACCAACACTTCTGAATAACATGCAGTAATGGGACCCATTGTCTGCTCTGCAACATGTATGGTGCTACTCACTTTAAAGTAAGGAAAATCAATTTCTTGTTGTTTGGGTTCACAGAACATATCTAAAAATTTTTCATACAATATTTTGACACAAATGTTTCCATATGAGAATTTCCCTTGTCCTGTGCTGGGATATTACTAGGGAAAATGTAGCTTCTTGATGCACCAGATGTGTAATATATTCCAAAATACATGATCTGGAAGGTGCTTTATGGCAAAAATATAGGCATACATTCTACTTACCATACACAAAATGTGGAATACTCTTCCCCAGATTATAACACTGCAAATGCATGAAATCATTTAAAATGTGTTAGTGGACAGAAGAAGAATTTGGCCTATTCTCTGTACTGTGTATTTACTTCGATGCTGAAAAAAGGTGAAAAGGGCAATCTTTCTACTGAATTCCTTTTGAACATAAAGTTCATTGTATTTACCTAGCTGAAATATAACTTTGGTTAATGGTGCCACCTGGTGACAAGTCTTACTCACTGTTCCCATATCTTCTCAAGCACAAGAAAGAGAAATTCATGTGCTATAACTCTTCCCCTCGAGAGAAACCCCCAAAAAACCTGCATCACTTGTAATAATTACTTGTCTTAAGGAGCATAGTGCATTGTATGCATCGAAAGGAAAATAAGCAAGAAAGAAAATATTTCTTTCCATACTTTCATTTTAGATGCTACCACACACTTTGAGTCATTTGCTTCTGAAGAGAATAGTAATACATAAAAGAAAAAGGGAGAAATTACATTAATTTATCTGTATCTGTTGATGATGGGGAAGCTGGGCATTTTGTCTAGCTCAAAAGCTTCTTGTTCTCTGCAGTGGCATGTGAGACTCTAGAACCACCTGGTAGGCTTTTACACACACACACCCCCCCCAACGACTGTAGTCTTTAAACAAAAAATGAGTGTTTGAGACAAATACCCTTTATACCTTGCCTGTCAGTAGTAGCTCACAAGAGAAATTAATTCTGAATCCATAAATTGCTCTGTGCATCTACCTGTGTTGCAACACTGCTGAATATGATCACAAAAAAAAAAGAAAAAATAATATTAAGAGGACATTCTTTTTGTGGGTTCAGGTTCTTGCTCTATTTTCTGAAGGTAAATCAGGATTAACACTGTATGTAACAGTACATGGTGGGGGAAGTAGCTGGGGCAAAGAGGAGGCAAGCATGGGGATGCCTAGTAGGGATGGAAATCTTGCCCAGACAGGGCCAAGGTTGGGGGATGGAGCACAGCAAAGACCTGAGGCCTGTTTGGTATCTGCTGATGAGTATAAACAACTTTATTATATTATTTTCTGTCATATGTTTAGAATAGCAAAGAATTTATATGTGGATAGCTTTAAAACGCTAATATTTAAAGGGATGGGTAGTGGAGAGTAATAGAAATGGTGAGGAGAGCTTGTATTTTGCAGGAGATGCCTGAGTATAGAGTGGAGAAAGACAAACACCACAATGTCACCCAACTTAAAGTTGTTACAATAGTTGTACAACAAAATAGCCAGGATCTGGGTTATAGATCATATTGATGATTTCTCTGAAGCTTTGCTCATAAACAAAATACAATTGCCCAACCATCACTGCACAACCACCAATTTAATGACATTGCAGTAATGGTTACAGGTAAAAACAGCATTTAGGAGTCTCATTGCAGCTTTACCCAGCTGTCACAGTATCCTATATAACACTTACAGTTGCAAACCTGAGCAATGACTTCAGCAGCACAAATGATGACTAGTACTTCATGTTCATAAAAGAAAAGAAGATATTTAATAGCGAAATTCTTATTTCAAAGCAGTATACTTACGTTATCGTTTGCTGCACTTACCCAAAATTTGCTAGTTCTTTGCTAAACTCGGCATTTTGGAAGGGCACGTGAAAACACTGGACAACTTTGACTGTATTCTTGATACTCTGTGCTCTTGAATAAAGGAAAACTGCATTCCTTCAACCCCAGGACCCCTTACAGAGTGGGATTTCCCTTCTATGGAACCTAATCAGGGACCTCCTTAATTTAACAAAATAGGAATATCTCAGCTGAATTATGGATATACTTCTCTTAGAAGCCTAATTCACATAATACAGTCACGTGCTGCATATGCAAATTATACAAGTATCCATATGCTTACTTTATACGACTATTTAACCAAGCTGGCATAATAAATATGTCTAGTTAGATACTCGCAGTAAGTGTGCAGCTGTCTGGAAGGAGGTAAAAAATCACCACCAGTGAAATCCAAACTGCAGCTGTCATTAATCAAAGCTTTGCCCTTGAACATTCATCATTGTGATATTGCTGTGACAAAGTGGACTTTTACTGCCATTTGGGACAGCAAGATTTTACTTCTTTAAATAATTAAGTTCTCTAGTGGTGCAGATGCTGTGACAGAGCTGGTTTTCATGTTTGCACTAAATACAGCAAATAAACAAAGATCATCAAAATGTTATAGAACACTAAAAGTATCTGTAAAATGCTTCATATCCAAACGCTGAACTTTTGCATGTTGTGTAGAAAATACCTCTTGAAAATATTTGTGTTTAACAGAAATAATTTGTTTCCTGGATCAATGAACTGGAGATAACACAGTGAGGAATTATTTGATTGCTAGGTCAAATGAAGATTTTTGCAATATTGAGGAGGTGGTGCAGAAGGAGCTTTAGTAAAGATGAGGTTCTATTTCTAAAGACACACCATTCACTACAACCTTTGATCAGAAAAGTATTTGTCAAAATAATTCACCCACTGGACAGTGAAGAAGTTTGCCCAAGTTCAGGGATTGAAACAAGAGTGACCCAGAGAGCTTTCTCGTGGTGAATATGGCAAATATTCACATCACAGAATCATAGAATGGTTTGGGTTGGAAAGGACATTTAAAGGTGATCCAGTCCAACACCCCTGCAATGAGCAGGAACACCTGCAACTAGATCAGATTGCTCAGAGCCCCTTGAATGTTTAAAGGGATGGGGCATCTATCACCTCTCTTGGCAACCTGTGCCAGCGTCTCACCATCCTCATTGTAATCTCCCCTTTTTTAGTTTAAAGCCATTACTACCTGCCCTGTCACAACAGGGCCTGTTAAAAAGACTGTCTCTGTCTTTCTTATAAGCCCCCTTTAAGTACTGACACACTGCAATAAGGTCTTCTCAGAGCCTTCTCTCCTCCAGGTTGAACAACCCCAACTCTCTCAGCCTGGCCTCACAGCAGAGGGGTTCCAGCCCTCGGATCACTGCTGTGGCCTCCTCTGGACCCACTCCAACAGGTCCATGTGTTTCCTGCACTGAGGACTCCAGAGCTGACTCCAGAGCTGACTCCAGGTGGGGGTCTCAACAGAGTGGAGTAGAGAGGCAGAATCACCTCTCTCAATCTTCTGGCCTTGCTTCTTGTGATGCAGCCCAGGATACAGTTGGCTTCCTGGGTTTTGTCAAGGCTTCGCTCTACTTAGACTATGAACCATCATTTCTTTTCAAAGATGAATAACTTTCTAAAAATTTTGTTTTTCATGTAGTTCTTAAGAATATATGAGCTTTATTTTGTATGCATTGACTAGTAATTGGGACCATCCTCTAGCACTGAGTTTGGATTCATACTTTAAAACTCTCATGGTCTCCAGAAGAGAGCAGCCGCATACACAAATTAATGGGGGTGACCCCTGAGCTGTGAATTGTTTAGGAGAATGATGGACCAAAACTTTGTCAGAAACCATTCAAGCAATTTTACAGTACAGATAATTGAGTTCCACTATATGGAAATGTGCCTGTTTCCAGGTTAAATCACAAATAAACAAATTTCCAAATAGATTTCAGCTGTCCGTATGTTCTCAGAGAGTGGTTTATTGCACAATGAGACTGTGCACATGGGCCATTAGTTTAACTTGCTGGAAATCCTGCTTGTCTTGCAGTGACATTGTCATATCACCATACTTGAAGTGAACTACTGAGAATTTGCTGACTGCAACTTCTTTCACATTCATCAGCCATCTGTTCAGTCCTAGCACTTGTGTATATTGCTTGCACATGTGATCTGCACCACTTTATTGGATGTTGTTTTGTGAGAACAATATCTGGTTCAGAAGTAGAGATTCCCCATCACCCTCAACTGTGTAGACACCCACCAAAGGTTTCAAATTCACTCATGGTGCCACTGAAATCTTTTAGGGATATAATCTATGTACAGCAAATTCTTGAAGACTTTTCACTGCACTATGGAAATTGTATTTCAAACAAAATGCTGTGTTTTAGCAAGAATTGTTGTATATCTATTGTTTAGTGAAGGCCTCCTCAAAACACTGTTCTTTGCCCAACACCTATCAAATAGTTTCTGGTTTGGGAAAAGGCATTGCAGTTTGTGATGCAGTTCTAGAATACAGCAATACACAATGAGCAATGTTCATGGATAGGTGACTACCATGTCTCTCAGTGACTTTCAGGGATTAAAATTCTTTGAGGCTCTTGTGAAGAAGTGGTCTGGCAGAGCAACTACTGCAAGCTATAAGATTTTCCTTTTCATCCTGACTATTTTCGTACTACTGTTTTTCAACCAGATGATGATGACTGGCATTGAAGAAGCCGGAGGAAGCTGAAAATTTGAATGAATGACAAACCTAAAAAATGTGTTTGAGAATTGTGAAGAGGAGATTTCTATGCAGGGACATCCATATCTCCTGTTCTTTGGCAGGACTTAGCACTTGTTTGTCTTCCGCAAAGATTTAAGTTCTATTTCAAAAAAAAGGTTCTTCCAGAAACTTTCACATCAGATTTATTTCAGTGTAAACCTTGCAGAAAATGAATTCTGACTGAAAAATCTTGCAGTTCTTGTATTTATCCTTAGAAGTGGTGCTGGATGAGAGCACTTTGCAATACAGTCTATCTCACAAACCTGGTATAACCATGACACAATTCTTATTACAAGTAATTTATAAGTCTGTTCAAATTTGTAATCCACTGTGAAAGTTTGTTTATCCCATTGAGAATTGAGTATACATGTCCTAGCATTCCTGTGTCTTCATCTCTAACCCTTCACTTATCACCCACACTGCTTAGTGAAAGTTCAGGAGTGGCCCTCTTGTTTACCCAGATGTCCTACGCTACCTTAGGGTTGTCTTCATTTAATGCTAACTCCCCATTTAAATGCAAGCTATACCTGGCATAACCTCATTACAGCACTCTTACTGTACCATGCCTCACAACTTCATCCCCATGAGATCCATCTCCTCACCATGTGAAAATCAATATACAAAGCTACAAGCACAAATACAAATCTGGTGTTTGACAAAAGGCCACTGGAGTTCATTTCTTGTACCTCTCTTCAGTGAACATAAAGACAACCTGCAAGAAAAGAGGGTATGACGAGAAATCCAGTAATTCTCCAGCTTCATGGCATTATTACATTGACTTTCACAATATATCTTAATGCTACACCAGGAAAGCTAAAATTCTTTAGGCAATTTCTGAAGGAAACTCCACAGCACTCTGGTATTTCAGGAGACAGTTGACATCCCGAGGCTGAGGAGCAATACATTAAAGAGGAGGTGATTCCTCAAAAAAGTCACAAATCCCACCTTTCCATCTCAACTACAGAGGCCAAAGGTGAAAATATAGTGAAACGAATAAAATATTGAGTTCACAATCTCTTTAAATTTACTGACTGGTTCTATTGATTTTCTTCTTCAACTGAAATTTTAAAAGGAAGAAATAATCTCAGAAGAAAAGGTCATGAGTGACATAAGAGATAATAGAAAGGCACTCCAACAGGAAACTGGTACTTGGCAAGAAGTCCCAAGCCAAAAAGCCTTACATGGTAAACAAAACACTTAGCAAAGCTAAACAAATAGTGCTTGTCGCTTACCTTCCCCAGAGACCTGGCAGTGAATTTATCTTACTGAAGTAATGGACGTTCTTATCCAATATTTACAGTCCTCTTTTTAAGTTGCTCTAACAATTGTTATAGTCCCAGAGAAGTAGGTAATGAAAGATGCATATATTTTCATTTCTGTGGAGTATCAAATGGGATTCTTATGCTGTCGCCACAACACCTCCCTTAATCCCCAGGAATCAATGACAAAGGTTTTGAGAAATCTTGTCCCTCTCACTCACATGTAACCTTTGCACCACTCAGAGGATGGATTTTCTTGGCTTGGTACTTCAGTATGTCCCCAGCTCAGACTCTTAAGTAAAGAATGTTGAAATTTGTACAAAAATCCATTGCACGAATAAATATAACCTTTCAACTAAAGATTATTCCTTCTTCTTTGGGAGTACCTCCTCATAAAGATAAGGGTATTTCAGAAACAATACCAGCTCCACATAGAAGAGGATTATTTTTTTTTTTTAAAGCATGTTTTAAAGCAGTAGTTATTTTCACTGTTCTTGTATATTTGCTGTTCTTATTGCTCTGCTTTGCTTGAATTCTTACTACACAATTCAACCAATCTCAACGGGTCGGTTCATCCAGCAAACATGATCTCTGCTTTCAAAAACATCATATCTTTCCATTGTCTACAGAGAATTCTACCCTTATATTTAGGGGTATAACACTTGTTCCAAAGGCCAACCTGATTAAGGTGCAACTTATGCCGACTGAACCTCACCCTGCAGTTTCTTTTGGCCTGTGGCTAATATACAACTGCGGGTCACACTCATCAGGCTGGCCTCTACTCCTAGCTCAGATCACAGAAGACTGGGAATGAAACAAAAATCAGTGGACCCTCACTCATGGATGGTTGGGATAATCACAAGTTCAGTAGACTATTAAGAAAATATCCGGGTTAAATTTTATATTTCCATTAAAATGTTGATCCTTATTGCATTAGGGCCCAAGAATCTGGTTTATTCAATCAGAATGACTCAGATTCCAAGTTATGACCAAGAACCACTCAAAGCAAGACTGGCAGTAAAAAGTCTCATATAGAACAGCGCCATCTGCAGATAGACATAAATTTGTCCAAACTGTAAGACAAATAATTTCCAGTAATTAACATATTTATAAAAATAGCTATTTATCATGAACAAAGCAAAAACACAGAGCTACATATTTATGAATATGTCATTGTCCTCTCTTATTTTCATACGTTTCAGTTTCTCATTAATGCTTGCCATTTTCTGACCCACTCTTGCTCTAGGTGGATATCCTATCCCATCTTCCACAGTGAAGATAACAAAACTGAACAAGAATAGACGCAGTCAAGGACTGGGTCTAAATTCTTTCCAAGAGAACAAAGATAGACAATGCTTTCCATTGTAACTTGAGCCTGACAGTGTAAATCTGGATGATCTCATGGATTCCTCAGCTAAGCTCTGTGTTCAGTCACAAGTGTCCTTATGAGTCACTAAAGCCTTTGTTCAGATCATCTGGGTTTTGCAATCTGTAAAGTCCCAGCAGCGCCATGGACAGCTGGGCATCATGCCACGAGGATGGAACTCCTCACGGGGCTTCTCTGTTATTTAGACACAGATGTTAGATGTCTCATTCTCATCAAACACACATACTGGGGTGCTGCTTAGGTATCAAATGGAGACACTAAACTGTAGTCAGATGCAAGGTTAGGGAGCACTGTACACACAGACACCTAAAACTTCTTTTGAATGAAATGAGTTATTAGTTATCTTCCTATTCCAGAGGAGGGCTGTGAAGGTGTGGTCTTCAAAATAAAGAGGCACTACTCTGTAGACCATCTAAATCTCTCCAATTGTTGTCCTTGTTACAAACTCAGGTATCAACTCATGAACTATAATGCTGACCTTATATAACATATCCATTTTAGAATGATTTATATATCCTGTGTTATGAGCAAAAATTAATAGTCTAAAAGGGGTTTCTAATTCCTCATCTAATGAGGCTTTACACAGAAAAGCAGTTGGAACTTCTGTTCATAAACACCTTGCAATAATTACAAGATAGGCAAAAGGATTAGGCTTTCTAATCACAAAAAATTACCGAGCAGAACACGTAATAAAATCTAACGAGTTTTCTCCATATTGTATTGTGTTAACACAACCTTTTTGTATCACCATCTATTGCAAAATGCCGTGCATGCAGCTACAGAGCATTTTTCTCAGGTTAAGTAGAGCACCTACGTTTCTGAAATTATTATACCTTTGCGAAGTCCATCCTGATTCTGTTCCCATTCAAAGGTGAGAAGAGAAATCAAGTCAGCATTATAGCAAGTTTTGTGTGGTTACTCCTATGTGCATTTAGCAAGTGGTCAAAATGGCCAGGTAAAAAAGCTCTAAATAAACAAGCATTGTTTTGCACAACCATAGTGCCTCTCATTCAAAACTTTAGTGCATTTGATAAATATTAATTAACTCCCATACTTCTGCTTTGAAGTAGGCAAGAGATATATTTAAGTATCACTTCATTTGCTACTGAAAAACATTCTCCCTTTCCGCTCTTGAGAGGGATGCAGCAGCTGTTTAACAACACACATGAATATTAAACAAGAGTTTTGGAGAAGCAAGGAATACTTAATCCAAAAGAAACCCCAGAGGGATTTACATGGGTAAAAAGCAATTACTTAAAGCAACGGAACCCGAACTCCATGGGTGACTTTGTTCTCCTTCAGACACCTCCATTTTAAATTTAAATTTGCTGTGGCTGTTAATAAGATTGGAGGATCTTGCAGGCAGCCTGTCACCTCTGAGTTGCAGAGAGGGGAATACTGGCACAAAATCTGGGCCAGAATTGGTACATCTTGCTTTTATTCTGACAAAATGAGCCAGGGGAGTTAAGTGATCACAGCACAGTAAGATTTTGGCTTTATACTGCTGAAAGAGGATATGAATAGCTGGATGGAGTTCAGAGGATTCAGTAATTAAGCCCTCAAACAGTGATTCCTCCCACCCAAACCCTGTCTAACTGATGAGATCCTATTTTCAAGACATCCCACCCAGTATGGAGTACCATACTCAGAAGTTCTTGCTCAAGCAAACTACTTGCCCTAATGAAAACTATTAGAGAATGTTCAGATCTGTAACAAGATAAAACTCACTGAGCAGCCATTCAAGACTGCAAAAGGGACATTGCTGTCTGTGCAGCAGAAACCAAAGAGAAAGAGCAGATAGCTTTCTTTTACCATAAAACATCACCACCAGTCACTTCTTGTTGTGACAAAAAGAGAGGTCATTTAAACAAGATCAGTACCTAACTGTATCTACAAATTTCTGTACTATTTCAAGAGCCTCTGTTGAATGGATGGAGACATTTTGCCAAGGAAATCTCCAGAGTTATCCCTGTAAACATGTCATTTAAAAACACTCTGTGTACTTCAAATGCAATTTTTACAAGCTTTTCCAAAACTATACTTGAGAAATTTAATCAGCTAGCCCATTCTGATAGGCTATCCAAATAATTTGTTTAGTTTTACACCAAATATACATCAGTATTAAGATTATGTTAACAGTTTAACTAGTACTTAGTTATTAACCAGAAACAATTCTGGTGGGCAAGCCAAACATTCATCCTAATTGAAAACATCACATCTTTGTTTTTCCATCAAATTTATAAATGAGGTCAGCAGATGGCCCTTTTAGGATCACCAAGCTGGACTTCTTGGGTCTTATGTTCCTTGTGTGCTTTACCACAACACTAAAAATATTTAACTTGCCAGCACATCACATGAATCATTTGTCCAGCATTGGCACTCTCACATGATCAAAATATCTCCAACAAAAACCTGAATTACACAAACACAGAATCCTTTCTGAATCAAGTCTCCCATGTTCACAACATATGACAGAAGACCTGGGACCTCACATTATAAGTGATGTGCCATGAATCAGTGGTAGAGGGACATTCCATTTGACATGCATTAATCAATCTCTTCCCCTAAGCAGAATTTGTTTCTTAGAATCATCAAGTGTCTTTTATGGAATGGTTAATTTTGCAGCAAGGTACTTAACCTGCCATATGGGCACTATGGTAACATTAATCACCATTTTATAGAGTTAAAATTTGACCTAGCAGAATATTAGCATCTTTCTCCTCTTCAGTGTTGAGGAACAGGAACAGACCTCCGTAAGGCTGATTTGAGAGAGAGACTGTACCAAGCAGTACTTTGCTTGACCTGACAGTAACTCTGTGTAGGGCCATTACTCTTAGATTTCTTCACAGGGCTTCCTGAAAGAGAAAGCAAATCTTACATATTTTCCCAAATCCTTTAAGCTTCTGAGCATGAAACCATTCTACATCCCCACCCTGCATTGAAGAGATTTGTATTTTGTTTATATATACTGCAGAAAACTGTAGCTTTGTGAGCACATGCCAGGCGTTTGGATGAGGTCTGTTGTTCATGCATTTATACCACCTAGTACCTTGGAGGCTGATTCATAAGTAGACAGCATACACAGCACTTCAATACAGATCTTAAATGGGCTTACTCATTTTCACACTGACAAATCCTCCATGCTAGCTTCCTGGACATATTTACCTTTACCTAAAACTAAGCAAATCTTTAGACAGCTAATGAATTAGCACAAAAGGATGCTACTGAAAAATGTTGTGCTCCTGCTTGCTTGGGCACCATGGCTAGTTGAAACTCTTTGAGCAATTCCAGGAGAAAGTCAATGGCTGGAAGACTATTAAAACATATTGATTTGGAGTTCGAAATATTGCAAACTCACAGGTATTCACAGGATAAACTTCATCCAGTAAAAGATAAAACATACCTGTAAGACCCTTACACCACATAGCAATGTTTTCTCTGATCTCACAGAAGTCCTAGTGATAATCAGAAGTCAAGCAATCTGTAACATTTTGAAACAGAAAACACTATGCTTACTGTGGACAAAATAAATACCAACAGTTATGTATATTTGAAATCAATGTTACCACAAGATGTCACTCTAAACTTTATTTAGGGAAAGGATTTGACTACTTCTACTCAAAGAGATCAAAGTTACTTTTTTCCAAGTATGTTTATTTTCTTCCAGAATGTATTTACAAAACTTAAGACATAAATTAATTGCATATAAGGAAAAAACAACGAAGCAAACATGAGAAATACAGTTTACCACACCAAAACTCACTGGTAAATCCTCAGAAGGCAGGCTGGGTATGAAATGATGATGAGAATACAAATAGAGCAATCTTTTAGTTTCAGAGGTTAAAGAAGAAAAAGAAAGAAGCTGAAGTTCAACACCAGAGATTAAAAATAATTTAAGAAAAAGCAAGACTTGGGAGAAAATATCCAGCACAAAATGCAACTCTGTGCTTATCCTTCTGTCTCACTGCAATTAGGTCCTATTTCTCCTGCTATCTAATTACTGATTTGAAAGATACTCCCCTATGATTTCTCCTACTACCTGCAGGTACTTAGATTCTGAGAAGACAGGTGCGTGCCCATGGCTGGCATCTGGGACCTCTGCCTGCCTGACATGCTGAGGGAGCAGCCATTCTTGCAGGGTGGTG
>WUAM01000431.1:37832590-37860400 GCA_024336885.1 Actenoides hombroni
TATATGTGTATATATATATATATACATATATACACATAAACACACACACACATATATAAACAAAGAAACAAAGAAACAAACAAAATTTTTGTGAGAGAAGGCAACAAGGGCACTCTTGCACTACATCCCCACCTATATGTGTTGGAGGCAGATGACCAGTCCAGGGCATGAAGCAAGACAGCGGCCGAGCCAGGATCTGGAATTGAGTCCTCTGAGGAAAGCCACTCTGACACCATCTGCTCTGACATTTCCATTATCAATAGCACATCAAAAATAATGGTGATCTCAAACCCAGTACCTCCAAGACATATGCCTTCAAAACACTTACTTTGCAGAAGAAAACCATCTAATTAATCTAAACCACCTAACTATTGGGACACTGGGACAAAAATAATGTATAAAAGAAAGGAAACGGTACCTTTGGTAGTGTTAGCATTTCCATTAGCTTAAGCAGAGAAGGCTGGTGTGAAGAGTCTGACAGTTTTGACCTCACTTTAAAACATGTGTTATCAGCATCACCACATAATGGACTTTGTGATTAGAAGCTCTTTTTACTATCCTTAAAGTCTAGGAAATCACCATGCAAAATCAACTTCAAAACACTAATAAGGTTGTAAAGATAACTCTGGAAGTTAGAAAGTGTCACAATTTAAGTACATGGTCACATACCATTTTCCCCTCTGCTCTGACACTTTATTCAGCATATGGCACTGCTCTGAGGAAGCTGTCTGAGCAACCTGTGCACCATTTATCTCAGGAGCTGAAAGGCTGTGAGTGATAAGAAGATTTCTTGTTCTTTAGCTTAAGGGAACTAAATGCCACCATGGGAATTAGATCCTACCTCTGACTCCTGTAGAGAATTTCACTGATGATGCAGAAGTCAGATGCACTGTCTTTTTCCAAAATGATCACCCCTTGGATGATCCACATATTTTAAGTGCCCAAAATAAGGCAGTGTGACAGTCTTGCTGGAATAGTGATATTGCCTATTGCAGCTGTAGCTGTGGTCAGACATAAAAGCAGTGCATGTGATGATGTATCAGGTCAGATGTTTCTTCAATCAGGCCTCTAAAATAAGTAGATATTTTTACCTCTATTTCTTGGGGTTTCAGTACCACCTCCACAGCACAGAACTACAACCACCTCATCACACAGTAAATAATGATGGGAAAACAGTGGATTAAATACTGGCTTATGGGCTGCCCCTTCTGCACACTGAATGGAGCAGGATTTTTGAAGGAAAACAGTTTGAGGTCAAATAAATAAGAAATATCACACTGTATGTATAGGAAATGAACTCAGTTTGCAGAAACTACCTTAGTTATACTGCTGCCCTAACTCTGACCTAATTCTCTTCTTTTCACATTGTTTTGAAATATCACATAATTTCTATGTAACATTACATAATGATAATTATTATAAAAGCTATTTTCTATGTCTAATATCTGGGATTTTATGCAATACTGCCTTAATCAACTACATCAGCAGAAATTCAAAACCACACAACTATGATGACAAAATGAAGACAGGAAAGAATTCAGTCTTCTTTGAAAAGAGCTCATAATTATCTCAGTGGAAGATGAAGGTGACAGAGTGCAAATGCAGACACAGAAAATGGACCACACAACAGAGTAAACACACAATGGGAATGAACAACACAGTCTGCAGTATTTCTTGTCAAGACATATTTTAATACCCAACACAACTCCACAGTACAGAATCATACATAAGCAAACTACAGTAGAATTTTGAGATAAAAATGATATCCACAGTTACCTGTTACTACATAGTTATATTACTTTATAAATACACAAATATATACACATATGTGCACACAGAATTAACTACTTTCATGCATATCACTATTCAGTGCTCAATCCCAATTGCACTTATATCACTTAAATCAGTGTTTTTCACTGACTCCCATGACACTGAAAGGACAGGGTTAAGAAAAAGTGTCCTGAGATTCCAGAAGAACCACAGGGCTGGCACCAGGCAACAGATTTTGCTCATTTACAACAGCTTTGAAAACCATAAGGTATGACACTTTTCAAGGCTAAAATGTTTATGTGATTTTAAAAGTACTATGCATTTCCTTAAAAAGTTATATTCACTAAATAAAAGTTACATCACAGTCTTGCCTAAAATGATTCCACAGACCAAAACATTAGACAGGGAAATCAGATCTGCTATTTTAGAGACAAAAATAAACATTGGGATTACTGAGGGAACAGATTGCTCCAGATTATTTTCTTCCATTTTATTAGTAGATGTACAAATTACATTAGCAAGATATAAATCCAGTCTTTCTTTATATAAGGTAGAGAAAAAAATCATCTGTCTTATTGTTCTTTTATATTCACTCAGCTTGAAAAAGGAGAATACATTATTTAAAATAAAATCAGATTATCTAAATTCATCTTTTAATGATTTGTCTCTAGTTCTCATCACAAACCAGTAATAAAGGGCTAACCCTATTTAATGCAAAGAGAAAGAAAGCTTCACACTGGGACAGCAGCCACACAGCAACAGCTGCTGTAACTGTATTTTATTAATTGTAATTATACATAGAATCCATATGGCCAAGCCACACTTTTTAAAAAAAGCACTACAGAAACAAAAGACAGCTTTTATTCCTTACTGGATATTGAAAACTAACAAACTCAACAATCGTCATGTTGCTCATATTTAAAACTTATTTTTAAAATGGTTTATTTTCAATGCACAGCTCTTGCATTTTGAATAGAAAAGCCCACAAAGCTTCTGAATTCCTTGTCTGACATGTAAATGCTATCATTCCTTGGTTAAAAGGCAGCAAAACATGAGCAGAGGGTTGCATTAGGATTACAAGTGATTATGTATTACCTAGTTTGTATCAGTGCTGTAATCGTTTTCGTCTTGTACACTGATAGGCTGAGAATCCAAATACAGACCTGGGTTGGGATTCTGAATTTTTCAGAGTCCATCAGTATTCATATCCAGAATTTTTATGCAATTCCTTAAGGAAAAAGTTAACAGCAAGGATGAGATCCCAATCAGAATTCCTGCAAATGTAAGAGGTATCAGAGCTTTGTCTTTGTGTTGAGGGTTTTTTCTTCTGGTTAATTCACAAGCTTTTAATATTTAAATTAGTTCAAACAAAACCTGATTTGGAGTAAACCCATCTTTGCACATACACCATGCCTCAAGGTGGAAAATAACCAAATTACTTTAATAGTAAGAAGTTGTTGTGGAGAGCTACTTAGATCTCCAGGTCAGCCAGCAAGAACAGGGAGTGCCATGCCTTGGGTCTCCTTGCTCCTCATCTCTAACCCGTAAGGCATCACTGTAACACACAGTAAGTCCTAAAGGCAAAAGCAGTTCTGAGATTTTCAGAGATACAGAAATATTTCGGCTCCTCTGTCACAGACATAACTAAGAAAGATCAGGTAACATTTCAGACCTCAGTGAAACTTCCCTCTCTGGACATCTTCACCCTGATTTCCTTATAGAAACATGATGTCTGTCTGTCTCTTCCAAAGGATCTGCAGGTACCATGGGATGGCAAAATTCAGAAGAGCTGGACAGAAACTACAATACTGCAGGAGAAATTGCACTGCCATGGAAACAAAAATAGCGGTGGGCCAAAACCCACTGGAAACCAGTTACATTAGATCTGCTTTTTTTTTTTTTCTTTTGAACAAAGGGTTCACTCTGTGTGACCAGACTTTTGCTGGAGAACCACAAGGGTTAGTTCCTCAAGCTGACTGCCATCTAACCCCCCCAACTCATGAAAAAAAAGATCACAAAGCTTCAAACCATGCCAAAGATCTAGCACTGCTACCTTTAGCTCTTTTGAGAGAAAGCACAAATTTGCTTACTAAGAAAATTGGACTTCAAGAATAAAAGCAGCTGCAGCTGTCTTCAGGCAAAACAAAAGCTGCCCTTGAATTTAAATTTCAGTTCTGCTATAATTTATGCTGCAACAAAGAAAGATGCCAGTTTGGGAAAGTAGGACTCTGTGCAGAGTAATAACAGGCTTCCCCAATTGTCAGAGATGTCATTTGAGCGTCTCTCAAATGTGACAGGGCACTGAAGGGTTTTTGCACATTTCTTCTGCTGCTCAACATTTGTAATAGTCAGGAAGGTTTTAAGTATTTTTAGATATGGCTATAGAATAATCTTTATTTCTCAGTCAGGGAAGGTCTGATTATAAATCTCTGAAAGAATCACTCCAACACGTAATCCAAGGCAAATGAAGTCAATGGGAGTTTTTTTCTTTGACTTTGTGAATGCTGGACTCAGGCCCTTGGCAAGAGAACTGCCTAACATCCCTGGGCTGGATAAGGGCTTGGCTGCATGGGATTAACTCCTGAAGAATTCAGTGTCATTACAGCAGGTGAATTTGCCTGACATGACCAGAAACCATCTCACTGAGATTAAGTCTAGAGAACAATGACATATGAGATCAGTGACCTTACATCCAAGAGCACTGTAAGAAGGTAGATGCCCTGCACACATAACCAGGCTAAAAGCATTCACTGAGAGCAAGCTTGACAAGTATGAATAAATAACAATCAGTTGTCCTTTCCTATATGGAAAAGTTTCCCAGTACAGCAATTCACCTCATTCCTTTCGGTGACTGAAGTATTGACACAACACTAAGTGCTGAAACATACTTCCTCCTGTGGATTGAGAAAGATTGGTACAAGCAAGGGCCACCATCATCTTAGAAAAGTGAATGCCATGTTCCCCGTTTTGATAGACTCAACTCTAGCGGCTTTACCAGAAACTTTGTGAAATTTGGTGTCACCTTGTTTTCTGTGATGCCATGAATGTCAAATCTTATGTTTGCTCAATGGAAGTAGTACAAAAAGAGGTCTTGGTTGTTGTGTAGAAAAGCCTGAAAACATGACTACAGTGTTTCCTTAACACAGATCATAGAAGCAGACAATAAAAACCTGTGATATTTTATAGATTATTTCCATGACTTTTGTGCAAATCTCCTAAATTTTTACTCTGAAGGCCAGCACTACCCTGTATGACTAGCACTGGATTTTTAAGTGTTGCCTGAGTTCCTGACTTTTTCTCTGATATCTATAATCATTCTTCAACATCTATTTTAGTGCAAGCTCCATCTCTAGCCCAGGACTGTGTTGCAGATGTGCTGCTTTTCTCATTGTTTATCCTGCTGTTTACACACCTGTTCCTCAGTCCTGACCCACCTTCTGCCCTTTAGTCTCAAATTTCCTTCTGTCACTATTTAAAGGGTTTCTCCATAAACACAAAAGCTAAAAAATTCCTTGTCTTTCCATTAATTGCCTCTACATTATTCTTCTCTGCATAGGGTCAACATCACAATTATTCTTCTCAGCAATAAAGCCTACAAGTGGGGGGAGTTTTTGTCATTACTCTTAGCTGACATGCATGGTTATGTCTATCAAAATCCTTCCCATTTTTCAGTCTTAATATTTTCTTTTTGTGACAGGGGCATGTTTCAACATCTCATCCTATCATATTTTACTCCCCAGTTTTTTTCATATCTAAACTATTCTGAAATTTAACCATTGCCCAAAGTATTAGAGGAGTTTTAGTCCCAGCTCAGAGCTTTGTAGACACCAAAGTCAATCAAACTTAGACAAATCCATAGGAGACCAAGCTCTTGAGTTGCCTTATGCTTACTCTACATTTTTGCATTTCTCAATGGCTATGCTGTTTTTTAATAGATATATGCATCCTAAAATAATTAAAGCAAAGGGTCGCCTGCTTGGGCTGTCTAAATGGCTATATTTTATGTATTCCTTATATAGCTTATCTGTCCTCCAACACTCTCCAGTAACATGGAGGATTACAAGATTTAACAAGATTCCCAGAAGTCTGGATACTAACATGACACTATTGAGTTATACTGCTGCTTAATTTATACAAACTTTTAATAGAAAAGTAACATATGATTGCAGAAGAATAATCTGACTTCATTTTTTACTTGGTTTAAAAGACATTATCATTTTATTTTAAAAGGAATGTTATAACAGGGCTTTTTTAAAAGTGTGCTGAATGAGGTAAACAGTCTAAAAAATCTCTGTTACTGAAAACACTAAATTATATCCTAAGTCTTCAAACACAGGCAGTGGTACAAATGACCAGTAAATTCTGTAATCCTTACAGTAATGTTTACTACATCAATTTTTAAGACAGCCAGTTTTATAACATCACACTATTTCACAGTAAATGGTTCAACACTATTAAGAAGAAAAAAAAATATAGGTGATGCAGATTTTTGTTGAAGATATCCCATTTTAAAATTCAGGCGAAGTTACACAAGCATGAGAAAAAAAACATAAGACGTGGTTTCAAGGTCCTCAGGAAATACGTCACTCACTGCAGATTGGGTTTATCCGAATTTTAGAAAAACCTATTGAGATTAGGTTTTACCTAATACTGCATAAGATGATTACAGCTATTTGTGGCACTTTAATTCCCACTAGAAACAAAATGATGTTTTATAGAGATGTATCTACAAAAAATCAAAAAAATCCAAAAAACCACAAAAAACCACAAACCAACAGAAAAAAACCCAACAACCCTGACATAACTCTCTTTCATCCATTCTCATTACAGAGAAGGGCCTTCTAAGCTGGAAAATCATGCACTTTTCTTAATGAAATGAAGGCTATACAAATATATAGCAGAGGTTTTCAGAAATAAATTGTACTAAACTATGTATTGCATTATAAAAACTGATTAAGTTTCAAAAGAACAGAACTGCCCAGAAGTTTGGTCATCCTGACATATCCAGATGACTATTATTACTCTTTCATGTTTTTCCTTTTTTTATCTCTGCACAATGCCTCCAAGATGCCCCATTACGAGTCAATCCCAACAAACAAAGCATTTGGATTTCCACAGGTTTCATTTCCGCTTCCTTGCAGAGCTCTTTTTAAAAAAAAACACATTCACATCAGAACACCATGGGTTAAAATTTGAGAGGACCCTGTGATTTCAATATCATCTAGCTAAGGATGTCCCCACAAAAAGCAAAAATCCTTATAAGCTCATAATAGTAACAACCATAACTCCTCACCACGTATAGAAGGATTGGTACAAGCCTTTCGGTGAAAATGATTTGGAATTAACTTAAGAGTAATGTCAATATCTAAATATGCATTCTTCCCCTTGCACGCTCCTTCTGAAGAGTCTCTCCTCCTCCATCCTCTTAGGACTGGATTTTCAAAGCATTGTGTTTGGGCCACTGAAGTGTAAATGGGACTCCAGAGACTGCAGCTCCACATGTCGCTTTGAAAATATGCCTCTTAGCAACTAACTCAGCTATAACTGAACACAGCAACCCTAGCAAGAAGTCCTCATTTTTCTTATGTTACTTTCCCATTCAGTAGTCAACACTTAATATTGAGGTAATACATTAAAGATAAAAACAATCACGTGCACATTGAGGGTCCAAATTCAAAGATGGCTAGTTGAATCAAATCACACAAGCATAGATTTGAGAGCAAAAGGAACTAGACATCACTGGATTTGAAAAGTGTCTCTAATTATAATTATTTTTCTTGATCTGTTCTTGTTATACTCAATTTAAGACATCCAACGGATTTTTAAAGCATTTTTGAACTTAATAAGAATTGAATACACACTTAAAAGGACAGGGATGGTTACAACAGCTGAATCTATTTGCAAAGGAATCAAATTCTACCAAAGCTGTAGGACTTTTAAAAACTGAATTTGGCACATAAAATTATGTTAAAGCCTCATAGGAATGCACACTTCTGCATCCAGGTTAATGTTTCTGTACAAACCCAACATTTTTCATTAGTAGTTACAGCCTAAATACCCAAAAGGTCAATAAATTCTGAACAAAACTAATGTGTGACAGCTGTGGATAAGATCAAGATTTGAAAAGTGAGAACACTCAGATCCAAAAAGTTAAGTCTAATTAAGATCAGGCACTCAGAAATGAACACTTTAAAGACCATTAGAGATTCTGCAAATATAAAGACAAAGGAACATTACCAGTACAGAATTTAAAAAGAGATCAGAAACTCTGTCTTAGGTATTTCTTTGTGCAGTGCTATGATTTACAGGTGAATGGAAGAAACTATGACCAGAAGCTAAAAGTAATGACATGGAAGGAAGTTTTTTTGGAATACTGATTATGCAAGAACCTTATTATTGATTGTGTTGTAACATCATCTACCACACTTAAAATACTGATGAGAGGTCACTCTTTTGTATTATTCTAGAATCTAGAACAAATAAATAGCAAACCAAATGTAACAGTGAGAGACTTTGAACTCATCTTGCAATTCCCAAATCTCTTTTACAAAAAGAAGCATTTAAGAACAAGGAAAAGACATTCAAAGGCCTAGAAATTAAAATGCTATCAGACTTTTGTAACACCACACTCCTCAATCTGTTATTGTGCAATCTAAAGATTTCATTTATTCTTTGGATTCAACCTTAACATAGCTATAATCACTTTTTCACTTCTGGCATATGTAATACATCAACTAATATTGCAGTGTGGCCACACACAAATCACACATGTTGTTAGAACACTTTCAAGGATTACTTCAAAGTACTGCAAAAGTAAATGTATGGCTAATATCGCTTCTGTGACATGTATTTCTTCAGCACATATTATATTCATAGTTATATTCATACTTCTATATATTAATATTCTATATTAATAGAATTCTGTATCACATACTATTAATATTCTATATTCATAGTTATCTTCATAAAAATAACATAGAAATGTCCTATTTTTTTATTCTTTAGTTCAAATCTGTTTATAACTATTTGATAAATACCATTCAGTTATGAATTGATTTCCTTTTTTAAAGAATATGCAGCAATTAAAAATTATGTAACGTTTATAAAATAATCACTTTAAAGAAGCTGAGATAAATCACAAGTAAAACAGCATTGACATTAATTACTTTCATTTGCAGGAAATGTCAGAAATTGGTAACATATATTTTTCATAAATGCTACAGAAATTACTGAAACTCTTTCCAGATCTCCACTGTCTTCCCAGTAATAGTGCAGTATTGATGTGTTTCTACTTTTATGATACATAATCAAAATTCTTCCCTAACTGATACTGATTGTATCTCTGCAATGAGCACAATTAGTACTCTGCCTCCAAATGACCATAACTTAAGGTATGTGTGTTTCCACAAACATCGTTCGTGTTAAGAAATGTGCCCTTCAGACTAGCTTGGTACAAAATGTACAGATGTTTGTGAAGGCATAAAACACCGAGGGACCAACATAACATGAACAAGAGGAAGAGGAAGGTAGAGGGAGGGCGACGCACAGTTACTGTCACTGCTTCCCATGACTGGCAGCAGAGGCAAGGCACAAGGGACAACAGGGATGCTACAGAAATGGGGTACATTCATGACCTCAAAAACATTATATATAATAGCTTATGGAATTTATTTTAAATAAAGCTCCAGAACACCAAGTGCTTGATTTTGACAAAGACCATCATTTACAAGGTAAAATGGAGAACTTAAAGTAAATAGAAGAAAGACTGAGCGATACGCCAGCATGTCTATTTGAACACTGCAGCATCCCATGAATGGGAACATTCTGACAAAGTTTCACTGTGTTCTTGAACATTGTGCTTGACTCACTTCCAAGTTTCTTTGGCTGATATTTTTTACAAAAAGCATAATGCAGAAGACACCAAGATTTTAGATGTTACTTGATGCCGGTGAAATCAATGAAACTTCGGCCGTATACCTCTGTGGAGATGGCTTCACCTTCTTTGCATAAACATTTATATGCTGTTCTGGTTCAGTAACTTACATTAAACAAAGAAAAGCATAAAGGTTTAGGAATAACCATTTGTCATTTGATAACAAGCTTTTTGTTACTCTTCCTTTCACTACAAATAATAAAATACCTTTGAAATATCAGGACAATGAGTTTTCCCATTGTGAACCTGGAAGGATCATCTCAATGTGCTGTTCCATTGTAAATACAAATAAAATAGCGTTCAGTAAGAAAGTTTCTAGGTCTAAGTCTGGCCTAGGTCTGGCCTTCAAGAGCATACATCTAGTATTAAATATTAGTACCTACCTAGAAGTGCTTGAAACAAGCTGCTTTTAAAGATGCCCATCACCTTTCTGATGGCTTTTTTCAGTTGTTGCTCTTCTGGCTTCCTTAATTTTTTACAATATTCTTCCAGCAGCACTAAAGCTCGGTCAGTATCTAGGAACAAACAAGTAAAAAAAAAAAAAGTCTTTTATTGGCTCTGGAAGGTATTTAAATGCTCAGATATTAACTTTGCATTTCTAAAGGCATTGTTCAAACATGTAATGAACATTTATAACGAATGTTGTTGCATTCTGTCATTAGCTGTCTGCCATGATCAACATAGGCAAAATTGAGAGACTAGTAAGTGTTCAACACTCATTTATCCAAAACCAGCTGGAAGCTATGGGGTTTGGACCAAATTACAATTTGCAGAAGCTACAAAATGATAGACAATAACCATTATGGATACACATGCAGGAAAACTGGTTTTAAAACATATTCAGAGAAGACATGAAAGTGTTTGCTATGCATCTGCAGCATTCAATTCTCTGTTCTCTGAATAGTAAATGTGTATCTGAAAGGCAGGTGTCCAAGAGTGTGGTTGGTTTCTTTCTGCTATCTCAATACATAAAATTGCTATCTACCTCTTTGGTAAAAATGAGACTTTGACAGCAGACTTCCATTCATGTCTTGGCTCCAGTTTAGCAATCCTGCCTTCCTGTAAGAGTCTAGAGGAACAGAACTCTATTTCTCCTGCTGCTATTATCTTTGTGTAGTCATTTGCCAAGAGCATGAGTGACATATTAAATTGTCTAAAATCCAAAAATCACCATCTTACATATAGAAAATAGAGGAAAACAGAGATTGAGACTTGACCTTTCCTTCTCCACATTCTAACTAGCTCACAGAAATGTCCACACACATATGTATATGACATTGAGATATCTGCACACACATTTGTAATTATATTTCCACCAAATTTGCAATAAGATTACCAAACAGTAGCAAAAAATACAAATTAATAACTATAGTGAAATAAGTGCCTCAATCTACATCTCTTACAGTAGAGTTCAATGCAGTCTTCATTACCAGGAGAGGTCAGTCTCTTCAGTTAAACTCAATGAAGTACTGTAAGAAGACTTGGAAAGGCAAAGCAGATTGCTTTTATTGCCCTTTTTTCTAAATAACTGAAAGAAAACTTTTTTTCACTAATCAAAAATTGATTGTCTTGGTTCATCCAAAAATCTTGAGGAATGTGATCCCTGTAACCTGGGCTTCATGGTGACAACTGATGAGTTCACAGTAGGGGCAGAGACACAACTAGTATTCTCTAAGTTGGTAACATTCTTAAATTAAAAAGAGGAAATAATTTATCAGTGATTAATGTTTAAGAAGATGAAATTTCTTTTCTTTCTCCTCACAGAAATTCTGGCTGGTTTACAAGCATTTTATCAGAGAAATGAAAAAGATAACAAATAAAAAGGACTGGTATTTAAATATATATATATATGCGCACACACATATAAATGTATATATCACATATATGTGAAAATTAGGGAGCATTTTACAGCAGTGTCAATGTTTATACAGTGAAGGAGCTCACAGTTCTCCTCTGCAATCCCACCTTGAAGGGATAGCCAAGAGGAACTCCTTATTTCAGTGAGAGTAGTCACTGTGGTAGGTAAGGGTTAGGCAACTACCTAAAGCTGATAGTGCACTCCTGAGGACCCACTTAAAATCCACTGAGAGAGATCAGTTCTTTTACAGGCTGGGTCACAAGACCTAGGCTGGGCTCCCACCACAGACCATCCAAATCAAAAGCACAGCCTCGAAACAAAGTTCTGGTCCCAAGTGGGTTACAGTTCGGGTATTCCCAAAAAAATGGTTGGGAATAAAGAACTAATTCTACCTGTGAGCTCAGTTTCTTTTGCCTTGAAAACCCCAATCACATCATACTTTTCACTGACCTCATGACTGTTTCTGACCCACCTGTAAAACCTGTGCTTTCATTTATATGCTGAGAGTTCTGTCTGCCCTCAATAAAACAGTTAATAACTTAAAGCATGGATTGGAATGACGCATTCACCTTTCCCTTAGTACAGACAGGCATGTGCAACGAATACATGATTGTTTATATTAAAGTGAAGCAGCAGAGAGTGGTGGAAAAACACTGCAAAGTATCCAGTACTGAGGACACTTTTCAGAAGTGGACTACCTGAGAAATTAGGAAAATGGGATTTGAATGCCTGTTCCACACCAGAGAGACACCCAACCACTTCCTCTTTCTTAGTCACTTGGTGAAGCGTGCTGACATCGCCTCTTGCATTAATCATCCCTTCCCTAAGTCCATTATTCTTATTTTATAAAACAACTACACAAAGGCAGCTTCCTTTGGGGGTATGAGCAGAGTTGTTATTTTCACATAAATTACTATTTTTCAATTCATCAAGATGCAAAAAGCCTACTTTTGGTTGACCACAAAACAGTTCTAAACTCTACAAACTGAACAACCAGCAACAGAGCTCAGTTCTAGTGTTAAATCTAAATCCTGACTAAATCCCAGATCAAGTAATTATCTTCCTGCCTAATTTTCCTCTCTAGCTTTAATAGGATGCATTAACTTTTACTCTCTCCCTAAGCTCCTGCATGGAGTTGCAGCTTTTTCCCGTACAAGCACACTCAGTAGTAGTGTATGTAGTTTCCCAAACAACCTGTGATGGGTTGCATGTGCTGGGAGATACAGTCACCCCCAGGCTGCTCTGTTTTTGTTGAAAGTCCGCACTGATATTCTGGTATCAACTGGAAACATATCTTGACCAAGAGTATTTTAGCATGTCAGGGATGGGGGAGATGTGTAACCACTGCTACTGGAATCCTCCTGAAAAGCAGAGGACCTCACGGAGACTATTTGAGTCTTCATCCATTTTGGCATTAGATTAGGCTTTCAAAAAAACCAACTTTCAGCCTTTTTAATGACATTTAGTGGTTATAAATTACTTGAGACTAAATATTTATACAGTATTTACCATGGTGGGTCATAATCCTGTTCAGCACTACTACACAATAGTCATATCTCTGCAAAACAATCAAACAGAGATATGAAATAATACGAAAATAAGGCATGGCTGAGGAATTCAAAGTACTCTCTCAATGATAATAACCATCTTCAACACTCAGTTATACCCAAAGTAGATGAGGACATTCAGTACTTTGCCTGTGTGACAGCTACAAAGCTTAAATAATATTTGGCTGTCAGAATTGAATGCCTCAACTGCAGCACGATAGTAAAATAAAAACCATACTCCCTGCCACCAAATTAAGCCAAAGTTTCTGAAGCTGAATTCCCACATATTCTTCTCATCAAGAAGAATGACAGACTGGTGATTTTCATGAAGGACTGGGTCATTGTATGCATGGGATCACAATACCCAATGGACCACATCGTTAATTTCAGCAGCCAGAATAAGTCCTGTATGTTACAGTCGGAGTACATCATAAATACAACCAAAAAATCTTTGTTCTATGGTACCACTATTCTTCAGTGCTGATATCAAAACGAAATTCAAGGAATACCACAAATCCGCTGAACACACAATTTAATATGCCAAGCTGTGGGCCTCCATGTTCATCCTAAGCCCTTTGTCTGCTAACAAAAGATCACTCAAAAGTCAATATCAGATGTGTCTCATGAGGTCTACTGGACATAGTTCTAGTTTTTCTTACTGTTATTTGCATATTATGACACTATTTTTAAATTGATCCAACTGACCTTGATAAATGACAAGAACCATTCAGAAGATATAGTCCTACAAAAACTCACATATATTCTAGACAGTATATGCATTACTGTTTTGTTTAAATAAATCATACTCAAAAAATCTTAATACACTAATAAGGGTAATGTCTTTAAGGATAAAACAGCTTTTATACTCCTACAGTATCTTGTCCAAGAGGTTATCTGTTAACCAAAATTAACTATCAGATCTGTGAATTTTATTACTTTATCACTCCTCAATTTTTTAACCAATTCATAAATGTTTGCGGTTAGTTACTGATCAGGGAATGGGTAATTGCTACAATACAGCAAATCAGAGATATGTGACGCTTAAACAAAACTGTAGCTCAATAACTTTGCTTACTGGATTTTTTTGGAAATCTTTTTCCTCCCTCAAACAATGTAAAGTTTTATCACATAAGAAATTGTATAATTTTTCTTCTAAGGAATGAGTGTTTAATGTAATGCATTGATCTATATAAGAATCAAAAAAGAATTATTATTCAAGGTGAGATCATTAGAGAATAATCCATGCTTCATAGTCCACATACTTTATAGACACACTTTTATGTAATGTAGATTTTTTAAAACTCTGTAAGTTGACATACTATAGAGTCAAAAATTCTGTTGGGGCAATGCTTATACATCTGATTAAGGAAATAATAAAATAATATAGAAAATGCACTTTTTATACAACCCAGGTTATATTTTAACAAAACGTAGCTTCAGTATAACTTACAGAGAAAAAAGTTTTTCAGGGACATTGTCAACAAGAAATGAAGCCATACATACAAGCAGGTACAGAGTAATGTGCATTATATATCAGAAGAAATGAAATTCTCAGCAATAAAAAATTGTTTCCTAAAGCATTGTTCTTACAATGTAAGCAACACATACAAAAGACTAAATGCCATAATTAAACTTATTTAAAAGCAAGAAAGGAAATTCTTCAGTTAATTTATCTTCTACTTTGACACAAAATTATATTAAAATCAATTCTACCTAAACTACTTCTCAAGGTCTATATCCAAGATCTGGATGCCACTTGCAACACTAACCAGTACCTTAAAACAGAAGGATTCCCCTCCTCTTCTAGCTTATTTCTAGGTCTTTGCCATGCTCGCATTTTTTGAAAGCACATTTTAGAATCACTGAAACTCCATATAGGCAACAAGACACAGAAAAAATGAGCTTCTGTTTTTTGGTAAGTGTAACAGGTAGGAGCTGTGCTTTTGATTACATGCTTGATACATACTGTGCCTTCATATGGGACAGAGGATAACACAGCCATGCCTGCACATGGCGGTTCACACAATGTGACGTCTATGGGAACAGCTACACAATACAGGAAACAGTTGTCCTAAATATCTCCCAGATGTTACTCAAACCATTTATCCTTTAGATGAACTAAACATATTAGATCTGAAGATAATTTAGGAATATTTGTGAATTTCAATAATTAAATTGGAAAAGATTTGACTAATGGGACTGAAATTATATGAGAATGATAAAACTCATTTCAAACCAGTCTTCAAAAAGTCCCATTTTTGAAACTCTTCTAACCAGGGTATGTTGAAGGATGACAACTCAAAACAAAGAAACAGATGATGGAAACGCTACATAATTCTGACAGAGGCTGTTACATACCTATTTTCAAGCGCTTATTGTTCCTTCTGGCCACAATAAAGCCACGTATGTCAAACTCTACATGGACCCATATATAATACTGGCTAGGACCAATCCCAGGTTTTGCAGACAAACTGCTGTTCACTGAGTTAATAGTTCAACTTGATGATCTTAAAGGTCTTTTGCAACCTAAACAATTCTGTGATTCTGTGATTCTTTGAACAGTCTCAAGTCTGCTGAAAGCTTCTGCTGCCTTCCACAGGGGTATGATCCTGCAACCGAACTCCCACTACGAAGCAAGATAGCTCAGAAGGCAGTAAAAAGGCAAATTTGATTCCAAACTCAGCGAGAACTGGATTCTTCTGCCTTGCAGATGTAAGAAATGACAGTCAGGTGGTTAACAGAGACCTGCATCAGCAAAACGTAGTATCAGGCAGCCTCTGCCTCTGAGGGAACACCAAGCCTATACCAGTCTGTTGGTAAGTTTAGGATCATATTTGCATTTCTTTCCTCCCATTAGCAACAGAGTTTGTGAACAAAAACACTTCTGGGGTGCAACAGTACAGAAAAATCTTGATTTAAATGAAATATATTATTGTTTCATTTATGAGAGATATATATTTGTTAATATCTAACCCTAACTGATTTGACAAGATGAAGGTGGTTTTTTATTTCTTTTTTTTTTCTGCTTCCTTTCTTAAGAGGGATTATTTTCTGACTTGCAAAGTCTGTGACATTGGTGACTGTTTAAAGAAAAACATGCCAACATACTTCAGGAGACCCTTTCCAGATTTTGGACAATCATCATTTGAAAGATGTAGGGCACTGAAGCTGGAAAAGGCATGAAGAATGGGGGAGGAAAAACACAGCGGCCAAAATAGAAGTGAGAAATGCAATCAGAGCACTGGGAAAGACAGCAAAGAATTGCTCTCAGTGAACTTTGATAACTTCAGAAGAAAAGGATCTCACAGACTACCTTTACTTTTGGAGAGTTCAAACTTTTTTTAGATGACCACTGACAAAAGAGCCAGAGGTCTGAACAAACATTACTCCCTGCCTCAATCATTTTAAGATCTCTTGATTTGATCCTCTTTTCTGGAAAGCTCAAAAAGTTAAAATGAGTTGTTATAGATCAATGGGAGGGGATGCAGTAGTTTTATAAGAAATTTCCAGGCAACCTGCCTTGGGACTGATCCAAGCTAAAGCCATCAGTTACCTTTCTTAATCTTCACACACAACAGCAAACACCAAGGAATAAATCCTGTTAATATACACAGAGGAGGTGTAAGCCAGTTAAATTTTAGAAAGAAACACAAGAAACAGTACACTAAGATGGCTGAGAATAACACAAGCTGTAGTTCCAATGCTTCAAAAGGCTTGAGAATTATTAGACAAATGACAATCATAAAACATATACACGTGAACAGAAATATAAGAAAGAAATTAATCTAGCAGACTGCATAGAGGGAGAGCAGAAAGGGAATATGTGGCTCTGTACAAACCAGAAAGCTCTCAGCATCTCAGGACTCTCATATCCGCAATGAACTTAATGAACTATCAAGAAAAGGCAACATATGGGTTATGCAACCTTGGGGAAACATAAGGCATTACGTATGTGACAAATACTATCAGCCAGTGTGATAAACACTCACAAAAAAACAAGGAAAAGGGTTAAAAATAACAGTTCCTGAGAGTATGCCTGACATGTAAACCCATCTTCTGTCCAGCTAGGGAAAACAAATGGACAGAAAAAGAGAGGTTTCATCATTTGATTACCAGGCAGGCTTATTTCTGGGGTTTCAGCTTTTAGGAACCAGATCAGCATACAGAGGAGACTGGCACAGTCTGTGAAGATTAATCTTGGGTCAGCGGAGAGACTCTTTCAAGGAATGATATTTAAACTTAAGGTTGCATTCTGAGTTGTCCTCACTCTCTGTTAACTGTAAAAAGACATGCAACATCCCTAAATTAACCATAGCCTTGGCAAACTCTCTGCACAGGCTGCTTTCCTGCAAAACACAAATTTGTGAAGCAATGTTATTGTAGACCTTGATGCTGTTAGCAGAAAAGAAATGGGACAGATATTCTCTGAGAAGAACTGTTATGCAAGCACAACAGCAGATTTCACGGAACAAGGCAATATTATATGCTCAGGTATATTAAGGGGAAACCAGGCATCCAAATGCCAAGGGAAACTGGACTAGAGTAAGGAGGACAGGTAGCTCTGCTCTGGACGGTGTTAATATGCAATCACACAAATAGCCAATGCAAAAGGCAGCAATCAAATGGCAGAAATTGCACAGCAGTCTCTTGTTACAGAATATTGATTTGTGTGGATGATGCAATGAACAGGGCTAAATGCTCTGCAAATCAGATTGCTTTGAAGGGCATGAGTTATGCTATGATGTGTCAGCTGAATTCTCTGAGAAACAAAAATTACAGACACACAGAGCCTGGAGGAGCCTTATTAGGTTTTCAGTTCACTTCCCTGCTGTGCAGATGGATCCAGACTTACATCCATCCCATAGATGACAGTCTAACTGCACTCATACCTCCTACAAAGTCCACAAGCTCCCTCAGGTCTTAAAGGTTTTGGTGAGGTTTTTTCTACTATATAATCTCCCCCTTTTTTTTTTTTTTTTTTTTTTTTTTTTTTTTTTTTTTTTTGTTATAAAGCAGGACAACTACTTCTTGTTGCACAGATGTCGATGTTGAAAGCAAACCACCCTTATTCCCTTTATAGCTCCTTCTGTAGTGTGTGACTTGTCATGTCTCTCTCCTGCTCAGTCTCCTTTTTCCCAGGCTAAGCAGTTGAAGCCCCTGCAACTTTTGTACATGGCTTACTTTTCCAAAGCCTCTTCGTCTCTTTTCTGGAATTAAACTTATCTTAAAGAGCAATCTCTTAACTCCAGCTGAAGACCCAGTAATGCCACAGAACACTGACTGGTAGATGAAGCTGGACAGAAGCAGCATCAGACTTATAAAACACCACACACACACAAACAAACGGAACTGTGCTTGGGATCTTTTTTTTCACTTGTTTGTTAATAATTGGACTTTTTGTCTAATTTACTATATGGAAAACTGATTCCTTAAGAAAAGGTTGAATAAGCAATGATTAGCTGCAATCTAAGTTTGTTGTCTATGTATCTGAATGCTTGATTTTACATGTAACCACACATCTATTCTGTTAAACTGCTGCCTTTACATATTTTTTAGTTTTAAAAATATTCTTTTAATTTTGACAAATTGTACTTACCCAAGGAATATGATAACTATATAAAGAGCTATACAAAAATCTATATAAATACACTTTAAAGTGGCTGGCTCAGCATAAAATCACAAACTTTTCTCCAGCACTTCTGCTTATCAGAAGGCATCTTGAAATGCATCTTGAATGCATCTTGAATGCAATCTTGAACACATCAAGCTGCATTCCTGATTTAAATGACTCCAGACAGGAATATCTGACCCCTGCAATCCCACAGATACCCCTCCCGTCCTGTAAACTACAGTAGTTAGTATTTAGTGTATAAACTGTTCATCTTATGTATCATTATGAGTCCACTTATTTCTTCATTATCAGTAGCTCACACCTAGATTCTTCCTACCAAATCACTTCTTTTCAGGGAACAACAAGGGCCATTCCTTTTTTTCAGTCAGCAATTTTTTCCCAGCCATGTTGAAGTCAATGTGGGACCTACTCGTTAGTGACTTTTTCTCAAATTTTGTGACCTGGTTACACAGGCTGTTCACATCTCAGATGCTACAGTGAGCAGATTCTGGGGCCTTGAGTCTCCTTCTAAAACACCAGAAACCCTGCAAATATAAGTAGCTTCACCTTAACTTCTTGTCTCTGCCTTTCAAGCGTCACAATGTTATAGTCTGGGTGTACAAATGCTAGTATTAAATCAACAATGTAAATATGAAGACAGAATGATAAATGAAGCCACAAAATCCCTAAACAATGTAGCACCAAATGAAAAACTCTTATTTATGCAGCAGAATAAATGTAAATTGACACCCTAATGGTGTAAAATATTAAAGGACCATGCTTTGAAGAGATTATAATCTAATTGTATGTAACACACAAAACTAGTAGAACTTGATGTATTGTTGCAAGAGTAAAAACCACTTAATACAGCTGCTGTGTTTGCCTTTGCTGTTTTGTTGGTTTTTCTTTTTTTTTGCTTTAAGAGAACATTCAACATCAAAATTAACATAAATGTGAAAATTGGAATGAGACAGAAAGCTAACAAAAGGACGACTGTTCAGGAATAAATAGCTTCCAAATTCATACAAAAGAAGTATGACATCACATGAAAGAAAACAATGTGGAATTCAGTAACACTAACATCTTCCTAGTGAAGCAAAAAAAAATGAAATGGAATGGAATGAGATTAGATCACCTTTATTTTTCACCAAAATATGCATTATGGTCTTACATTTTCTCACAGTCATGTTGTAATTTTTCATTTAAGAACCTTTGTATTATAGTAGAGTCTCTGAGTTATTAAACAAAACATGTTCCTCCGGGCAACAACAAAAAAAATTAATTCTACATTTTGGACATTAAACAACCGAATCTGTAGATCTGCAAAGTTTAGTTTGTGGTTTCTTTGTGGTGGCTTGGGTTGGGTTTTTTTGCTAAAAGCACTGCTCAGCAGGCATCCATCTGGAAGGCTGTATTACTGTAGTGTACGACACTTAGGACTGAATTGGAAGGTGACTAGAATTATTCCACTACAGCATAATGCACTACATGCCATATAACTGGGGGAGAGAAAAGAACTGTAAAACATAAAATATTGGTTTATGTTTGTAAACCCATAAATTGTCCAGACTCCCTCTTTCCAGGAAACTCTACATGATTCGATGCCCTGATAAATTTGTTTTGAGGGAAGCATTGACTTCTTCATTCCAACAGTGAATACAGACTTAAGGACATTTGTACTAACTTGTCCTGGCAAAGAGAGTTTAATGCCACCAAAAACAACTCTGGACCACAACCATTAAAAAGCAAATTATTTCTTCACATATTTTGTATGTTGGTTACCACTGTCATCAGCCATCAGGTCAAGGCAGCTTCTCTGGCTACTTCTTGAATGAATACGGCAAGAGAAAAGATGATATTTATATTTATATTTATAAAGATGTTGTTTGGCACTATTTTAATATACAATAAATACAAGAAGAAACCACAAGGAAACAGACCTAAAATATTTGTAAGAAGCAAGAACCTAGTATGACCTGACCAAAATAAGCAAATCTGAGTAAGGCAGATATTTCTCATGTTGCTGAAGCAGAGACTGCAAAATCATCTTTTATCACATTTGGCCACTAGTACAAATTCAGCTTTTTCTCTGTGGTCACCTTCTGACATCTAACTTGGCCATCTGGAACAAATTCAGAAAGAAAGAAGAGAAGATGAGAAGGAAAAAAGATATGCTTATAATGCAAGACACCGTTACTTCTATTGAGTGCAATATGCACTTAACAGGAATGGAGGAGAGGATGCACAGCTGCCTCTTGTGTCTGTATCAACACTATGGTTGCCTCCAGTTCCAGTGACTAACAGTACAATAATTTATAGCACTTTTTTCCCCACAAAAATAATGAATAGTGTTAATTTATAGCACTCATAGAACACACAGCATCAGCTCTCCTAAGTATCTCAGATAAGGAGCTGTTTTTTCAACTAAAATTTATATAAGTGACTGAGACACCAGGTAACTGAGGCAAGTGAGTTAGTGTGGTTACCCTATGTTCCCTCTACAGTCTATGGAGACAGAAGATGACAGTTGTCAAGGAGACAATTCAGATCTTAGGTGGGTTAAAATGCCCTTTGAAAGTGGGTCTCTCTCTGCTGACCAAAGCAGTCCTTCAGGATGACAAGCTGGGTACACTATGTAGGTGAGGCAACAAAAATGGGAAGTATGTGCATTAAACATCTGACAAATACCACAGCAATGGTAGAGCTGGAAAAAGAATATAAATTTCACTGTTTCCAGAGCTCGCTTAACTTTGTAGCCTGCCTTTATGTATCAAAGACTTGTTCTGTATAATGCCTGCTCCTATAGTCCTTTTGAGTGCAAAATATCTCACTGTTTTTCACAGAGGAAACAATGTCTGGCTAGAAAACAATTACTGCCATAAAAGCAGCTACATCATTAAATCAAAGCTTTATGGTGAAAGTTGGCAAAGTTTAGATAGCAATTTTCTGCCAGTTGTTTAAGTCCTGGAAAACTAAAATTGTTGTTCCCACAATTTGTAAACATAACCTACAACTTCACACTGCTCCCATTCAATTCACTGTAAAACCTGAGGAGTAGTGGAACAGAACTTGGACTGAAAAATGTGGCCTTTTAGTCATGTACTTCAGCAATTGAAAGACAAAAAGCCTGTCATACCCATGACTTATTAGAAGTAAAAGGGAAACAAAAATCTCAAATATGTGCTGGATTCCCTGCTGTAAGATGTAAGGACTCTACAACTACATTCACTAAGATTTTTGAGCACAAAAAAAATTCTGATCCTAAATTTAGATTTTGTTACCTAAAAAGAAGCTACCGGTTTTAAAGAGATTTAGGGCATGAAGCTAGCTTTGTCTGGTCCTTTATGAATTTTGCTTTAAAATTTCCTGCTGAGTTGTTTTTAGATTCCTTCCTTTTGATAAAGCAGCCACATAAAGTTAGCATTACTACTATAAAATCTGGCATTTCAAAAAGTGTATCTGTCAGATTCTTCTGAAGGGCACAGAAGTAGTCCACATGGGATCAGATTGACTTCTTAATTCTTTACATTTACTTGCTTAATAAAACACGTCCTTGAAAGCATTTCATTATATCAGAGATATGATGAAAAAAGTTATTCCATGGCAAACAGAATCAGCATGCCTTTATGAAATGGTTGCAAGATGGAGTGAGTCAAGACAGTATTCGTAGCAGCCCACAGGTTTCATCTGACTAAAGATACAATTCCTCTCACTCTCAGAGACAGAAAGTGAGATGAGGGCAGCAAAAATCCCAACATTCAAGTTATCTTTTATTGCCTAGACATAGCTAGATGTGTAAAGATGATGACAGGGTTAGTCTGGAAGCACAAGCGCAGCCAGGCATCTAGATCTGGGTGTTCCTGCCATCTCCATGTGAATCACAAGCAGGGCTCCAAAACTGGAATCTGGTCTCCATCACAAAGGAGCACGGATTTAATTAGTTCTTTCCATCACTGTGCAAGACATGAATGAATTACAGTAACATTTTATGCTCTTAACTATCCTGTAGATGAATCCAAAATACATGCAATTACAGATCTAAATATAGTTCCCTACAATTAACAGAAATCAACTTGGCTAAGTAACTCGGGGAGGGAGGGAGAAAAGACATCTAAAAACCACAAAAAAACCTGATTTCACTTAATAACCTGACTTCACTTCTTCTGTATGGTAGTACTATTTTATTTTGAAGCAAACTTTTCTCAAGAAGTTCCATAAGTTTGTTATGAATAGTGGTACTCAAACATATCCCAGTTTGTGAAAGTAAAGGAAAAGTTAAATAAAAACAAATTAATGTATTTCCTTCTTAAATTTGTTCATCCCATACTGTTTCTAAATCACACTGTCCAGAAATTAATTTCGTAACTAAAATCAAATTGCTGGTTTGACTTAAAATTGCAAATGTGGTTAAGTGAAAGACAAGCAAACAAAAGCCAAAGAGAATGGCCATTTGTTTAATCACGCAGCACTAGTGCAAGAATCCATATAATGTCTCAGGCCTGATGTAAAGGGAGCACATTGAACGCCTGCGGGGTACGTCGTTCCCCCTTTCCAGACTCGGGGTTTTTTTGTTTGTTTGTGCTGAGACTGACAGCAAGTATGCCAACTCCGTCAATGTTCTTGGGAATATGGAGCCTTATTTCCCTCCAGAATGAAGTGAGAAAACAAAATCTTTTCACTGTAGCACATCAGTCAAGGGCAGCAACATACTGACACAAACATGATCAGAACCAGGAGCACGAATTTTTTTCCACACTCATAAGAAATCAATGCTTTCTCTGAGTTATATGGTTTTCACTGTTACTTAAAACTATTTTTTTTCCTAACTAAACAGGCCTAGACTTTTAAAAGCAAGATGGCAGACATCATTTCAAGCAGCAAGGTAAAGCACAAATTTGGTTCAAAGCTAAGTGAGATCTGAAGACCAGTACAGGATGTGAGAGCTCTTTCAAATGCAAATTTTCAAAATGCATTCACTGTTCCTTAGAAAGACCCAAAACCAGTCAATGCCAAGGAAAGCAGTGTTTGGTAACAACTTCTAGTGATAAACACTGGGGTGCTTTAAAACTTGCTTCTACAGGTTTCTCAGTCTCAATACTGAGTTTAGGAGAATATTTTTGATAAAATCCAAAATAACAACCCGTAAAGAAGTGCTGAAAGGGAGAGGGATAATCCTGTCCTTAATGCTGCTACTGAAATACATACTTGTGCACAGCCTAGGAGAGAGTAAGTATTCCACCAAGATTTCTAGATGGTATGGATGAGAAAGACAGTAGACATGAACTCCCAAATATATAAGACCAGAAAGGGAAAATAAATCATCAACAAAAGTATGAAACTAGTAAGACACAAAGTGCTGTCAAAAGCATAAAGGAAATCAATGGAAAACAAAGAAACAAACACAAAAATAAAAACAAATAAAAAGAAAACAATAACAAAACAAACAAACAAATAAATCCCAAATGACAAACAAATGAAAAAGAAAAAGAAAAAGCAGGGAAAAATCCCCTCAATCTCCCTAATATTCACAGGGGTAATAGGGAATACTTGTAACAATAGCAGATTTTTTTTCCAATGGTAGCCTTTTTTAAGTTGCCAGCATGCTTTTAATTACATTTAGAAAGCTTATGTCTATTGCATGAACTAGACAAATTCAGTCATTCAAAATAAGAATAAAGTTGCTGATTTGCTAACATTTTTAATCCTGCAATTTACATGATTAAAGACATTTTTAACAACATCCTTTTAATACTCAAATACATTCACACCAGCAACTTCCGTCCACTGACCGATGTGCCAGTTTAAAGTATTTCAAGGGCACTATTTGGATCTCTTGAGTTTATATTTTAAAATTGTCAAAATACATACCCTGATAAGGCAGAAGAAGAAATTAAAGCCCTGATGTACATTAAGACTGACCTAGACTGCCTTGAAACAAACAGGCAATCCACAGATTTCTAAGGCCAGAAGGGACCACTATGATTCCCAATCTAATTTCCTGCACAAAAGAGCCCGTAAGATTTCACCCAAAAAAATCCAGCAGCAACTATTTTGAAACTGATTTGCAGCTAAATATCCAGCGCAGAAACAACCTTAGTATAAATCACCTAATTCAGGATTAAAATATGAACAGACAGTTAATTTTCCTTCTGTAAACAGAGTATGCAAGCTTCACCAGTACATCAAGGTGACACATTTACAGCACAGCAGCATGAATTGTTAAGGGATTGTACTTCTCCACACACGTTCCCATCTTTACTGCACATAATTGTAAATAATTACACGAATGACAATACAAGTCATTAAAATACTTGTTTTGAAAATTGGTTTCTACACTGTCATCTCTTAAAAATACAATCACAAAATCCCAATTATTGTTCTTTTGTACGAAAATAACTCTAGCAATCTGCGAGGTTTTGTCTTTATTTACATGGCAAGTGTTAATTCATAACTAAAACTGAAGGATTATTCCTACAAGGAAAAGAATCCATAGTTATATTAACTAAAGCCCCATTTCTATTCTGTAACGTTCACTTTTTGCTCCTTCCCCCACACTGTGGTATCACCAGATCCAGGTCTATGATCAGATTCAGGGACATGTGGATAGATGAGCTGAATAGAAAAGGTTCATATGCCATTTATTCTATTAGCATATTCTGAAATTTGAAATCAGTGTCCTTGCAAGGCACCAGAAAGAACCTAAGGTCTACAAGTGTTCTCAGAGTAAGAACCTGCCCTCATATATTTCCCAATTGTTGTCTGAACACTGGAAACCACATTTTCAAAAGCTGTTTCTATACTTGCTGAAATCACAAACTTTAGGAGGGAAGGGACAAAACATAGGGCTGGTCATCTTTTCTTAAATGCTGCCATACTACAGTCATAAAGATAGTACTTTTATACTGTATTAAAGCATGGGAATCAAAGTGAGTTAAAATCACATTAAAAAAAAAAAAAATCTTCAAATCACCTTCAAAACACAGTCTCATAACTTTTATTTAAAATTAGCCTTGAAACTTTGATATTTATTTATGCTGCTACTGATGGCTGATGTTTATCCGCCAAACATGTAAAGAATAAATCATAGACTAAAGCTAGGATTTTAAAATTCATTAGTGTTCGTAAGATAGGCTTCTCACAAAATTAAATGCCAAGCTTTTCTCTTGGTGTCTGTTGAAGATTTCTGATGGCTGATCTTGACAAAATAAACTGTCTAAGGCCAAGACATGACAAGTTTTAAAACATGGCATAAAAATAAATAAAAATTATTATTGTAAGTGCACAGATTTTTTCTACCATTTTCAGCGCAAAAGAAAAACAATTTCAAACCCCCATTAAAACACTTTTAATTTGAAATTGTAAGTACTAGAAATCAACAATCTAACAATATGAAGACGCAATACGAGATATGAAGCTTCATAGCCCACCTTTCTTCTTGACTGGCATTCTTCTTCCTACTTCTGAATCTGGTTGCAAGCACTTATTTACAACGATGTACTACTGGAACTCTTTGCGAGGTCGGGAACTGTCTATCTATTGCAAAACACTTTTACAGTTCAGTTAGGAAATGCAGCTTCAGTCTTCATTCCTATCAATACTTGCTGTTTTCTTGTATTGGACTTCCGATGCTTTCCACAAATAAGAAAAAAAAAAAGGGGGGGGGGGGAAGCAGCTTTTTGATTTTTTTTTAAGAGATGTTTTCAATTTCTTTAAAATATATTTGAATCTATAAAAATACAAGAGAAAATGTTCCTTGTCAATATAAAACCTTATTATAACTCCTCTTCTGGCAGCAAGTTTGAAAAGTAAAAGATTTTATGTAATACAATTAAGGCACAGTCCATCTCTAGGCAGCTGTCTTAATACTCCACCTGTACATGCTCAAAACTGTATTATTTGCAGGACAAAAATGCTCAAATAATCCAAATAAGGAGGAAGACAAAACAATCCAAAGGGACTCTTGACACTTCTTGAATGAATTTTGCTAGCTAGGTATTAGGTGACTACACAGCAGACTGAAAAGGTCTCCTGTTCCTCACCAGACAACAGCCTTCAAATATCACCCTCTTACCCAACAGAAGTCACTGGCCAGTCAGTTTCATTTTTATTATCTGCAAGCCACCCAGCCTTAGGTCTTTAATGTCCCTCTGATCCTCCCATGTATTAAAAGAGAGGATTGAAAACGAGGAAAGCAATCCCTTGACCTGGAATTATTAAAGTGACAGTGCTGCTCACTGGGCACTTTGGCAAAGCAGATTGCTTTATACTGGAGTCATTTACTTCATGCCATTTCTTCCCTTGCAAAGCAGCCACCTCGTGAAAGAGGAATAAGGAGAGTTAGGAGCAGAGCTTCACAAAAGGTTCATTTTCAGAGATAATGAAGTGTTAATGAAATAAAAGGCAAGCCATGAGATCAGTCCAGAGTTTCCCACTCAGAGGCGCAGCTGCTTGGCTTCAATACGAGCCCCTCTCTCTCCCTTTTTCTGGAAAAACAAAAAGAGAGAAACAGAAATGGGATAGATTTTCGTCATCTAGCTCGTTAAGAAGAAGTACGAATAAAGGTGGACTAGCTTCAAACGCTTCCCTTGCCCGCATGAGGAGCTGCGATGCACATGACAGGGCTTTGCTTTGCATCGTCTTCTTGAGGAGATGGAAACTGTGTTTGTGAAGGGGGCGGCTCTGTTTTGCTCTCTAATGTTCACAATTGGGATCTGCCTGTACCCGCTTCCTTCCAAGCAGGGGCTGTCACCTCCCCCCTCGCTTCTCCTGCTCCAAAAGGGACTGTCTGTTGTTTTCTGAAGCGGGACAAGACAGAGAAGACCGGTTTGGTCGGTGAAGGACTCGGTTGGGATGCAGGTGAGCTGAAGAAGCCAGGCTAGGTTTACGGAAGGGGGAGATTTTCCCCGGGTTGCTGAGGGACAGGCAAGAGGCAGGAGCTGAGGGGATGAGAGAGAGGATGGAAGGGGGAGGAGCTGAGGGGATGAGGGAGGGGGCGAAGCGAGACGCAACCCGGGCGATGGGGGCTAGATGGGGAGAGGACGGGAAGCGCAAAGGGGCTGCTGGAGAGGGAAGGGGGCGGCAAGGCGGGAGG
>WUAM01000431.1:37860572-37875238 GCA_024336885.1 Actenoides hombroni
CCTCCCCCCATCGAAGGCTCCTCGCTCCGCTAGGGGGAGTCCCCGCGTCCCGGCCGCCGGCTGCAGGATCCCCGCTCAGCCCCGTCTCCATGGAGGAGCCGCCGCTGCCGCCGCCATCCGCCGCCCCTAGCAACGAATACCGGGACGGGAGCGGACCCCCCTCCCCGCCCGCCGCTTCCAGCCAATCAGAAGCCGCCATGCTGTGCCAGTGAGGAACGCCCAATCGAAGGTGTCCTCTGAAGCCCTGGATCATGTGAGCGGGTAAGATGGCGGCGCCCGGAAGGGGGGCTTGAGGTGGGAGGAGCCATGTTGTAGGCGGCAGGGCCTTCACGGAGGAAGCGACTCAGTAAGGGCGGGAGCGGGGGTTGGAGCAGGGGCAGGGGGTCCGCCGACGGGGCGGTGTCAGGCGAGGACAGCTCAAGGTCGTGCAGGTCGGAGCTTGGCCCTGGCGGGAAGGCTGAGGGTGAACGTGGTGCGGCGGCGGCGCTCAGGGAGTTAACGGCTGCTAACGGCTTTCGATAGTGCTTAAAACCCGGGGCGGGGGAACAGGGCCGTAGCCTCTCAGTGCGAGAGCTTCGGCCTTGAGCCGGGCCCCGGGGTGCTTGGGGACCTGCAGCTGCCTTACAGCGGAGTGCAAGGGGACAGGGAGGGTCGTATATATATGTATCATAGATACTTACAGCTCCGTGGCGTCATGTCTGTGGTTTACCTAAAGAACAGGCTTGGAGACCCTCCTCCTAGACGGGGTGGAAGCGAGAGGCCTTCAGGCTGGCACTGGCCCCGCTGATCCCAGGTGAGGTCCTGCCTGCTTGTCCTTGCTTCCTCCGCCCCTTCGTCCCACCGAGCCCCCCCCGGAGCAAAACAAGCACAGGCCTACAGGTAGGCCTCGGGACGCAGCCTTCAAATTGTGAAAGAAAATTAAGGTAAGTGTGACTAGCAAAGTAATTCTGGGAAACTTTCCTCTGGGGAAAAACATCTAGAGAAAATCATTTGAATCACTAAATATAGGGTTTTATCAAAAGCTGTTGTAGTGCATTGAATTTATCTGGCTGCCAGGTGCCCACCAAGCCGCTCTGTCACTCCCGCTCCTCAGCAGGACAGGGGAGACAAAGTATGACAAAAGGTTCATGGGTCAAGATGAAGGACAGGGAGGTCACTGACCAGTTACCATCATGGGCAATATAGACTTGGGGAAAATGAATTTAATTTATTGCCAATCAGATCAGAGTAGGGTAATGAGAAATAAAACTGAATCTTAAAACACTTTCCCTCCACCCATCCCTTCTTCCTGGGCTCAACTTCCACCTGATTTTCTGTACCTTCTCCCCCTGAACAGCACAGGAGGATGGGGAATGGTGGTTGCGGTCAGTTCATCGCACATCTCTGCTGTGCCTTCCTCTCTTGCCCCTGCTCCATCATGGGGTCCCTCCCCCAGGAGACAGTCCTCTGTGAACTTTCCAACATGGGTCTTTCACACAGGCTGCCATTCTTCACAAACTGCTACAGCATGGGTGCCTTTTGTGGGGTGCAGACTGCTCCAGTATGTGTCCCCTGTGGGGCCATAAGTCCTGCCAGAAAATATGCTCTTGCGTGGGCTTCTCTCTTCGTGGATTCACAGGTCCTGCCAGGATCCTGCTTCCACACAGTTTTTCTGCAGAGTCCCAGCCTCCTTTGAGTGCATCCATTTGCTCTGGCATGATGTTCTCCTTGAGCTCCAGGTGTATATCTACTGCACTGTTAACTTCCATGGGCTGCAGGGGGACAGCCTGGTCATCATGGTCTTTACCATGGGCTGCAGGGGAATCTGCACTCTGGCACCTGGAGCACCTCCTTCCCCTCCTTCTTCACTGACCTTGGTGTCTGCAGAGTTGTTTCTTGCACATTTTTTCACTTCCAATTGCATAGCAGGTTTTACCCTTTCTTATATATGTTATCCCAGAGGCACTGACACTGTCTCTGGTTGGCTCAGCCTTGGCCAGTGGCGGGTCCATTTTGGAGCCAGCTGGCATTGGCCCTGTCAGACACAAGGGAGACTTCTAGCAGCTTCTCACAGAAGCCACTCCTGCAGCCTTGATGCTACCAAAACCTTGCCATGTAAACCTAATACAACTGTATGCTTTATGATTTAATATATTTCTGGCTAAAAGTACTATTAAAAAAAAATTAAAAAATCCTTATTTGTGGAATAAAAAAGCAGAGTAGGTATCTTCATGATTTCTTTAAATTTTTACAAAGCATGGATTTATTTCTTGGGGTTTTTTTTTTTTCCTTATGATTTAATTTGACAGTTAAGTCAGTTTAAACCTGGAGTATTGCCAAAAGCCATTGTCCAGTTAGTGTCCTCCCTTGTGCTGCAGGCATTGGGGATCCTTGTGTTAGAAGGTGATCCAGCTGGAAAAAACAAGCGCCCTGCCTATTGTTCCTCTGAGGAGTTTTCATCTGTGCCTTTTCTGATCAAAGCTGCTGTAGGAGCTCAGGGTTAGAGGCGCTCAGGCAGGAGTACCTGGGGGGTGAGGCTGTCCATTTTCATCGCAGTGAGTACTTAAGTTGGCTTAGAGCAATTGTCAAACCACAGCTGCAACAGCACTAAAGCAGGCAGGTTGTCAGGGTTCACGTACTCTTAAATGTCATAGGCTTCCATAGCTGGATTGTGCCCTCTGCATCTGAGCACCCTGACATGAAAAACAGTAAGTGCATTTGTGATTGCACAGTGCCAAAAGGTGTTTATTGGATACATAGTGGGGCTGTGTAACTTTTGATTACATTTGTTTGTTTGTTCCTTATGATCCAGAACTTCAAGATGACAGGAAGAGAGTTTCTTGAACTAGATTCTCCACAGCAAAGACTATATTTGGAAAGACTTAAATGGATGGAAGTCGTACAAAAGACACTCAGTGAGCTTCCTAAAGCAGATCAGTAAGTGCATCAAGCATTTCAAGTCTTGTGGGACTTTTCTATTCCCTTACTCTTGTATTGCAAATCTTCCTTGTAGCTATAAAAATATTTAATTGTGAAGATGCTTATTATTGTCCAGAACAGAAAACTTGGTTTGTGCTTTTTTAGAAACACTTGGTTGACTGTTACCTCTGGTCCTGCTCGGCTGCTTTCTGCCATGTGCTCTGTAATGCTTGAGGTTCAGGGATGGCTCATCAGTCCAGACTGGCTCTGAGCATTTAACACAGTCCTGTGCTAGAGCTGAGAAATTTTCGAAGAAACTAATGTTGGAAAAGCATAAGGCAGATACTCTTGTGATTCTGCAGGAGTCATCTTCTGTCCTGAGGGCTGGCCTGGGGCCAGAACTGAGTGAGCATCAACCTGCTAGTTCCTGCATTTCATTCTGCACTGCTCCCCCTTTCAGGAAGGTGAGACTGAGGTATCCAGGTGGTGGTGGTGGATGAGTCAGCCAGAGTTGTGCAGACTCACCAGCAGGGTTCTGTTCAGCTCAAAAAGAGCTGAATGTCTTCTGGGCCTCAAAAACAACCTTTTTGCGTTTTGTGATAGTGCATTTCCCTACAAAACCTTACTGTACCTGAGCTGGTTCTGTAAGGAGACGTTTGCATGTGTGTATCAGCTTGGGTAAATTCTGTATAAATAAGAGTCATGAGAAGCTTCTTTTATGTTTTTTAATAGGACTAAATTGCTGGCTAAACCAGCTGCTGGTTATAACACAGGGCCTCTCCACACAGGTGAGAAAGAACAATGCCAAGGCTCGATCCCTCCCATTACAGTCAGTGCTGCAACTTTGTGTGGGATCTGCTGTCCTTCTCTTTAATTTGCAACACTTCTCCTTCCCCAGAAGAACTGGGGAGCTACGGGAGAGGTAGACACCTCAGTGGTAACGTGATAATGTCCTGATAGAAACTGTGGTACTGAGGGGCTGCTGGACCTTAGAAGGAGATGGCTGCCAGGGTCTGCACCTTTATTTGAAATTGCCCTGTCTGGACTTAAAGTTTGTATATCCAGAGAGGAAGTCAGGAATGGCTGGAAGGGAAGAAGCATCCTACACCACTTTTGTTTGTTTGTTGTTTTTTGTTTGGTTTTTTGTTTGTTTTTTCCTTGTTGTTGCTGGGTTGGGTTGGTTGATTGGTTGGTTTCTTTTTTAATTGCAAAACCATGCAAACCACCTCTCCCAAAGCCAACCAACCAAAACCCAGCTCTTCCATCCTCCCTTTCTTCCTTCCTTTCTTTCTTGCAACGTGGCAGTTCCATACATCAGTGAGCCTGAGTAGGTTCTGTTGGTCCTGGGTACGTTAATGTGCTCAATTTTGGATTCTCAAATACGCTACTAAATTTTAATCTCTGTCCTCTACACATATGTATATGCACATGTGCATTTCACTGCCTGTGATTTTAAACAGACCAATAGAATGAAATGGCTGGTTTGCAGAATCTGTACGCTGGGGACATTCTGTGAATGACACCCAGTATTTGAAAGAATGGTGGTATGAAGAGCAAATAGGCCCTTTTCATTTTAAACCCCGACAAAAAAGAAACTTGGCTCCTAAATACAGGCAGGAGAGATCTGACCAGTCAAGGTCTTTTGCTGTGTAGTATCAGAACTGAATTGTTAGTAGCTTATTTTCATGGTTGGAAATCTGGTATGTACCACAAATAAAAGTATTTTCCTATTCAGAATGAGAAACGGTTGGTAGTGTTGATGTCAGATGTTTTTAGTGGTTTAGGTCTTGCAGAATTAGCACATACGTCTCTGAAGCCTGTTTTGTGTGGTTTTTCAGTGCTTAATGCTACTCTAAGCATTAAAATGTGGAAGAGAATAAAAAAAAATCATGTGTTTTAATTGCTAAATGGTTTAGAGATTATCATATTTGATAATTTTGCAAATAGATATGACATTTGGCCTAGCATAAATTTTGTGACTGGTTAAGCATTTTATTTTCTTGCGGGCTTTAGCAATGAATCCAACTTAAGATGCATTTTAAAATTACACTTTTAACATATTCATACTGGCACAGCCTCAGTATCAGAGTGCCTTAAAGTTAATTGCTGTGCCTGCCAATAGTTGTCATTTTGGTAATTTTAGATTTGTGGAAACCTAAAGTGAAGAGTTGTTTCCACTAATCAACTGTCTGTGCCAGATATAATGCTAAAGATAACTCATGACTTCCTGCTGTGAGTCAAATGAAATAAATCACAAAGTGCTCATCAGGCCTGTAAAATTGGCACGCTCTCCCATTCCCTCTCTCGCATTACCTGCTGTGATAGAATGTACTCAAATGGGAACTGTTTGTCAAGATATTAAATGCTGACTGTCTCTGACCAGACTTTGTTCTATTCTGCCCTCACTGTATTGCAGATTGCAACAGGAGTAGCTGCTCTAAACCGTATGTTAAAAACACGGTGGATAACAGAATCCAATCCCTTTGTTAACAAGGGAAAAATAGAAGCTCCAGTTCTGTAAACCAGTATGTAACCTTTAACTAGCATGACCTCCCAGCAAGATAGGGCCTTAAATTCATGTGTTCCATGAGTGCAGGGAGGGCTTACAGCCCTTCAGCATCACTACAAATGGTCTGCCAGCAGCTGCTGAGATCGTTGTTGCAAGATTATTGATCTGTTCTTTGAGCTCTTATGCTGAAACTAAATCCATACTTTTGTGTAAGTGGGCTAGAAACAAGGCTGATTACAGGAGATAGCTGTGATGATATATGTATGTCTTTTGAGAAAACATTCTGCATAGAAATGTGCTGATTAGAAGAGCGGATTTCATTAAGTTTCCATTAGCCATAATTAAAAAAAAAAAAAGTTGTAGAAAAGGCTTCTCAGCCTTTTTTTCCACTTCATTCTTGAAGTGTGTGCAAACTCAGGCATATAGGGAAGGATGCTGTCCTCCAGTTTGCACCAGTGAGAGTTTTACATCTCTTGCTTCTTACTGTAGGATATTCAGAAGTTAATTGTAGCAGTGAGTAAACCAAACTTTTTTACAGTTCTTAATTGCTGAAGTGACTTTCCTTCTTTCACAGGAACCTTTGTAATCATGGATCGTACTTCCTTGCAGGAAATGCAAGTCTATGTGGCTTAGCAGCAAATAACTTCTTCAGGAACATCCTACATGTCAGAAGAGCTTCCATAGTGTCTGCTGTGCCAATGGCTGTTATTCCATTTCTTTCAACAGCAGTAGTTTATGAAGTGTTCGTGCGTGAGCCTATGTTTTCAGGTAACAACCTCATTATTCCTTGCTGTGTTTTGGGGTTTTTTTTTGAAAGGGCTTTGCTTTCTGTACAGAATACAACTCTAGAGGAGCTTTTCCTCTCTACAAAACATTGGTCTTGAACTGTCGTGGCCTTGAAAAACCTCAGTATGTAAATCAGGGTTTGAAAAACATATCATTTAATGCATTGGGCAGTAGTGAATTCTTGAATTTGAGTGGGAAAATATAAATATGTGTGTATTTATATAGATTTATAAAAGGAATTCTGTTACGCATCACTGATTTTTATCATTTTTCACCCAAAGTCAAGTAAAAGTGACTGCAACACAGTAGTTTGGTTTCCCTCATCTGTATGGTTTCATTTGAAGGTCAACTTTAGAGTGATAAATTCTTCATGGGTTGGAATGAAAGTGATTTATTTATTTTATTTTTTCCCAAAGGAAGAGTACTTCTTTCAAAGTTCTTGCATACTGCTATAGCTTGGCTGTTTCTGTCAAGCACCTGTTTTTGTGTTGTTACAGGCAGCTTCTAAATTTATCTGGCTGAGGTATGTGGGTATTGACAGTGAAACATTTTGTTTGTGCTGCAGGTCTGCTAAACTGTGAAGTCTGTGCTGTGATCAGAGGAGGATTAATAGGGGCTGCTGTGGGTGGTCTCTATCCTGTTCTCCTGGCTCTCCCTGTGAGTGCAAGCCTTGCAGCCAGGTACGTCTTACTAACCTGCAATGAGTGAAATTTATTTGTTGGTCACATCTTCAGTTCTTAGTTTAAATTCTGTGGATTTTTAGTCTATGCACACCTACCTTGTAGGCTTTTAGTATGTAGAAGGGGATTTACATGAAGGTCATCTAATTACAAGGCAGAGTTGGTAAGAGCTATACCAAGCCTTTAAAGTGAAACATGTGCAGACTGATACCCTGTAAAGCACTTGTTTTTAGCTGGGACCTTACAAGGTACCCATGATGTGCCTGGGTCGTGAAACTGTGGCTGTCATCCTGCCAGGCAGTGAGGATTGCTGCTTTGTGCTGTTTGGCTGCACAGCTGAGAGACGTTGGTGATCCTGGGCAGCACCCAGCAGCCAGACTCTCTGGCAGGTGTCATTCAGTGCATTGGGCGAGGACACGGTGAGGGGATGGCGAGATGTGGTGGGATGTCAGGATGCAGTCAGGATGATTTGTAGCATTTACCCAGAGAGCTCAGTACCACCAAGTGAATTTAACTTAGGAGAGAAAGGTAAGAATTAATATATACCTAAATATTTTTTAATTACCTTAATATTAAATCTTGATGCTTAAATTGAATGGAAAAAAAAGTTTCTACCACTGTTTATGTTGTTTAGGTATTCTTCATCCCCATTGCCAGGGAAAGAAAACCTATTACGCTTCTGGCTCACAACTTCTCAGCCTGTCTTTAGAAAGATGAGTTTGGGTGTAATTATACAGGCTTTAACTGGATTATATCTCGCCACTAAACATCATGGAATATATGTCAAAGTACTGCAGCAGATGGACACTAGCAGGGATCTTGAAGAATTACAAGAGTGAAGCTAAGAAATTTTTTAGTTGCCTTGGATAATAACCATAATAAACAAAGAAAGAAGTTGTTGCTTGCTGTCTTTTTTTTTTTTTTTTTTTTAATAGAAAACCAAAGTTAAAGACTCTGCACTGGCATCCTTTTTAGTTCTGAACTGAAATGCAAGTTCAGTTTTTCATTATGTACAGCTTAGTGTATACACCTGAATAACAGCTTTAGAAGGGCAGGTGTTTTTATTTGGAAATGGGTGAGGAGGGAACATTTATAGTACCTGTTTAGTGTTTGGCTCTAAGCTGATGCTACATCTTTTAGAAGCTGTGTGAGTATTACTGAAAAAGGGCTTTTTCTTCATAATGCAAAGCAAGATTTTTTTTCCAAGAGATTCCTCAAAATCTGAGTGTTTTTCTCCCTGAATTTTCCTGCATTCTGCTAGGACAGAATTTCTACCAGGAGATTATGCCCTTTACTGTTATACAGGTCACAGTATAAACTAAAGAGAACACTGTTACCTCAGAGTTATCAGGAGTGATACTTGTGTCATATGTATCAAGTGACCAATAAAAAAACTCACACACTCTGTCCTTGCAACTAGTTTGCCTTGAAATGAGTCTTTTTCCCAAGGCAATGGACTGTGTTGAGGTCTTAAATGACTGGTGCTGTTATTGTGGTATCTCAGCTACCTCTAGGTTTAAGATTAGTGGCCCGGAGTAATTCATTTATGAGTCAGGCTTGTCTTTGCACTGGCGACTGTATATTCTAAAGCAATGTACATGGATAATTTCCCTACTGCAGGAGATAGCTGTAGTATATTCTGCAGTTTGAAAGCTAAATCAGGACATTTTTTCTACAGAAGCAATCATCTCTGTCTGATGTGTGGTCTTAACTGTAAAACCTGGATGATTACTGGTCAATAATCACATGCACTTCAGTAAAATTTTAGTACCCCCTGAGATCCACTTGGAAATATTAATGAGAATTAAGAATTCAATGTTGAGACTTTTAATTAGCTTGGTCTAACCCTTATGCTCTAGCACTGCTAAAAAAAAAATGTATTAAAGGAATTTCATCATGTATATCTATTTTCCTTAGCAGATTTCTCATTACATCAGGCAAATCATGCACTCTATTTCTCTGTAACCAGGAGTAGTGGCCTGGTTTATATGGAGAAGCAGCAAAGACAGACTGCCTCCCCAAGAGTCGTTATGTCAAGTTAGTTTAGGTTTCCTTAATACAAAGTATAGCTGCACCATGTGGTGTTCTGATACCAGTCTGCGTCTGAGCAGCCGTCTGGGCCTTACCTTCATCACCCCCACTTTAGGGATTCTCACAGAGCAACTATTTTACAACACAGTGAATTACAGTATCTCCTGAAGTCCTCAGACTTACCAACAGAACCACTTACCTGTGAGAATAAAAACATAAAATGAAAGGTTCAGTGATTATTGTGAGCATTTAACAAGATAATGATACTGTAAACAGATCCTAGTGCTTTTTAAAGTATGAAATTCAAAGCCATCTTCCATGTCTTATTTTCATTTTGGTATCAAGTGGTAATTATGCTCAGAGTAATATAAATACACACTTTGATATTTGATACTCGGACAAACCTCATTTTTTAGGTACTAATGAAAGGGTGAAATGCTGAAGATTGTATGTAACAACAACAAAAAAACCAAACAAAAAACAAAACAACAAATGGTGTCCCTCAGAGTTTTTTAGTAAGTTTTCAATGTGACAGAAGAATACAAAATTGCAAATATGTATTTTAAGTGTTCGGCATGGGTCATGTCAGAGGTCAGATAGACACCCCTTAGGCCAGAAAGGTGGTGCTTTTATAAAAAGAAACTTCAGTTGTAGGTTGCATACTTCTCCTTAAATAACTGGGGAAAAGTAGTTCTCAAAAGTAAATTAAAGACTGAAACTGCTTGAAAATTCAGCAGGACACCAAGCTGCTGTCAGTAAGTGCCAGCATGTCCATGTGGGAGGAGTGCCCTCATGGAAATCTGGAAACACTCCCTCTGGTCGCTGTTCCATACAATGGGTACAACACCTCATACCATTCTCTTAGAAGTCAAAAGATGAGCTTTTACCAGTTCTTGGCCTCCTACCAACTCCTACTAACAAGCTCTCTGCAAACTACTGTCTCCTGTTTGAAAATCAGTTTGAAGAGGTTTTAGTTGTATCCTTTCTTCTACCATTTCAACAGAAACAGGCCAGTTGCAGACTACGTATCACAGCGGGAGATTTTCTTGCATTCTTGGAAAATTCATGTGTCTGATAGCTACAACAATGAACTTTTCACTCCTCCCAAGTCTGAACTACAGCCAAAGGAATGCCAAGTGACTGGCTATAGATAAGAATTAACAGAAATACTTAAAAAAGCACTGATTTTATCTTCTTTAGGTACTATTTTTGATGCCGAATCTCAACTTCACAGCCCCCTGCAAATGACACCCTCATCTCCCCTGTACTGTCCTTAGTCCAGCTCCTACATCCTGCTAAGGAGCAGAGGCAGAATTACTTTTCCAAATCTGCATATCCCACTTAAACTGGGTGAGAAACTGTAGAATCTGCAATGTGCAATTTTAGAGTGTTCTTTAAACACACACCCCATGTGAATAACTCCCATACCTAAGATATCCCTCAGACATTTACAGTCAAACAATAAATACAACCCTATAAAGAGAGTATTGTGGATTCCAGCAAAAAACCTCTTTAACTACAAGCTCTAAAGAACGTAAGTTTTTTTTAACCCAGTGAATTTACAAAAGGCCTTTGTGTTTTGCGAAAGATCTGTGTTACAGGGAAAATGGATTCTAGTTTTGGTAAGTAGCATGAGAAACCTGATCATTTGCAAGTACCAGGAGATACCAAGTGCTGGAATATGGTTCCCTACATTTACTTTGATGTTATCTCTCTAAGCAGATAGAGATTGCAGGAACACCAGTTTGTTTTTCACTGGTAACCCCTTCAGAGGAGAGAGAAGTTAACTTGGACTGCTACTAAGAGTCACAGCACCAGAATCAAACTGTAAAGGACTAAGAGAAAACTGAGCATGAACCTCTTTTCTTATTTAAACACAAGTAGTCTTCAAGCAGCTGCAGGATGGAGCAATACTGGAAAATTAAAGTAGCACAGCCATGCAGTTTGACACAGATGGCACTTGGTTCTGTGGTATGTGCAGTTTAAAAACCACCAATTTCAGTGCTGAACAGGGTATTTTCTACAGCTGGAGGCCAAAAAGGCAGCATGCTTTTAAATTTTTAAGCAGTATTTTTTGTGAAATGATCTTTTTTTATCAAGCTACTTTCAATCAATCAAGATTAGTTTCACTAGAATGCCCAGGTGCTAGAAAGCTGGCAGGCTCTCTCCAAATAAAGCATTTAAGTTTATCAGAAATCAAACAGTACAGCTCATGGCTCACTCCAGAGGAGCTTTAAAAGTGTTCTGTCCTTTCAGCACCCTCAAACCTTCTGTGACACTCACTCCAGTGTTTAGCATGCAAATAACTCGATTGTAAAGATTATGGTTTAACGGCATATTATTAACCAGTCATCAAACTTCAGAACCTAAAAATGGGACAGAAAGGAGGAAGATGGCAATAGGCCACAGAAGCGTTTATGTAAGTATTCTACTCCTCCATGGTTTATTGATCAAACAAATCCACATTAGTAAAATATTAAGAGAGACAAATAACTTTAAAATACAAGAAGCGGTGATTCTCAGAAGTACAATTTGTATCTTCAGTTCAAGGAATAATGCCTTCATTTTGTCCACACCACAAAATTAACTTGAAAGACAGATGAGTAAGAACATTTCTCCTGCATACCCTCATCTGTTTTATCCTGTTTTTCAGCTGATGACCCAGACAGACAGCAGGAACAGCAATTTCCCCTTTCTGTTTTGCTATTTTGTGTAATGAACCGCTCAATTGAAGCAAGGCATTAATGAGAAGAAAAAGATGAAAAAATCATTTGAGCCCATAAACTGAAAGATCAACAAGTCTGATTTTATTATGATATTGTATTCTTATCTGGATGGCACATAATTACAAAGAGACATTTACAATATATTTTCAAGTATTAAGTTATGTCATTTCAAGGCTTCCACTTCAAAAAGCTACATTAATAATACACCATACAGATAGTACAGTCGGTTAGAGTTTCAAATAACTTCCTCCCCTCTATTTGGTTTAAATATGATTCAGTAGGCACTAAAAATGCCTGCAGCCACTTACTTTCTTGGGACTTGACCTTGTTCTTGTACCACTATACAGCATTTTGCATTTCAGAAAATCAGCTACTCTCGGACACAGCTCACAGGTAGATTCATGATTAGAGCGATGTGCAAGTTCACAAGAGAGACCAGAACTACGTCCCTGACCCGTACCGTTTAGCAGGGATGCAAAAGAAAGAATGCATATTTAAGTTAACTTAAAACCCACTTCTACACTGAAGTAACTATAAAAATGCCATCGTGACATCCCATACTTGCTACATTAGTGTTTCTCTTTTCATCAAGCATGTTAAACTTCAAAATAAAGCAGGCTCATGAAGTCTGAGCTAGGCAGGTGGAGCACAGTTTTGAATCTAACCCAACTATTTCCATTTTGCGTATCAGTCAGCACAGGTTTTGATGCTCAACTCTGATTCCTGTGGCACTGGCATAACCCATCAGTTACTGCAGGGTTACATAGTTTAAGACTGGAAATTTGAACAGTCCTGTTGATGCCACCACAGAGGTGTAAGTTAACACCACAGCTCACTAAGTCTCTTTTGTGCTGGCAATATACCCTGAACAGATGGAATTCTGCATATAGTGGAGTAAAACCTGATTGAAAGGATATTGTCTTTTTAAAGAAAACATCTTGGATGACAGTAAATTATTTCAGCATTCAACTTTTTTTTTTTTCTTAAACCATGACAGCAAATGCCCTGTTACCTCTTAATTCTCATTTCTTATACTACCTTTTAAAATAAAGCAGGAAATGTGGCCAGCAGCTGGTCCCGTCTCTTCTGCCCCAACACAGCTGAATCCACTTTAGCATAAAGAAAAACAAGGATGCTAAATACACATATACTTTATCACACAGTGGTGTTTCACAAAGAAAAATCAAACTCTTTTTATACTGATGAATGCTTGATAAAAGTCTATAACCAATAAAACACTTGACTGGGAGAAAATGCTTCCGCCTTCTACTCAGCCTTAAAAACAAAATTTAAGGCTCTAAGAAACAAGATTTCAGAAACACTAAATAGACACTTTTTTTTTTTTTTTGGTTAAGAATTTAATAAATGAAACTGTTTTATGAAAGTCTATTCTTTGTGAAACCTCACTTTACATATTATCATTTTCACAATCCTTCTTCCCCCAACTGACATACATATAAACATTATAATACAACTGAAAAAACAACCCACTCATTTTTTGTGATAGGGAGAAACACTGACTGGTATAATAAAACACATGCTTTTGTTTGTCAAACTATTTTTCCTCCTAGCTCAGTTAATTATGGAGCATTTTCAAATCATTAGCCTCAAGATGCATATTCTCCTACCTCCAAACTGTGCTTAATTATATAATGTTATAGATTTCTGGATACTGTAAGAGGCTAAATTAAGCACCCTACAGTAATATTAAGCACATGCACATACATGCAATATCTTAAAAATTTAAAGCTACTTTGAAATAACATAGGAATTTCAGTGTGCATGGGCACAGAGATCTACTTAGGGGAAGCTAAAGTAACAAGTTACTTCAATGCACTGCATTCTTCAAACCACAATTCTCATTAGAGGTCCATGCAAAAAAAGTGACTCCTCTACGTTAGGATTCCACTGTACAGATATAACCAGTGTTCAGGTTCTGTTTAATCAGGCAAAACTCCACATTGTGAGTTAGAGCAAGCTAGAGAGGGACTTTTTAAAGGTACCGTGCATCCCTAGCACTAGACAGTATTTTAAACCAACAGGTCACAAGTTCTTTTTCTTTCCCATTTAAAAAGCAATTTACTTATACTTTTCAGACAGTCCCCTACAATAAAAGGCTGTAAATGTCATATCCCCCTTATTAGCACATTTCCCCTTTTCAGCCCATCGGATACTTAGTTTAATACAAAATTCCATTATTTCAAATGGCATAAGCATCTAATATTTAATTCAAAACACAACTCATGTATTGGCTACTATGAGCATATTCATAAATGAATATGGAAAAAAAGGAAAAGAGGAAACCAGCTAATTAGAATGACATGATTGTAATTTTCACTGTAAATTATCATCCAGAGCTAGAAACATTTTGGCAGAGTAGGCCAAGGACCAGAGAAATCATTTCCTGAACCAGTCATTACACGAGACTGGCATAAGCAAAGCAAGCTGTCTGATACCGCATTATGGGAATATATTGATCCTTACCAGGTTGCGAGGTGGGAAACGACTGTTCTTTAACCCCTACACAACGGAGCCTGGCAGGGCAAGCACCTAAAAGAGAAACTGTCAGAGAGGTTTTAATAGTAATGTATAACTGAGATGCAGTACAATTTCATATGCATGCTTTCTTTTGCCGATCATTACTATTTTCTTAAGTCTGTCCAGTGACGATGTCTTAATGAAGTTTTTTGGTTTGCTTTTCTAAGCAAGCATTTTCGGCTCCTCAGGATAAGCAGGCTAGACATTATCTGACTCAAGACCGCGTAGTCAGTGTTATCTTTACTGGCAACTGCGAAGCGGAACCGAGCACACCTTCATGCGTCAGGTTGGCATGATCTTTTCACCCAAGTGCTGCAAACGGGCTCTGGCGGCACCTCCGTGCGTGTATGTGCGTGTCAGTTTGCACGACAATTATCGCACTGCTGTACACAGCTTTGCACAACTCTTACGCCAAACAGGCTCAGACCACTACCGTCCACACGCCAGATTTACATGACCTTTAACCAAGGCCACCATCTGGCTCCCAATATGCTGTTC